>CM036905.1:979211-1059965 GCA_020800305.1 Porphyrio hochstetteri
GGAGGGAGGGATGGATGGACAGGGGGACGAGGGGGGACATCCCCAGCATCCTGTTGCCATGGAAACCGAAGGGCAGCACCCCCTGGGTACCACCCTCCCCCCCCAGCGAAACCTCAGGGACCCCCCCCAGCCACGCTCCAGGGATGCAAAGAGGACACCCCCCCATGCACCCCAGAGGGGGCTCTATCCCCTGTCCCCCCCTCCCCTCAGAGGGACCCTCCACGGCTCCAGGACCCCAAAATGAAGGTGCCCATCACCCAGCACCCTCCTCCCCAGCAGCTCCCTGGGATCCCAGTGCCTTCATCTTCCTCCTCAAGGGATTAGTTCTGGAGGGATGAAGCTGCTGCAGTTGGGGGGGGGGCACTCAGCTACCCCAGGGAAGCTTTTTGGGGGGGGAAAAGGGGGGGGGGTCCCTCCAGCCAGCAGCCCCATGGCAGAGGGGCACAGGCAGACCCCTGCCCCACTGCCAGCCGGGCACGGTAAGCGCATCACCCCAGCTCAGAGATGGGTCAGGGAACACCCCTGAGGGGATCTAGGTCCCCACCCCTGCAGAGGGTCCCCCAAAACACCCCCTACCCCACCCTGGCTGCACCCCAGAGCTGGAGCATTGGGGTTGGTCCAGCTGATGCCGCAGCTGCCGGAGGAGCGGTGCCGGTACCCAGCTGTGCCATGGGGGCTCCACAAGCTGGTGATGGGGCTGTGAGCCAAACCAGACCCCCCCTCAGCACCCCAGGAGCCCCAGCACCACCTGCCCCATCCCAGTAAGACAGCAGGTGACCCACATCCCTGCCCCAACCACACCAGTTGGGCTCAACCATCCCGCTGCTGGTGATGCTCGGCGCAACTGGGATGAGATGCAGCCACGCAGCCCATCATGCTGGGGGCTGGGGGCTCTGGGGTTGGGGTGGGGTGTGTGTGGGGGGGGTCAGCTGGAGATTTACCCCCTCCCCACCCAACACTCTGCCTTCCCCTCTGGTGGCTGCCAGCGCTGAGACCCCCGCTGGGCTCAGCACGGGCAGCGGCGAGCAGCAGCTGCGGCTTTGTTCGACCCCCATCGAAATTCCAGGAGCATCCAGGCCAGATGGGGGGACAACGAGGAGGGGGGGGACAACGGGGGGGACATGGGGGGGGTCGGCACAGGAAGGAGAAACCCAGCCAGAGAAGCTGGGGATGGGGAGGGGGCACCCGAGCTCTGCCATCCTGGCACACACGGCGTGCCCACCACGGCACCAAGGGGCTCAGGACCCCCCCAGGGCAGCTGGCTATGGCAATGTGCCCCCCCCGAGGGGCTCAGGACCCCCCCCAGGACAGCTGGCTATGGCAATGTGCCCCCCCCCGAGGGGCTCAGGACCCCCCCAGGGCAGCTGGCTATGGCAATGTGCCCCCCCCGAGGGGCTCAAGACCCCCCCAGGACAGCTGGCTATGGCAATGTGCCCCCCCCCGAGGGGCTCAGGACCCTCCCAGGGCAGCTGGCTATGGCAATGTGCCCCCCCCCGAGGGGCTCAAGACCCCCCCAGGACAGCTGGCTATGGCAATGTGCCCCCCCCGAGGGGCTCAGGACCCTCCCAGGGCAGCTGGCTATGGCAATGTGCCCCCCCCGAGGGGCTCAGGACCCCCCCAGGGCAGCTGGCTATGGCAATGTGCCCCCCCCGAGGGGCTCAAGACCCCCCCAGGACAGCTGGCTATGGCAATGTGCCCCCCCCCGAGGGGCTCAGGACCCCCCCAGGGCAGCTGGCTATGGCAATGTGCCCCCCCCGAGGGGCTCAGGACCCCCCCAGGACAGCTGGCTATGGCAATGTGCCCCCCCCGAGGGGCTCAAGACCCCCCCAGGACAGCTGGCTATGGCAATGTGCCCCCCCCGAGGGGCTCAAGACCCCCCCAGGACAGCTGGCTATGGCAATGTGCCCCCCCCGACACTGAGGGGCTCAGGACCCCCCCAGGGCAGCTGGCTATGGCAATGTGCCCCCCCCCGAGGGGCTCAAGACCCCCCCAGGGCAGCTGGCTATGGCAATGTGCCCCCCCCCCCGACACTGAGGGGCTCAGGACCCCCCAAGGACAGCTGGCTATGGCAATGTGCCCCCACCGAGGGGCTCAGGACCCCCCCAGGGCAGCTGGCTATGGCAATGTGCCCCCCCCGAGGGGCTCAAGACCCCCCCAGGACAGCTGGCTATGGCAATGTGCCCCCCCCCGAGGGGCTCAGGGACCCCCCCAGGGCAGCTGGCTATGGCAATGTGCCCCCCCCGAGGGGCTCAGGACCCCCCCAGGGCAGCTGGCTATGGCAATGTGCCCCCCCCCGAGGGGCTCAGGACTCCCCCAGGGCAGCTGGCTATGGCAATGTGCCCCCCGCGAGGGGCTCAAGACCCCCCCAGGGCAGCTGGCTATGGCAATGTGCCCCCCCCCGAGGGGCTCAAGACCCCCCCAGGACAGCTGGCTATGGCAATGTGCCCCCCCCCGAGGGGCTCAGGACCCCCCCCAGGGCAGCTGGCTATGGCAATGTGCCCCCCCCGAGGGGCTCAAGACCCCCCCAGGGCAGCTGGCTATGGCAATGTGCGCCCCCCCCGACACTGAGGGGCTCAGGACCCCCCAAGGACAGCTGGCTATGGCAATGTGCCCCCCCCGACACTGAGGGGCTCAGGACCCCCCCAAGGACAGCTGGCTATGGCAATGTGCCCCCCCCGACACTGAGGGGCTCAGGACCCCCCAAGGACAGTTGGCTATGGCAATGTGCCCCCCCCACTGCCACTGAGGTGCTCATCTGTATCCGTGCCACATCTGCACCCATGCCCACCCCCTGCATCACTGCCTGCATCAGCATCTGCACCCACATCTGCACCCATGCCCACCCCCTGCATCACTGCCTGCATCAGCATCTGCACCCACATCTGTATCCATGCCCACCCCCTGCATCACTGCCATATCTGCATCTGTGTCCATATCCATGCCCACATCTGCATCCTTGCCCACATCTGGATCCGTGCCCACACCTGTACCCATGTCCACACCATATCCACATCTGGATCCATGCCCAAATCTGGATCCACCCCAACATCTGGATCCCTGCCCACATCTGGATCCATGCCCACATCTGGATCCATATCACATCTGGATCCATACCCACATCTGGATCCATGCCCATACCTGGATCCATCCCAACATCTGGATCCATGCCCACATCTGGATCCATACCCACATCTGGATCCACGCCCACATCTGGATCCACACCCACATCTGGATCCACACCACATCTGGATCCATACCCACATCTGGATCCATACCACATCTGGATCCATACCCACATCTGGATCCATGCCCATACCTGGATCCATGCCCATACCTGGATCCATCCCAACATCTGGATCCCTGCCCACATCTGGATCCATACCACATCTGGATCCATACCCACATCTGGATCCATACTCACATCTGGATCCATACCCACATCTGGATCCATACCACATCTAGATCCCTGCCCACATCTGGATCCATATCCACATCTGGATCCATACCCACATCTGGGTCCATACTCACATCTGGATCCATATCCACATCTGGATCCACGCCCACACCTGTACCCATGTCCACACCATAGCCACATCTGGATCCATGCCCATACCTGGATCCACCCCAACATCTGGATCCCTGCCCACATCTGGATCCGTGCCACATCTGGATCCGTGCCACATCTGGATCCACACCCACATCTGGATCCACACCCACATCTGGATCCACGCCCACATCTGGATCCACACCCACATCTGGATCCATGCCCACATCTGGATCTGTGCCAGGAGCATCCCTGGGCTGGGACCATCCCCGGGGGTACCAATGGCATCTCAGTGGGGACCGGTCCCCCCATCCCACCAGCACCCCAGTCCCTGCCCTGGTGCTGGGTGCCACCCTGCACCCCTCTGGCTGTGGGACAGGGGGCCGAGGGGGACACACCAAACAGAGCTGGTGACACTGATGCTTCAGCCCGAGCTCAGGGCACCTTAAAACCGAGGTGGGGACACAGCATCATCCCCCCCACCCCGGACCCAGCATCACCCCTGAGCAAAGCACCCCACAGCACCCAAACCTGCCACATCGCTCCCATGGGGTGGCCAGCATCCTTCAGGAGATCAAAGGGAAGGAATCCCCGGGTTGGGGAGGTAACCTCGCTCCCCCCAGGGTGATTTAGCTAATGAGTATCAGCTCGGGCACCCAAGGGTGCTAAGTGCCCCCTGGGAAGGTTCTGGTGGCACTGTGGGGCCTCCATTGGCACTGCTGCCCATGGGCATTGCACGGGGGGTCTGCTGTGCACCGTGCCATGTGCCCCCCCCTGCAGCCCCTCTGCCTCTGCCATGGCCAGGGGGGTCTGCAGGGCTGCTGCTGCATCCACATGGCACCCACTGGTCCTCACTGTGCCGGCTGCGCTGCCCCACGGCCGCTGTGCAGCCCCACACATCCTCCCTGCATCCTCCCTGCATCCTCCCTGCATCCCCCCTACATCCCCCCTGCATCCTCCCTGCATCCTCCCTGCATCTCCTCTGCATCCCCCCTGCATCCTCCCTGCATCCTCCCTGCATCCCCCCTGCATCCTCCCTGCATCCCCCCTGCATCCTCCCTGCATCTCCCCTGCATCCCGCCTGCATCCCCCCTGCATCCTCCCTGCATCCCCCCTGCATCCCCCCTGCATCCTCCCTGCATCCCCCCTGCATCCCCCCTGCATCCTCCCTGCATCCCCCCTGCATCCTCCCTGCATCCTCCCTGCATCTCCCCTGCATCTTCCCTGCATCCCCCCCCTGCATCCCCCCTGCATCCTCCCTGCACCTGCCCTGCATCCTCCCTGCATCCTCCCTGCATCCTCCCTGCATCTCCCCTGCATCCTCCCTGCATCCCCCCCTGCATCCCCCCTGCATCCTCCCTGCACCTGCCCTGCATCCTCCCTGCATCCTCCCTGCATCCCCCCTGCATCCTCCCTGCATCCTCCCTGCATCCCCCCTGCATCCTCCCTGCATCCTCCCTGCATCCTCCCTGCATCTCCCCTGCATCTTCCCTGCATCCTCCCTGCATCCTCCCTGCATCCTCCCTGCATCCTCACTGCATCTCCCCTGCATCCTCCCTGCATCCCCCCCTGCATCCTCACTGCATCTCCCCTGCATCCTCCCTGCATCCCCCCCTGCATCCTCCCTGCATCCTCCCTGCATCCTCCCTGCATCCCCCCTGCATCCCCCCTGCATCCTCCCTGCATCCTCCCTGCATCCTCCCTGCATCCTCACTGCATCTCCCCTGCATCCTCCCTGCATCCCCCCCTGCATCCTCACTGCATCTCCCCTGCATCCTCCCTGCATCCCCCCCTGCATCCTCCCTGCATCCCCCCTGCATCCTCCCTGCATCCTCCCTGCATCCCCCCTGCATCTTCCCTGCATCTCCCCTGCATCCTCCCTGCATCCCCCCCTGCATCCCCCCTGCATCTTCCCTGCATCCCCCCTACATCCTCCCTGCATCCTCCCTGCATCCTCCCTGCATCTCCCCTGCATCTTCCCTGCATCCTCCCTGCATCCTCCCTGCATCCTCCCTGCATCCTCACTGCATCTCCCCTGCATCCTCCCTGCATCCCCCCCTGCATCCTCACTGCATCTCCCCTGCATCCTCTCTGCATCCCCCCTGCATCCTCCCTGCATCCCCCCTGCATCTTCCCTGCATCCCCCCTGCATCCTCCCTGCATCCTCCCTGCATCCCCCCTGCATCCTCCCTGCATCCCCCCTGCATCCCCCCCTGCATCCTCCCTGCATCCCCCCTGCATCCCCCCTGCATCCTCCCTGCATCCTCCCTGCATCCCCCCTGCATCTTCCCTGCATCCCCCCTGCATCCTCCCTGCATCCTCCCTGCATCCCCCCTGCATCCTCCCTGCATCCCCCTGCATCCCCCCTGCATCCCCCCTGCATCCTCCCTGCATCCCCCCTGCATCCGCCCTGCACCTGCCCTGCATCCCCTGTGCATCCCCCCTACATCCCCCCTGCATCCTCCCTGCATCCTCCCTGCATCCCCCCTGCATCCTCCCTGCATCCTCCCTGCATCCCCCCTGCATCCTCCCTGCATCCTCCCTGCATCTCCCCTGCATCCTCCCTGCATCCCCCCCTGCATCCCCCCTGCATCCCCCCTGCATCCTCCCTGCATCCGCCCTGCATCCTCCCTGCATCCTCCCTGCATCTCCTCTGCATCCCCCCTGCATCCTCCCTGCATCTCCCCTGCATCCTCCCTGCATCCTCCCTGCATCCCCCCTGCATCCCCCCTGCATCCTCCCTGCATCCCCCCTGCATCCTCCCTGCATCCCCCCTGCATCCTCCCTGCATCCTCCCTGCATCCCCCCTGCATCCCCCCTGCATCCTCCCTGCATCCTCCCTGCATCTCCTCTGCATCCCCCCTGCATCCTCCCTGCATCTCCCCTGCATCCTCCCTGCATCCTCCCTGCATCCCCCCTGCATCCCCCCTGCATCCTCCCTGCATCCCCCCTGCATCCTCCCTGCATCCCCCCTGCATCCTCCCTGCATCCTCCCTGCATCCGCCCTGCATCTTCCCTGCATCCCCCCTGCATCCTCCCTGCATCCTCCCTGCATCCTCCCTGCATCCTCCCTGCATCCCCCCTGCATCCTCCCTGCATCCTCCCTGCATCCTCCCTGCATCCCCCCTGCATCCTCCCTGCATCCCCCCTGCACCTGCCCTGCATCCTCCCTGCATCCTCCCTGCATCCCCCCTGCATCCTCCCTGCATCCTCCCTGCATCCCCCCTGCATCCTCCCTGCATCCTCCCTGCATCCCCCCTGCATCCTCCCTGCATCCCCCCTGCATCCCCCCTGCATCCCCCCTGCATCCTCCCTGCATCCCCCCTGCATCCCCCCTGCATCCCCCCTGCATCCTCCCTGCATCCCCCCTGCATCCTCCCTGCATCCTCCCTGCATCCCCCCTGCATCCTCCCTGCATCTCCCCTGCATCTGGCAGCACCCAGCCCCCAGCCCCCAGCACCACGGGGACAGGGGGTCCGGCAGCCCCCAGCCCCCAGCCCCCAGCACCACGGGGACAGGGGGTCCGGCAGCCCCCAGCCCCCAGCCCCCAGCACCACGGGGACAGGGGGTCTGGCAGCCCCCAGCCCCCAGCACCACGGGGACAGGGGGTCTGGCAGCACCCAGCCCCCAGCCCCCAGCACCACGGGGACAGGGGGTCTGGCAGCCCCCAGCCCCCAGCACCACGGGGACAGGGGGTCCGGCAGCCCCCAGCCCCCAGCCCCCAGCACCACGGGGACAGGGGGTCCGGCAGCCCCCAGCCCCCAGCACCACGGGGACAGGGGGTCTGGCAGCCCCCAGCCCCCAGCACCACGGGGACAGGGGGTCCGGCAGCCCCCAGCCCCCAGCACCACGGGGACAGGGGGTCCGGCTCGGCACGGTGACGGTGACGCCCAACGCAGGGGAGAGCGCAGCCCAAATGCACCGAACCTCCTGTGGGGAGCGTGGGCGACACGGTGACCCCCAGACAGGGTGACCCCCAGACACGGTGACCCCCAGACGCAGTGATCCCTGGACACAGTGACCCCCAGACACGGTGACCCCCAGACTCAGTGACCCCCAGACTCAGTGACCCCCAGACACGGTGACCCCCAGACGCAGTGATCCCTGGACACAGTGATCCCCAAACGCGGTGACCCTTGGACGTGGTGACCCCCAGACACAGTGACCCCTTGACGCTGTGACCCTCAGACACAGTGACCCCCAGATGCAGTGACCCAAAGATGCAGAGACCCCCAGATGCCACGACCTCCAGACCCAATGACCCCCAGACGCAGAGACCCCCAGACGCTGTGACCCCCAGACCCAATGACCCCCAGACCAAGTGACCCCCAGACCAAGTGACCCCCAGACCCAATGACCCCCAGATGCAGTGACCCCCAGGCACGGTGACAGTTGGATGCGGTGACCCCCAGACGGGGTGACCCCCAGACCCTGTGACCCCCAGATCCAATGACCCCCAGACGCAGAGACCCCCAGACGCAGTGACCCCCAGACCCAATGACCCCCAGACGCAGAGACCCCCAGACCAAATGACCCCCAGACACCGTGACCCCCCAGACCCGGTGACCCCCAGACCCAATGACCCCCAGACCAAGTGACCCCCAGACGCAGAGACCCCCAGACGCAGAGACCCCCAGACTCAGTGACCCCCAGACGCTGTGACCCCCAGACCCAATGACGCCCAGACTGGGTGACCCCCAGACCAAATGACCCCCAGACGCCGTGACCCCCAGACCCAATGACCCCCAGACCAAATGACCCCCAGACCAAGTGACCCCCAGACCCAGTGACCCCCAGACTGGGTGACCCCCAGACGCAGAGACCCCCAGACTCAGTGACCCCCAGACCCAATGACCCCCAGACTGGGTGATCCCCAGACCCAGTGACCCCCAGACTGGGTGACCCCCAGACGCAGAGACCCCCAGACCCAATGACCCCCAGACCCAATGACCCCCAGACCCAGTGACCCCCAGACTGGGTGACCCCCAGACGCGGTGGCAACTGTCACACACCCCCCAGCCCCCCCGTCCCCCCTCCCTTGGTCGCAGGGTGTCGCCTACCTCTCTCTGCAGCACCAGCTCCTTGGTGAAGTGGGTGGCCTCCTCACTGAAGGGTTCCCCCTCCTGCACCAGCCCCGGCAGGTTCCGGGCGCCCCGCGGACACTCGATGCCTGTGGGAGGAAGAGGAGGATGAGGAGGAAGGGTGAGGCTCTTGGAGAGGCTCTGGGGAGGCCAAGGGGCGTGGGGGGGTGGGGGAGCAGCTCCTGGGACATGGGAGGGTCCCCCCTGGGGTGGCAGGGGGTGGGGAGTGGGCTGGGGGAGTTGTGGGGGTGTGGGGAGGGGGCTGGGGGGATGGGGGGAGTGGGGAGGGGGGGATAAGGGGACACAGGGACAAGGGGATATGGGGATAGGGAATGGGTGGACAGAGGGACATGGGGACACAGGGACAGGAGGACAGAGGGATGGGGGGATAAAGGGACACAGGGACAGGGGGACATGGGGACACAGGGACGGCGGTTGGGGAGACATGGGACACAGGGACAAGGGGATATGGGGATAGGGAATGGGTGGACAGAGGGACATGGGGACACAGGGACAGGGGGACAGAGGGATGGGGGGACAAGGGGACACAGGGACTGGGGGACATGGGGACAGGTGGTCAGACGGATGTGGGGACACCCCACAGCATCCCTGAGCACCCCATAGCACCCTGGGGTACCCCACAACATCCCTGATCATTCCAGAGCATCCCAGGGCATCCTGCAGCATCCCTGGGGTACCACACAGCACCCTGGGGTACCCCACAGCATCCCTGATCATTCCAGAGCATCCCAGGGCATCCTGCAGCATCCCTGGGGTACCACACAGCACCCTGGGGTACCCCCCAGCATCCCTGAGCACCCCCAGCACCCTCAGACACCCAGCAAGGACCCCATCTCCCCACACAGTGCAGGACCTTCCCTGCTGTGATGCTGCAGGCAGCTGCCAGGGGGTCATGTCCATGTCCCCCCCCCCCCCCCGCCAAATCCCCCAGGGTGAGGGGACCCCCTGTCCCTCCCTACACCCATCAGCAATGACATCCCCCCACCCAGGCCCACCTCAGCAGCACCCAGACCCTCCCAGATGCTCTAGGTCCCTGAGGAGCAGGGACCCCCCCCACCCTCACCCCCTGACAGAGGAGGGGGGGCCCAGGCTCTGCAGCCCCCCCACAAGCTACCAGACCCCCACCACGGTGCCCCCCTAAAAGCCACTGAGCTGACAGACAGCCCCTGGCTGTGAGGAGGAGGAAGGAGCAGGGATGCATCCATCTCCTCTTCCTCCTCATCCTCCTCATCCTCCTCACTGGCACCAGACTGGCACAGCCCTGGCACAGCCCCAGCAGCACCAAACCAGGAGCATCCTCCAGCCAGCACCAGGCTGGGAGGGGGGAAATGAGGAGCAGGAGCTGCCAGGACTGTGTCTTCCCTTCCTCCTCCTCCTCCTCCTCCTCCTCCTCTTCCTCTTCCTCCCCCTGGAGGGAGCAGGGTGTGGGGGAAGGGAGCAGCAGCAGCAGCAGCAAAAATCTCTTTGCCCAGAGGAAATAATTGGGAGAGTTAATGAATGAGCCCTGGAATAAAACAGGACATGGGGAGCAGAGCGTGGGAGGGGGGGGACAAGGGGGGTTTATCCCCCTGAGGCACCAGGGGATCCCAGCACAAACCACCCCCCACCCTGACCCGGCTGCGTGGCAGCTTGGGGTGTCACCTTGGGTCTGGTCCCCACCTCTGATGTCTCCTAATGGCCCTAAGCCCAGGGATGCTGTGGGGTGCCCAGGGATTTCCCAAGGATGCTGTGGAATACCCCAAGGATGCTGTGGGATGCTGTGGGATACCCCAAGGATGCTCTGCAATACCCCAAGGATGCTGTGGGATACCCAGGGATACCCTAAGGATGCCCAGGAATACACCAAGGATGCTCTGGGATACCCCAAGGATACCTCATGGATGCTGCAGGATGCTGTGGGATGCCCAGGGATACCCCATGGATGCTCTGGGATACCCAGGGATACCCCAAGGATGCTCTGGGATACCCCAAGGATGCTGCAGGATGCCCAGGGATAGATACCCCATGGATGCTGCAGGATGCTGTGGGATGCCCAGGGATGCCCTAGCATACTGCAGGATACCCTGGGATGCTCCAGAGATGCTGCAGGATGTCCTGAGATGCAGTGGGATGCCCAGGGATACCCCAGGAACCTCTGGAGCATCCCACAGCATCCCTGGGGCATCCCTGGGCATTCTGCTGCACCACAGCATCTTGGGGTACCCCATAGCATCCCCAAGCATCCCACAGCATCCAAGGATGCCCTGCAGTGTCTCTGGGGTATCCCTGAGCATCCTGCAGCATGCCAGGGTACCCTGCATCATTCCTGGGGTACCCCACAGCATCCCTGAGCACCCCACAGCATCCTGGGGTACCCCACAGCATCCCAGGGCATCCCACAGCATCCTAGGGTACCCCACCTCATCCCTGAGCATCCCACAGCATCCAAGGATGCCTCCCAGTGTCCCTGGGGTATCCCAGGGCATCCTGCAGCATGCCAGGGTACCCTGCAGCACCCCTAGGGTACCCCACAGCATCCCTGGGCATCCCCCTGCCAGAGACTCCCCCAAATGAGGTCACCCACAGCCCAGGGATTGGTTCAACCTCGTGCTGTCCTCAGCTGTCCCAGCACCTTTGTGTTTATGGGATGGATTTAGAATCATAGAATCCCAGACTGGGCTGGGCTGGAAGGGACCCCAAGGGTCCCAGAGCTCCAACCCCCTGCCACAGGCAGGGCCACCAACCTCCAGGCCTGGAGCTACACAAGGTTGCCCAGGGCCCCAGCCAACCTGGCCTTGAACACCCCCAGGGATGGGGCACCCACCCCCTCTCTGGGCAGCCCCTTCCAGCCCCTCACCACTCTCTCTGCACAGAACTTCCCCCAATCTCTCCTCTCCCCCTTCCCTCCTCCAGCTTCACTCCAGCCCCCTTGTCCTGCCAGTCTCTGCCCTGGAACAAGCCCATTCCCCTCCTGTTCCTCTGCTCCCCTCAGGGGCTGGAAGGGGCTATAAGGTGCCCCCCACCCTAGTTTTCTCTTCTCCAGGCTGACCCAGCCCAGCTCCCTCAGCCTCTCTCCATGGGGAGCTGCTCCAGCCCCCTGAGCATCCTCATGGCTCCTCTGACCCCTCTCCAACAGCCCCACATCTTCCTTGTGTTGGGCCCCAGCTCTGGACACAGGATCCAGCTGGGGCCTCCCCAGGGCAGAGCAGAGAGGGACAATCCCCTCCCTGTCCCTGCTGCCACCCCTCTGCTGATGGAGCCCAGGATCCCATCGCCCTTCCCAGCTGCAGGAGCCACTGCTGGCTCAGGGGAAGCTCCTCACCCCCCCAGAACCCCCAGGTCCTTCCCAGCAGGGCTCTTTACAGGGCTCTGACCCCAGAACCCCACCCCACACCCGATCCCAGGTGGGATGTGACTCCCTATGGTCACACCAGATCCGGGTGCTGCCACTGCCACCAGCAGCTCCGGGCAGAGCCGGTGACGCTGGGATGAGGATGAGGATGAGGAAGGGCTGCTGCCATCCCCTCCTTCCCCAGCTGCCTCTTGCCAGCCTCCGAGTCGTGACGGCAGCTCGGCTGCTGCCGTGGAGCCGTGTGGGATCCTGGTGTATTTATAACACCAGGTCCTACCAAAATAGGGGCTGGCAGCAGCAGCCGGCGCTGAGGGAGGGGGTGGGATGCTGGGTGCTGCCAAACCATGCCAGCTAACACAGCCCTGAGCTGGGGGGGGCTGCCTAGGGACCCCCAGCCCAGGACCCCAGCACCCAGAGCCTGGGAGGGAAGGACTCACAGACAGGTTTTTGCCACCTATGATGTCACAGCATCCGAGGTTGCTACATCCCAACCTCCCATCTGCGGCCTCAGGGGTCACTGTGTCCCCACCACAGCACATCCCCAGCATTTGGGGGTCGTCCCCACACTGTGGGGGTTGGGGGGGGGGGATGCTCTGCCCCACAACAGACCCCCACATCCCCAGGATGTGCCCCCATGGTGCCACAACCCACTGAGCTCAACCATGGTGACAGGTACCCAAAGAGGCATCACCCCCCAATACCCCCTCCACCCCCCCTATAAATCTCTCTGTAAGCTTTTGGGGTGCCCCAACCACACTGGGGGTGCAGCACAGCTCCCCTCACCCCATGGGGTCACGCTCACCCCCGGGGCTGTATCCCAGTGCTGGTGGCTCCCACACCAAGCAGGCATCAGGGCTGGGGAGTCTGGGTGGGATGTGATACCCAGGGATGTGGCACCCAGCGATGTGGTACCCAGGGATGTGGCACCCAGGGATGTGGTACCCAGGGATGTGGTACCCAGCGATGTAGCACCCAGGGATGTGGTACCCAGGGATGTGGTACCCAGGGATGTGGCACCCAGCGATGTAGCACCCAGGGATGTGGCACCCAGCCATGTGGCACCCAGGGATGTGGTACCCAGCGATGTGGTACCCAGCGATGTGGTACCCAGAGATGTGGTACCCAAGGATGTGGTACCCAGCGATGTGGTACCCAGGGATGTGGCACCCAGCGATGTGGTACCCAGGGATGTGGTACCCAGCGATGTGGTACCCAGCGATGTAGCACCCAGGGATGTGGTACCCAGGAATGTGGTACCCAAGGATGTGGTACCCAGCGATGTGGTACCCAGAGATGTGGTACCCAAGGATGTGGTACCCAGCGATGTGGTACCCAAGGATGTGGTACCCAAGGATGTGGCACCCAGCGATGTGGTACCCAAGGATGTGGTACCCAAGGATGTGGTACCCAGCGATGTGGTACCCAAGGATGTGGTACCCAAGGATGTGGTACCCAGCGATGTGGTACCCAGGGATGTGGTACCCAGCGATGTGGTACCCAGCGATGTAGCACCCAGGGATGTGGTACCCAGGGATGTGGTACCCAGCGATGTAGCACCCAGGGATGTGGTACCCAGGGATGTGGTACCCAGGGATGTGGCACCCAGCGATGTAGCACCCAGGGATGTGGCACCCAGCCATGTGGCACCCAGGGATGTGGTACCCAGCGATGTGGTACCCAGCGATGTGGTACCCAGAGATGTGGTACCCAAGGATGTGGTACCCAGCGATGTGGTACCCAGGGATGTGGCACCCAGCGATGTGGTACCCAGGGATGTGGTACCCAAGGATGTGGTACCCAGCGATGTAGCACCCAGGGATGTGGCACCCAGAGATGTGGTACCCAGGAATGTGGTACCCAAGGATGTGGTACCCAGCGATGTGGTACCCAGAGATGTGGTACCCAAGGATGTGGTACCCAGCGATGTGGTACCCAAGGATGTGGTACCCAAGGATGTGGCACCCAGCGATGTGGTACCCAAGGATGTGGTACCCAAGGATGTGGTACCCAGCGATGTGGTACCCAAGGATGTGGTACCCAGCGATGTGGTACCCAGAGATGTGGTACCCAAGGATGTGGCACCCAGTGATGTGGTACCCAAGGATGTGGTACCCAGGGATGTGGTACCCAGCGATGTGGTACCCAAGGATGTGGTACCCAGCGATGTGGTACCCAGAGATGTGGTACCCAGGGATGTGGTACCCAGCGATGTGGTACCCAAGGATGTGGTACCCAAGGATGTGGTACCCAGCGATGTAGCACCCAGGGATGTGGTACCCAGTGATGTGGTACCCAAGGATGTGGTACCCAAGGATGTGGTACCCAACGATGTGGTACCCAGGGATGTGGTACCCAGCGATGTGGTACCCAGCGATGTAGCACCCAGGGATGTGGTACCCAGTGATGTGGTACCCAAGGATGTGGTACCCAAGGATGTGGTACCCAGCGATGTGGTACCCAGGGATGTGGTACCCAGGCTGCAATCAGTGCCTCTCTCTCCACATATTTATAGTGCCCCAGCATCTATATTTTAGCTGGGAAGATGGGATGAGGCTCCCTGGGGAGCATCCCTGGAGCCACATTTACAAGGGACCTGTCTTCCCTTCACAGCGCTCATTTGCATGTGATCTACATATGCAGAGAGGGATATAAATAGGAGCGGGGGCAGCGACAAACCCCAGGTATTGATCATGCTGCTGGGTCTGAACGATGGGTGATGGTGCTGAGCATGGAGCACGGCTGCAGGGACCCCACAGCAGAGGGACCCCACGGCACAGGGACCCCCATGGAGCAGGGACGCCCACAGCACAGGGACCCAATGGCACAGGGACCCCATGGAGCAGGGACCCCCACGGAGCAGGGACCCAACAGCACAGGGACCCCATGGAGCAGGGACCCCACGGCACAGGGACCCCACGGCACAGGGACCCCCATGGAGCAGGGACCCCCATGTCACAGGGACCCTATGGCACAGGGACCCCATGGAGCAGGGACCCCCACGGAGCAGGGACCCAACAGCACAGGGACCCCATGGAGCAGGGACGCCACAGCACAGGGTCATCACAGTACAGGGACCCTACGGCGCAGGGACCCCCATGTCACAGGAACCCCATGGAGCAGGGACCCCACGGCACAGGGACCCCACAGAGCAAGGACCCCCATGGAGCAGGGACCCCACAGCACAGGAACCCTACAGTGCAAGGACCCCCATGGCACAGGGACCCCCATGACACAGAGACCCCATGGAGCAGGGACCCCACAGCACAGGAACCCTACGGTGCAAGGACCCCCATGGCACAGGGACCCCCATGACACAGAGACCCCATGGAGCAGGGACCCCACAGCACAGGAACCCTACAGTGCAAGGACCCCCATGGCACAGGGACCCCCATGACACAGAGACCCCCATGGCACAGGGTCCCCACAGCACAGGAACCCCACAACACAGGGACCCCATAGCACAGGGGCCCCACGGCACAAGGTCCCTACAGCACAGGGACCATACGGCACAGGGACCCTCATGACACAGGGACCCCACAGCAAAGGGTCCCCACAGCACAGGGACCCTACGATGCAAGGATCCCCATGGAGCAGAGTCCCCACAGCACAAGGACCCCCATGGAGCAGGGACCCCACAGCACAGGAACCCTACAGCGCAGGGACCCCACAGCACAGGGTCCCCATGGAGCAGGGACCCCACAGCACAGGAACCCTACAGCGCAGGGACCCCACAGCACAGGGTCCCCATGGAGCAGGGACCCCACAGCACAGGAACCCTACAGCGCAGGGACCCCACAGCACAGGGACCCCATGGAGCAGGGACACCACAGCACAGCAACCCTACGGTGCAAGGACCCCCATGGCACAGGGTCCCCACAGCACAGGGACCCCCACAGAGCAGGGACCCCACAGCACAAGGACCCCCACAGCACACGGACCCTATGGCACAGGGACCCCCGTGGAGCAGGGACCCCACAGCACAGGGACCCCCGTGGAGCAGGAACCCCACAGCACAGGGACCCCCGTGGAGCAGGGACCCCACAGCACAAGGACCCCCACAGCACAGGGACCCTATGGCACAGGGACCCCCGTGGAGCAGGGACCCCACAGCACAGGGACCTCCATGAAGCAGGGACCCCGCAGCACAGGGACCCCACAGCACAGGGACCCCACAGAGCAGGGTCTTACGCAGGGAAAGGGGTTCATTTTCCAGTGCCACAAACTGGGAGGCCCACCCCCCAAACCCTGCTCGATGGCAGCTCCGGTGGGCACGGTGATGGGCACGGTGATGGGCACGGTGATGGGCACAGTCATGGGCACAGTGACAGCCACAGTCATGGGCACAGGGACGGGTGCAGTGATGGGCACAGTGACAGGCACAGTGATGGCCATGGTGATGGGCACAGTGATGGGCATGGTGATGGGCACAGTGATGGGCACAGTGATGTGCATGGTGATTGTCATGGTGATGGGCACAGTGATGTGCATGGTGATGGGCACGGTGATGGGCACGGTGATGGTCACAGTGATGGTCACAGTGATGGTCATAGTGATGGTCATGGTGATGGCCATGGTGATGGGCACAGTGATCATCATGGTGATGGGCATGGTGGTGGTCACAGTGATGGCCATGGTGATTGTCATGGTGATGGGCATGATGATGGGCACGGTGATGGGCATGGTGTTGGTCATGGTGATGGGCACGGTGATGGGCACAGTGATGTGCATGGTCATGGTCATGGTGATGGTCATGGTGATGGCCATGGTGATGGGCACGGTGATGGTCATGGTGATTGTCATGGTGATGGGCATGATGATGGGCACGGTGATGGGCATGGTGTTGGTCATGGTGATGGGCACGGTGATGGGCACAGTGATGTGCATGGTCATGGTCATGGTGATGGTCATGGTGATGGCCATGGTGATGGGCACGGTGATGGTCATGGTGATTGTCATGGTGATGGGCATGATGATGGGCACGGTGATGGGCACGGTGTTGGTCATGGTGATGGTCATGGTGATGGCTACAGTGATGGGCACAGTGATGGGCACAGTGATGGCCATGGTGATGGGCATGGTGATGGGCACAGTGATGGTGATGGCAACTCCCCTGCAGCTTTCCAGAGAGCCACATGGGCAGCCAGGGACACAGATGGGATCTCCAAACCCTCCATCTGTGCCACACAGCAGGCCAGTGTGCCACTGTCAAGGGGGATGGGGCTGATGCCCTGAGCTCCCCAGCATCACCACACCAGCTCCCAGTGCTGCCACCAGGACGAAGGGAAAGGATGCAGCCAAAGCCCAGGAGCTCCCACAGATGAGCTGGATCCGGGGGGAGACAGAAGGGATGTGTCATCTTCCTGGCTAATTGGCATGTTACCTGCTGCCTCAGCCTGTAATTAACGTGTGCAGCTTGATTAGAGCTCAGCTGGGGAAGGTGTCCCAGGAGAAGAGCCGGGGCTGCGTGTTCCCCCAGCGCTGAGGGGACCAGCAAGAGCATGGCCCAGTTTTCCCAGTACCCAAGAGCCATTCCCAGTGGTGCTTTAGCCCAGCTCAGCACATCACGGAGCCAGGATGTGTGGCACAGGGTGGTCCTGAGCAACGCTGGGCAGTGCAGGATGCTCCTATGCAGTGCTGGGTGCTGCTGGGTGGTGCAGGATGCTGCTGGGTGGTGTAAGATGCTCCTGGGCAGTGCAGGATGCTGCTGGGCAGTGCAGGGTGCTCCCATGCAGTGCAGGATGCTGCTGGGCAGTGCAGGGTGCTGCTGGGTGGTGCAGGATGCTGCTGGGTGGTGTAAGATGCTCCTGGGCAGTGCAGGATGCTGCTGGGCAGAGCAGGATGCTGCTGGGAGGTGCAGGATGCTCCCATGCAGTGCAGGATGCTCTTTGGGAGTAGGAGATGCTGCTGTGTGGTGCAGGATGCTGTGAAAGATGCTCCCATGCAACACAAGGTGCTCTTTGGCACTGTGAGGTGCTGCTGTGCAATGCAGGATGCTCCTGGGCAGTGCAGGATGCTCCTGTGTGATGCAGGATGCCCCTGTGTGATGCAGGATGCTCCTGTGTGATGCAGGATGCCCCTGTGTGATGCAGGATGCTCCTGGGCAGTGCAGGATGCCCCTGTGTGATGCAGGATGCCCCTGTGTGATGCAGGATGCTCCTGGGTGATGCAGGATGCTCCTGGGTGATGCAGGATGCCCCTGTGTGATGCAGGATGCTCCTGTATGATGCAGGATGCCCCTGTGTGATGCAGGATGCTCCTGTGTGATGCAGGATGCTCCTCTGTGATGCAGGATGCCCCTGTGTGATGCAGGATGCTCCTCTGTGATGCAGGATGCCCCTGTGTGATGCAGGATGCCCCTGTGTGATGCAGGATGCCCCTGTGTGATGCAGGATGCTCCTGTATGATGCAGGATGCTCCTCTGTGATGCAGGATGCCCCTGTGTGATGCAGGATGCTCCTCTGTGATGCAGGATGCCCCTGTGTGATGCAGGATGCTCCTCTGTGATGCAGGATGCCCCTGTGTGATGTAGGATGTTCCTGCACGATGAGTGATGCTCCTGTTCGATGCAGGATGCTCCTGTGTGATGCAGGATGCTCCTGTGTGGTGCAGGATGCTCCTGTGTGATGCAGGATGCCCCTGTGTGATGCAGGATGCTCCTGTGTGATGCAGGATGCTCCTGTGTGATGCAGGATGCCCCTGTGTGATGCAGGATGCTCCTGGGTGATGCAGGATGCTCCTGCACGATGAGTGATGCCCTGCACGATGAGTGATGCTCCTGTGTGGTGCAGGATGCCCCTGTGTGATGCAGGATGCTCCTGTGTGATGCAGGATGCCCCTGTGTGATGCAGGATGCTCCTGTGTGATGCAGGATGCCCCTGTGTGATGCAGGATGCTCCTGTGTGATGCAGGATGCCCCTGTGTGATGCAGGATGCTCCTGTGTGATGCAGGATGCCCCTGTGTGATGCAGGATGCTCCTGTGTGATGCAGGATGCCCCTGTGTGATGCAGGATGCTCCTGTGTGATGCAGGATGCCCCTGTGTGATGCAGGATGCTCCTGTGTGATGCAGGATGCCCCTGTGTGATGCAGGATGCTCCTGTGTGATGCAGGATGCCCCTGTGTGATGCAGGATGCTCCTGTGTGATGCAGGATGCCCCTGTGTGATGCAGGATGCTCCTGTGTGATGCAGGATGCCCCTGTGTGATGCAGGATGCTCCTGGGTGATGCAGGATGCCCCTGTGTGATGCAGGATGCTCCTGTGTGATGCAGGATGCCCCTGTGTGATGCAGGATGCCCCTGTGTGATGCAGGATGCCCCTGTGTGATGCAGGATGCCCCTGTGTGATGCAGGATGCTCCTGTGTGATGCAGGATGCCCCTGTGTGATGCAGGATGCTCCTGGGTGATGCAGGATGCTCCTGCACGATGAGTGATGCTCCTGCACGATGAGTGATGCTCCTGTGTGGTGCAGGATGCCCCTGTGTGATGCAGAATGCCCCTGTGTGATGCAGGATGCTCCTGTGTGATGCAGGATGCCCCTGTGTGATGTAGGATGCTCCTCTGTGATGCAGGATGCCCCTGTGTGATGCAGGATGCTCCTCTATGATGCAGGATGCCCCTGTGTGATGTAGGATGTTCCTGCACGATGAGTGATGCTCCTGTTCGATGCAGGATGCTCCTGTGTGATGCAGGATGCTCCTGTGTGGTGCAGGATGCTCCTCTGTGATGCAGGATGCCCCTGTGTGATGCAGGATGCTCCTGGGTGATGCAGGATGCTCCTGCACGATGAGTGATGCTCCTGCACGATGAGTGATGCTCCTGTGTGATGCAGGATGCTCCTGTGTGGTGCAGGATGCTCCTGTGTGATGCAGGATGCCCCTGTGTGATGCAGGATGCTCCTGTGTGATGCAGGATGCCCCTGTGTGATGCAGGATGCTCCTGTGTGATGCAGGATGCTCCTGTGTGATGCAGGATGCCCCTGTGTGGTGCAGGATGCTCCTCTGTGATGCAGGATGCCCCTGTGTGATGCAGGATGCTCCTGGGTGATGCAGGATGCTCCTGCACGATGAGTGATGCTCCTGCACGATGAGTGATGCTCCTGTGTGATGCAGGATGCTCCTGTGTGGTGCAGGATGCTCCTGTGTGATGCAGGATGCCCCTGTGTGATGCAGGATGCTCCTGTGTGATGCAGGATGCCCCTGTGTGATGCAGGATGCTCCTGTGTGATGCAGGATGCTCCTGTGTGATGCAGGATGCCCCTGTGTGATGCAGGATGCTCCTGGGTGATGCAGGATGCTCCTGCACGATGAGTGATGCTCCTGTGTGGTGCAGGATGCCCCTGTGTGACGCAGGATGCCCCTGTGTGATGCAGGATGCCCCTGTGTGACGTAGGATGCTCCTGTGTGATGAGTGATGCTCCTGTTGCACGATGAGTGATGCTCCTGTGTGATGCAGGATGCTCCTGTGTGATGCAGGATGCCCCTGTGTGATGCAGGATGCTCCTGTGTGATGCAGGATGCCCCTGTGTGATGCAGGATGCCCCTGTGTGATGCAGGATGCTCCTGTGTGATGAGTGATGCTCCCGTGCAACACAAGCTGCTCCTTCACAACACCGGCTGCTGCTGCTGCTGCTGCTGCTGCGTGCAGCAGGACACCCCAGGAGAGGCAGAGGGGTGCCTCAGCACTCCCCAGGGGCTGCAGCTGTCCCCAGGCACCCCAAAATCCTGGCTCCAGAGGCAGCGAGTCGCCTGCTCAATGTCTCTGACCTCCGAAGGGCGAAGGAGGCGGCTGGGGTGGCTCAGGGCATCGGTGCCCTCTGCACCCCATGGGCACCCTCACCCCCAGTGGCTCTGGGGACCGCCAGGAGCAGCGGTGCCTGGTTGGGTGGGGGGCTGAGGGGGGGTTTATTCCCAACTTTGGGACCTTTTTGGGAGCACCCTCACCCCCAGTGGCTCTGGGGACCGCCAGGAGCAGCGGTGCCTGGTTGGGTGGGGGGCTGAGGGGGGGTTTATTCCCAACTTTGGGACCTTTTTGGGAGCACAATCAGCCCCTGGGAGCGGGTGACAGCCAGTCGGTCTCCATGGCAACAGGGATTAAATATAACTCCCCCTGGAGCCACCCATTCCCAGGCCGCCCCAGCACCCTCCCCACCCCCTCCCCTTACCCCAGGAAGCAGAAAGGCTGAGCTGGAGCTTCCCTGGGATCTACCAGCACCAGCACTGGGCAGAGCTGGGTGACCCAGTTCATCCTGCAGTGGGGAGTTGGAGGGGTGGGATTCACTGCTGCCCATCCCCTGGGGACCACCCCCATCCCCGGGGTTGAGCACTGGTGAGGAAGAGGATGGAGAGTGAGGTGGGTGGGAAGCACAACTTCTCCCATTCAATGCTCACTGGGGAATGAAGCAAATTCCCCCCCCAGACTGGGGGAAGAGCATCTCCCAGAGCTCCAGTGTGACCCTGGGGGGGGTCCCAGTGCTGGATCAGCCCCGGAGGAGCCGGGGGGATTCTCAGGGCAGCACCAGGCTGTAGGACCCAGAGCTCAGTTCCTCCTCCCAGGCACGGGGGAGGGTTTGGAGCTCCTGCCAATCTCCAGGCAAGAGGGGGGAGTCTGGGCTCCCCGTCCTCTGAGCTGACCTGAAGGAGGGTTGATCAGAATCAGAGCTGAGGATGCGCCGGGTGCTCCTGCTCCTGGCATCAGCTGACCCCAGGGGGAGGGGGGGTGGTGGCTCCAGGGTGAAGGGGGGGGTCGCTGGTGGGACTGGGGGTCCCAGTCAATCCCGCTGACTCCATCCCATCCCGACTCCATCCCATCCCGACTCCATCCCATCCTGACTCCATCCCATCCCGGCTCCATCCCATCCCGGCTCCATCCCATCCTGACTCCATCCCATCCCGGCTCCATCCCATCCCGGCTCCATCCCATCCCGGCTCCATCCCGTCCCGACTCCATCCCATCCTGACTCCATCCCATCCCAGCTCCATCCCATCCCGGCTCCATCCCATCCCGGCTCCATCCCGTCCTGACTCCATCCCATCCTGACTCCATCCCATCCCAGCTCCATCCCATCCCAGCTCCATCCCATCCCGGCTCCATCCCGTCCTGACTCCATCCCATCCTGACTCCATCCCATCCCAGCTCCATCCCATCCCGGCTCCATCCCGTCCTGACTCCATCCCATCCCGGCTCCATCCCATCCTGACTCCATCCCATCCCAGCTCCATCCCATCCCAGCTCCATCCCGTCCCGGCTCCATCCCGTCCCGACTCCATCCCATCCTGACTCCATCCCATCCTGACTCCATCCCATCCCAGCTCCATACCATCCCGACTCCATCCCATCCCGGCTCCATCCCCTCCTGACTCCATCCCATCCTGACTCCATCCCATCCCAGCTCCATCCCATCCCAGCTCCATCCCATCCCGACTCCATCCCGTCCTGACTCCATCCCATCCTGTCTCCATCCCATCCCGACTCCATCCCATCCCGGCTCCATCCCGTCCTGACTCCATCCCATCCTGACTCCATCCCATCCTGACTCCATCCCATCCCAGCTCCATCCCATCCCAGCTCCATCCCGTCCTGACTCCATCCCATCCTGACTCCATCCCATCCTGACTCCATCCCATCCCAGCTCCATCCCATCCCGACTCCATCCCCTCCGAATTCCATCCCCTCCTGACTCCATCCCATCCCAGCTCCATCCCATCCCGACTCTATCCCATCCTGTCTCCATCCCATCCCGGCTCCATCCCGTCCTGACTCCATCCCATCCTGACTCCATCCCATCCCAGCTCCATCCCATCCCAGCTCCATCCCCTCCTGACTCCATCCCATCCCGGCTCCATCCCGTCCTGACTCCATCCCATCCCGACTCCATCCCATCCCAGCTCCATCCCATCCCAGCTCCATCCCATCCCGACTCCATCCCATCCCAGCTCCATCCCAGCCCCCCAGATGACCATTCCCCTGGTGGGAGCGGCGGGTGCAGCTGCTCTGGGAGCCCAGGCTGGTTCCATCCCCACCCAGGATCCACTTAGACACCCATTGACAGGGCAGTTTGGGAGCGCTGGGTGCTCAGGGACACCCCATCCCACGCGCCCATCGCCATGGAAACGGGAGATGCTGGAGAGGACCCGCCCTGCGCCCGCTCCCAGCGAGGGACCCGCGAGCCCACGCTCTCCCCAGAGATGGGTCTCCCAGTGCCCAGGGAACATCCCAGTGACCACCAGCCCTTCCTGGTGCCAGCCAGGGAGGTGGGACCCGTGTTTAGGATGCTCTGGCCACGACACACCTACTGTTTTTGTAGGACCTACCAAAACAACCACAGCATCCACCCTCGTCCCAGTGCCATGGGCAAACTGGGATGCACCTGGAGCATCCGTTTGGCATCTCCATCAGCTCCCAGTATGGGAGCTGCTCGTGCTCATCCCTCCCAGTCTCCCCATCTCCTCCCCCCCTGCCCGTGCTTCACCGTGTGCTCCCCAGTTTTGGTTGGGGGGAGCATCCTCACCAGCCCCCATCGCTGTGGCTCAGAGCAGCCCCCCCCACCCTATACCCACCCCTGAGGGGGGCACAGAGCATTGAAACGTGTGGGAGGCACCCAAACCCCCTGCCCTGGGGCGGGCTGGGGGGGCAGCAGAGCCTGCTCAGGGTGTGGGGGGTAGGGCTGCAGGGGGAGGGCAGGAGCAGCACCCCCCATGTGCCCTGAACACCCAGCTCATCCCCAATTAGAACCAGAGAATCACCAGGCTTGGAAGAGACCTTCAAGGTGACCGAGTCCAACCACAGCCTCACCCTGCCCAGCCACCTGCAGCCCACGTCCCCAGGCACAACACCCACACACCTCTGAACCCCCCCCAGGGATGGAGACCCCACCACCCCTCCCTGGGCAGCCTGTGCCACAGCCCCACAACTCTGCCAGGGAAGAACTTTGCCCTCCCAGCTGAGCTGACCCTGCCCTGGGGCAGCTTGAGCCCACTGCCCCTCCTCCCATCTCCTGGCCCCTGGCTGCACAGACCCTCGCCCACCTCTCTGCACCCTCCTGGCAGGGCAGGGCAGGGCTGAGAAGGGCTCCCCTCAGCCTCCTCTTCTCCAGGCTCAGCACCCCCAGCTCCCCCAGCCGCTCCTCGCAAGCTTTGCTGCTCTCCAGCCCCTTCCCCAGCCTGGTTGCCCTTCTCTGGACTCGCTCCAGGACCCCCATGTCCTTCTGATGCTGAGGGGCCCAGCACTGGCCCCAGCACTCCAGCTGCAGCCTCCCCAGTGCCCAGCCCAGGGGCACAATCCCCTCCCCACACCTCCTGGCCACGCTGGCTCTGGCACAAGCCACGATGCCCTTGGCCTTCCTGGCCCCCGGGCACCCTGCTGGCTCCTGGGCAGGCTGAGGGCACCCAACACCCCCAGCTCCCTCAGCTGCTCCTCAGAGGATTTGCCCTCCAGCCCCTTCCCCAGCCTGGTTGCCCTTCTCTGGACACACTCCAGGACCCCCATGTCCTTCTGATGCTGAGGAGCCCAGAACTGGACCCAGCACTCCAGCTGCAGCCTCCCCAGTGCCCAGCCCAGGGGCACCACATGTGGGTGACTCAAGACAACCAGTTCCATCCCCTCCCCAGCACAGAGGCCATCCCCACGGGTGTCCCCAGCCCCAATTCCCCCCCTTTGTCACACCCACCAGCTTCCCCAGCCCAATCCATGTCCCCCCACCCCAACACCCACAGTTGACCCCTCAGCATCACCCGCAGCCCCAGGGTGGGGATGGGTTGGGGGGGGGAAACCTGCTTGGGGCGAGGACCCCCAGGTGCTGTGGGGCTGGGGAGGGGCTGACCTGCGAGGAGGAAGGTGATGAGGCAGGTTTCCTTTGGCATGAAGAGCTTGAGGCGGGACCCACTGAAGACGTACTCCACCACGGCCTCGGAGCGGCCGGCGCGCTGCAGGAAGGGCAGGAACTGCTTCGCCTTCTGCGTGTCCTGGGGTGGGGGGCACAGACCAGGGTTGGGGGGGGGGGTCAGGGATGGGGAGGGGGTGTGAGATGTGGGGAGGCATCCCACCAGCACGATGGATCACACGCTGCCACTGGCACCCGCCCCATCCAGCTGTGGGGGGGGTCCCAGGCAACCACCCCAAACCCCCTCCCCAAGTTGGGGCTGGGCTGGCAGACAAAGCTCCCTGCCCCCTCCCCAAAATCCCTGCTAATGAAGGGCACTAATTAGCAGCAATCACTGTGTGCTCACTGTGTGGTTGGCTCAAGGGAGGAAAATACCGGCGCTGTGGTGGGGGGTCCCTGCACAGAGCCAAATGTGGGTCCCTGACCCCCACCCTGAGCGGGCAGGGGGTCCCCAATCCCCCTGGAGGCAGCGAGGAAGAGCTCAGTGCTGAAAGCCGCCCCCAGCATGGAACTGGGGTGTGATAGTTCAGGGGTGAAGGTGGAGGGGAGCTGGGAGCTGCTGGGAGGATGCTCTGGGCTCTGGGTGATGCCGCCGTGGCCACACACGGGGGGTCCCACACCAGCTGCCACGGAGCCAATTCCATCCCTGTGGTGCTGAGCTGGTGGGATGGGGCAGGAGAAGGGGGGAGCAGCAGATGTGGGTGGAGGGGAAGGATGAGCCTGTGTGTGGCACAGCCAGAGTGCCAGCAGGTTCTTACCCCGGAGATGTCGGCCACGCGGTGAATGGGCACCTCCTTCTTGCTGTGCAGCCCTTTCCCGTTCTTGATGGCCCTGCAGGAGACATGGCACAACTGTCAGCACCCAAAGGGATCATCCCTGCCTTAGCCCCAGTGCTGTGGCTGGAAGGGATGGTGGTATCATAGAATCCCAGCCTGGGTTGGACTGGGAGGGACCCCAAGGGTCCCAGAGCTCCAACCCCCCTGCCACAGGCAGGGACACCAACCTCCAGGCCTGGAGCTACACAAGGTTGCCCAGGGCCCCAGCCAACCTGGCCTTCAACACCCCCAGGGATGGGGCACCCACCCCCTCTCTGGGCAGCCCCTTCCAGCCCCTCCCCACTCTCTCTGCACAGAACTTCCCCCCAGTCTCTCCTCTCCCCCTTCCCTCCTCCAGCTTCACTCCAGCCCCCTTGTCCTGCCAGGCTCTGCCCTTGAACAAGCTGATTCCCCTCCTGTTCCTCTGCTCCCTTCAGGGATGGGAAGGGGCTATAAGGTGCCCCCCACCCAAATCTTCTCCTTTCCAGGCTGACCCAGCCCAGCTCCCTCAGCCTCTCTCCGTAGGGGAGCTGCTCCAGCCCCCTGAGCATCTCCAGCCCCACGAGCATCTCCAGCCCCCCTGAGCATCTCCAGCCCCCTGAGCATCTCCGTGGCTCCTCTGACCCCTCTCCAACAGCCCCACATCTTCCTTGTGCTGGGTCCCAGCTCTGGCCACAGGATCCAGCTGGGGAGGGCAGAGCAGAGAGGGACAATCCCCTCCCTGTCCCTGCTGCCACCAGCACCCAGCGCTGTGGTGGTGGCAGGAAGGGATGCTGTTATCCCTGGTGCTCTAATCCCAGTTACCAGCTTTGGGTGTGAGCTCAGCACCGGCCTGATTCCAGGGGCCGCTTGTCCCCGTCACCGAATTTGTCCCCCACGTGCCAGGCTGGAGTGCAGGGAGAGCCCGAGCCCCAGGGAGACACAAACCAAAGACCCCTCCAAAGCACTTCGGATACTCAGGGTATCCAGGAATCCCAATACTCAGGAAACCTGATCATCCCAATAGTCAGGACATCTGAGTATCCTGATACTCAGGATATCTGAGCATCCCGATATTCAAGGTATCCAAGCATCCTGATACTTGGGATATCTGACCATCCTGATATTCAGGCTATCCAAGCATCCCAATATTCAGGGTATCCAAGCATCCTGATACTCAGGGTATCCAAGCATCCTGATACTCAGGGTATCCAGGTATCCCAATAGTCAGGACATCTGAGTGTCCTGATACTCAGGGTATCCAAGCATCCCAATATTCAAGGTATCCAAGCATCCCAATACTCAGGGTATCCGAGCATCCCAATACTCAGGAAACCTGATCATCCCAATATTCAGGACATCTGAGTATCCTGATACTCAGGATATCCATGCATCCTGATATTTGGGACATCCAAGCATCCTGATACTCAGGATATCTGAGCATCCCGATATTCAGGCTATCCAAGCATCCTGATACTTGGGATATCTGACCATCCTGATATTTGGGACATCCATGCCTCCCGATACTCAGGGTATCCAAGCATCCTGATACTCAGGATATCTGAGCATCCCGATATTCAGGACATCTGAGTGTCCTGATACTCAGGGTATCCAAGCATCCCGATATCCAGGATACCTGAGCATCCCGATATTCAGGGTATCCAAACATGCTGATACTCAGGATATCCAGGTATCCCAATACTCAGGATACCCGAGCATCCCAATATTTAGGACATCCGAGCATCCTGATCCTGATGAAACCCGATTATCCCAACATTCAGGACATGGGAGCATCCCGAGCACCCCGATATTCAGGACACCCCAGCTCAAACCCCCTCCCACCCCCCCTTTCCCCCCAGCAGCGCAGCCACAGGCTCCATCCGCCGCATCCCATCCCGGGTTATCCCAGTGCCCAGCTGGGGGATTGCCCACACCAGCACTCCGAGAGGCTGCTTTCCTGCCCGGCGCACCCGGCTCCCCAAAAGGTGCACCCCAGGGCTCAGTACCCAGCAAGCTGCCCGGTGCACCCCAGGGCTCAGCACCCAGCAAGCTGCCCGGGCGCACCCCAGGGCTCAGCACCCAGCAAGCTGCCCGGCGCACCCCAGGGCTCAGCACACAGCAAACTGCATGGGGCACCCCAGGGCTCAGCACCCAGCAAGCTGCCCGGCGCACCCCAGGGCTCAGCACCCAGCAAGCTGCCCGGCGCACCCCAGGGCTCAGCACACAGCAAACTGCATGGTGCACCCCAGGGCTCAGCACCCAGCAAGCTGCCCAAGGCATCCCAGGGCTCAGCACCCAGCAAGCTGCCTGGTGCACCCCAGGGCTCAGCACACAGCAAACTGCATGGGGCACCCCAGGGCTCAGCACCCAGCAAGCTGCCCGGCGCACCCCAGGGCTCAGCACACAGCAAACTGCATGGGGCACCCCAGGGCTCAGCACCCAGCAAGCTGCCGGGTGCACCCCAGGGCTCAGCACCCAGCAAGCTGCCCGGCGCATCCCAGGGCTCAGCACCCAGCAAGCTGCCGGGCGCACCCCAGGGCTCAGCACCCAGCAAGCTGCCGGGCGCACCCCAGGGCTCAGCACCCAGCAAGCTGCCCAGCGCATCCCAGGGCTCAGCACCCAGCAAACTGCCGGGCACACCCCAGGGGGGCTCAGCACCCAGCAAGCTGCCGGGCGCACCCCAGGGCTCAGCACCCAGCAAGCTGCCCGGCGCATCCCAGGGCTCAGCACCCAGCAAGCTGCCCGGCGCACTCCAGGGCTCAGCACCCAGCAAGCTGCCCGGTGCACCCCAGGGCTCAGCACCCAGCAAGCTGCTGGGCGCCCGGTCCACGCCGGGTTGGCAGTGCCGGGTGGGAACTGGGCAGGGGGAAAGGGAAGTGTGAGAGCTCCTCCTGCCCCCCGAGAGGCAGCGGGGGAGCGGAGCACAGTCTGGCAGGACCCCCGCTGCAGCCCCCTCCCAGCTGCTCCTCCTGGCCGTGGGCACCGCGCCGGCGCCCGGTGCCAAACTCGCTGCTGAGCAGGAGCTGAAATCCCACCCAGCCGCCGCCCCCGGTGCAGCCGGAGCCCGGCCAGCACCCGTGGGAGCCCAGAGGGGTGTTTAGTGGGGAGAGGGGATTGGGATGGGGTGTGGGGGGACAGCTTGGCTCACGGGGAGCTGATTTGGGAGAGGATGGGGTACGGGAGGATGGGGGGGCAGGAGGATGGCGGTGCAGGAGGATGGGGGTGCAGCAAACTCTGGGGTGCGGATGGGCTGCAGGACCCAGCCCTGGGGCAAGGGGATTGGGATGGGGAGTGGGGAGACAGCTTTGATTTGGGAGAGGATGGGGTACCCATAGGGTATGGGAGGATGGGGGGGCAGGAGGATGGGGGTGCAGGAGGATGGGGGTGCAGCAAGCTCTGGGGTGGGGATGGGCTGCAGGACCCAGCCCTGGGGCAAGGGGATTAGGATGGGATAGGGGGTTGGGGGACAGCTTGGCTCATGGGGAGCTGATTTGGGAGAGGATGGGGTACCCATGGGGTATGTGAGTATGGGGGTGCAGGAGGATGGGGGTGCAGGAGGATGGGGGTGCAGCAAGCTCTGGGGTGGGGATGGGGGACAGGACCCAGCCCTGGGGCAAGGGGACACTGGGATGGGGTCAGGGGGCGTCTTGCAGGGAGCTGGGGTGTGCACAGCTGGAACACGTGTGTCTGGGTGTGCACAGCTGGATTGTACATGTCTGGGTGTGCACAGCTGGATGTGCACAGCTGGAACATGCCTGTCTGGGTGTGCACAGCTGGAACACGCCTGTCTGGGTGTGCACAGCTGGATTGTACATGTCTGAGTGTGCACAGCTGGGTGTGCACAGCTGGAACATGCCTGTCTGGGTGTGCACAGCTGGAACACGCCTGTCTGAGTGTGCACAGCTGGACTGTACATGTCTGAGTGTGCACAGCTGGGTGTGCACAGCTGGAACATGCCTGTCTGGGCCTTGCACAGCTGGACCACGCCTGGATCCCATCAGCTTGGCTCATGCACAGCTGGACCATGCACAGCTGGGTGACACATCTGGACCAGGGGCACTTGGACTGTGCACACCCGGAGTGTGCAACCTCAGCCATGCACACCCAGAGCGTGCACACCTGGAGAAGGCACACCCAGAGCGTGCACACCCAGAGCAGGCACACCTGGAGTGTGCAACCTCAGCTGTGCACACCCAGAGCAGGCACACCCAGAGCGTGCACACCCGGATTGGATCAGGCACAACCGGAGCAGGCACACCCGGAGTGTGCACACCCGGATTGGAGCAGGCACAACCAGACTGGATCAGGCACACCCAGAGCAGGCACACCCGGATTGGATCAGGCACAACCGGAGCAGGCACACCCGGAGTGTGCACACCTGGATTGGATCAGGCACAACCGGAACAGGCACAACCGGAGTGTGCACACCTGGACTGGATCAGGCACAACCGGAGCAGGCACACCCGGAGCAGGCACAACCGGAGTGTGCACACCTGGATTGGATCAGGCACAACCGGATCAGGCACACCCAGAGCAGGCACACGCGGAGCAGGCACACCCAGACTGGATCAGGCACACCCGGAGCAGGCACACCCGGATTGGATCAGGCACAACCGGAGCAGGCACACCCGGAGCAGGCACAACCGGAGTGTGCACACCTGGATTGGAGCAGGTACACCCGGATTGGGGCAGGCACACCCAGAGCAGGCACACCCGGAGTGTGCACACCCGGATTGGATCAGGCACAACCAGAGCAGGCACACCCAGAGCAGGCACAACCGGAGCAGACACACCCCGACTGGAGCAGGCACACCCAAACTGGATCAGGCACACCCAGAGCAGGCACACCCAGAGCAGGCACACCCAGTTTGGATCAGGCACACCCAGAGCAGCCCAGGACTCAGGCCGGGGTCTGGGGGTCCGTCCCCCACCAGCCCTTCACCCAGCAGGGGGACAGGCAGCGCCCCCCACCCACCCCAGTGCCCCTTTCGCCCGCACCACCAGCGGCGCAGCACCCGCCTGGCAACGGAGGCAGCAACGGATACAGCAACGGATACAGCAACGCTCTGCTGGGCTCAGCACCCCGGGGAGCGGAATTGGGGGGGGTCTCTCAGCCCCCACAGCCCGTGAGATTCCCAAAGCACCTCCCAGGGGGTTTCCCAAAAAATTCCCGGCCTCCCAGCAGCTCCAGCAGAGACCCCACCATGCGGCACGGTGCTGCTTCCCTGGCCCAACTCCAGCACCCACAACATCCCAGCCGTCTGCTGGGGGGGATTTTTGGGGTGGGGGTGGGGGTGAGGGGCTGGGGGGTGGCTGGAGAGGAGTACGCAGAGGATACAGGATGCTCGGACATAGAGGATAAAGGATGCTCGGACACAGGGGATGCAGGATGCTCGGACACAGGATGCAGGATGCTCGGACACAGAGGATGCAGGATGCTGGGACACAGAGGATAAAGGATGCTGGGACATAGAGGATACAGGATGCTCGGACACAGAGGATACAGGATGCTCGGACACAGGGGATGCAGGACGCTCGGACACAGAGGATAAAGGATGCTCGGACACAGAGGATAAAGGATGCTGGGATACAGAGGATAAAGGATGCTCGGACACAGAGGATAAAGGATGCTCGGACACAGAGGATACAGGATGCTGGGATACAGAGGATAAAGGATGCTCGGACATAGAGGATGCAGGATGCTGGGACACAGAGGATAAAGGATGCTTGGACACAGAGGATGCAGGATGCTCGGACACAGAGGATGCAGGATGCTCAGAACAGAGGATACAGGATGCTCGGACATAGAGGATGCAGGATGCTGGGATACAGAGGATAAAGGATGCTGGGACATAGAGCATGCAGGATGCTCGGACACAGAGGATGCAGGATGCCGGGACACAGAGGATGCAGGATGCTGGGATACAGAGGATAAAGGATGCTGGGACATAGAGGATGCAGGATGCTCGGACACAGAGGATGCAGGATGCTGGGACACAGAGGATGCAGGATGCTTGGACACAGAGGATAAAGGATGCTCGGACACAGAGGATGCAGGATGCTGGGACACAGAGGATAAAGGATGCTTGGACATAGAGGATACAGGATGCTCGGACACAGAGGATGCAGGATGCTGGGACACAGAGGATGCAGGATGCTCAGACGCAGAGGATGCAGGATGCTCAGAACAGAGGATACAGGATGCTCGGACACAGAGGATGCAGGATGCTCAGACCAGCTCACGGGATGCAGGGTGGTGACACCCCCAGCATCAGGGCTGGACAGATGGATGGGGACACCATGGGGTGGGACATTGGGGGGATACTGTGCAGCTCTCCCAGACCACCAGCCCAAATAAGACCCCCCTGCCACCCAAAGGAGCACGGCCACGGCACGGCACCCACCGAGCCTCCGCTGCCAGGAGCTCGTCGTAGTGGGAGGATCTTTGGTCGTCGTCCTGCCGGTACCGGATGACGGTGGCCAGACCTTTGCTCACCAGCGCTTCTGCGATGTTGCTGCCAGACAGAAGAGGGGGGGGGGACAAAGGGGGGGTCAGCACCAGTGTAGGGGCATGGGCACCCATCCCCACCGGCACCCACCGTAGCCAGATGCTGGGGACCCTCATACCGGAGTGGGTTGGAATCACTGGGATGGGGAAGAGGAGCCTCCTCACCCCCCAGTTTGAATTGCTGGGATGGGGAAGAGGAGACACCCCCACCCCATCCCCCCCCTTCATTAATTAACACTGGCAATTAATGGGGACTTTGGGGTATGGCAGGATTTGGGCTGCCATCAGGGGGGGATCTCCCAACAGCCCCCTAAACCCTCACATCACCCCCAAAACGCAGAGGGCTCAGCACCCCCTGGGGCTGTAGGAACCCCCTCCTTAATTCTACCCCCCCACCCCATTGCTCCTCTACCCCTCTTTGGAGGGGGGTGGGTGCTGGCTGGGCTCAGGGGAGAGTCTCACTGGGAGACTTCCGCCCAACACACCCTGGGGAGACACCAGAGCCAACCAGAGACCAGAGACCCTGGTGATGGGCACAGCAAGGTGCTGCACCCAAAAATGCCACCTCCATCCCACCCCCCTGTGCCAGGAAGCTGCTGCTGTGCCTCTGCAGCACGTTCCCAACCTGACCCACCACGGGGACCCAGATGGCAAGTGGCTGCCCCCAGCTCTGGGTGGGATGGCACCTCCCCTGCCCAGCACGTGGACACCCCCCTTCATGTGCCACATCCCCACGGGACAGGGACAGCTCAGGAACAGCTGTGGCTCTGGAACATTCCAGCTCCTATGGCATTCCCAGGCTCACACCCAGTCCAGCTACATCAGGGTTGGGGGGGGGTCCCCACCCCCCTTTCCCAAATCCACAGCCTCCAGAGGAAGAAGCACCCAACTCCACCTGCCCTGCACCCTGCACCCCACTGGGCTGTTCCACCCCCAGCCCCAATTCTGGGGAGACAAAGCTGGGGTGGGGGGATTAAACCCTGAGCCACGGACCCCCAAGGCTGGGGGGTGATGCTGGTGGGACTTAACTTGGGAGAGCTGGTTAACTTTGGGGAGGATGAGGCTCTTCCCATGAAGCCCACGGGCTGTGCCAGGTGCTGCTGCCTGTGCCACGCCGGCGGGGGGTCTCCTGCACCCCCATCCCCATCCCCATCCCCAGCGCCATCCAGCCATCACAAGGGGCTGGCAGTGGGTTGAACCCCCCAAACCCTTGCTGGGTGCTGGGTACTGGGGGGTTCAACACTCTCCTGGTGTTCCCCAGACACACCGAATCCCACAGGATGCCAGCACCTTGGCTGGGGACCACCGGAGCAGCTCGGTGGGGTGGGAGGGGGAACTTCACCCCCTCTCCCAGCTCTGCGGCACAGCCAGTGCCAGATGCAGCCGTGGTGGAGGGTGGGAAGGTGCCAGATCTGCCTGGGGATGACGGTGGGCTGTGGGAGATGGGGATGGCTCAGCCCAGACCACGGCGCTTTGCCGGTGCTGGGTGCAGCACCCCTCCATCCCAGGGGTGGGAATCTCCTCCCCGTGCCAGATTCGGAGCCGGCAGCGCACGGTGGCACCACACAAAGGGTGCAAGTAGCTCAAATCCAAGTCCCCCAGCCCACACCCACCCCCCCCAGCACCCTGCCAGCACCCAGCCAGGCACCGAGCTCCACCATCCCTCTGCCAGCTACCGGCATCCTTCCTCCCGGCCGAGCTCCCGGGGATGGGCTGGCAGCAGACACCCCCTTCCCTGTGGGAGGGAGCAGCTTGTGAAGCAGCAGCCAAACCTGGGCCCTTTTCCAGAGGCTCAGGCTGCAAAATTCCTCCCCAGCTCGTTGGGCACGGGCCCAGCTTTACCCTGGCACCGCAGCCCACGCCGGGAGCTCGCTGCGCACACGGCTGCGCCGCCAACAGCCAAGTGCCGGCAGCCTGTGGCTGTGCCAGCGCTGTGGGACCCCCCCCTTCCCAGGGGGGTGCACCCCCTCTGCTGCAGCGCTGGTGATGGAGCCCACCCAGGCTGCTGCTCCTCACTGCAGAAAGCCAGGCTGGGTGGAGGGTCCCATGAGTGCCGTGGGATTTGGCTGCTGGCATCACCCTGGTGTGTCCCCCCTGGCATCACCCCCCTGTGGAAGGTCAGGGGTGCTGCCCCTGGGGGCTTTTTGGGGCAGGACTGGGGTGCAGGAGGAGCAGCATCACTGTGCCTGGTGGAGATGGGCAGCATTCAGCCCTGCAGAGGAGCCTCCTGGGGTGTCCTGGGGAGATGGGAGTGGAAGGACACCCCCCAGGACTGTTCAGAGCTCTGGGGCTGGTGAGCTGAGCACGGGAACACCCTGGGACTGCACCAGGCAGGGGAACACTGGGAGCACCCAGAGCCCCCCCCGGGGCTGGAGCATTGCCCACCCTGCTCCCACATGGGATCCTTCCCAGGGCTCTGGTCATGCTCCTCATGCAGCTGCAGAGGGACCCCAGCTGGCACCCTTTGGGGGAGCACCCCCTGCACTGGGAGCCCCCTGCACTGGGAGCCCACCCTGTACAGGGAGCCCCCTGAATTGGGAGTCCACCCTGCACCCTGCGCTGGGAGCCCCCCTGCATTGGGAGCCCCCCCTGCACGCTGTGCTGGGAGCCCACCCTGCACTGGGAGACTCCCCTGTACTGGGAGCCAACCCTGCACCCTACATTGGGAGCCCCACAATTGCTGGGAGCCCCCCTTTAACTGGGAGACCCCCTGCACTGGGAGCCCCCCCTGCACTGGGAGTCCACCTTGAACTGGGAGCCCACTCTGTGCTGGGAGACCCCCTGCAACAGGAGCCCCCCTGCACTGGGAGCCCCCTGAACTGGGAGCCCACCCTGCACTGGGAGCCCACCCTGCACTGGGAGCCCCCTTAACTGGGAGCCCCCCCTGCACCCTGCACCGGGAGCCCCCCTGCATTGGGAGCCCCCATGCACTGGGAGCCCCACCCTGCACTGGGAGCCCACCCTGCACTGGGAGCCCCCTTAACTGGGAGCCCCCCCTGCACCCTGCATTGGGAGCCCCACCATTGCTGGGAGCCCCCCTTGAACAGGGAGACCCCCTGTACTGGGATCCCCCCCTGCACTGGAAGTCCACCTTGAACTGGGAGCCCACTCTGCGCTGGGAACCCCTCTGCACCGGGAGCCCCCCTGCATTGGGAGCCCCCCTGCACTGGGAGCCCACCCTGCACTGGGAGCCCCCCTGCACTGGGAGCCCAGACTGCACTGGGAGCCCCCCTGCACCCTGCGCTGGGAACCCCCCTGCATTGGGAGCACCCCCTGCACTGGGAACCCACCCTGCACCCTGCACTGGGAGTCCCCCTGCACTGGGAGTACATCTGAACTGGGAGCCCCCCTTGCACTGGGAGCACCCCCTGCACTGGGAGCCCCACCCAAAATGCAGCCAGACACCCATGGGTGCAGAAGTTGCTCCCATGGCTGCGGTTAAAGTGTGGCTGGGTGACGTGGGGAGATTTGGAGGGGAGGGGAGGGGAGGGGAGGGGAGGGGGGCTGCTCCCCACGGCTCTCCCACACCCGGCATCGGCACCCGGCAAAGCTCCTGGCTCCATCCCGGGCGCAGCCCCAGCCCCGGCACGGGATGGGGGTGCCCATCACAGGGGTGTGGGTAGAGCAGGACAGGGCTGTCCTGCTGGCTGGCTGGCTGGCTGTCTGTCCACTGCCAGCACGCAGCCCCATGGGGGGGATGAGGCACCCGCCACGCACGGCACAGCCTGGTGAAGAACTGGTGAGCATCAGGCTGGAGCCTGAGCTGGTTCCCCCACATTGCATCATTGCATTGCCTATTGCATCACAGCATTACATCATCACTTATTGCATCACAGCATTACATCATCACTTATTGCATCACAGCATTACATCATCACTTATTGCATCACAGCATTGCATCATCACTTATTGCATCACAGCATTACATCATCACTTATTGCATCACAGCATTACATCATCACTTATTGCATCACAGCATTACATCATCTCATTACATACTGCATCATCACACTGCATCATCACTTATTGCATCATCACATATCACATCATCATCGAATCCCAGAATCCCAGACTGGGCTGGGTTGGAAGGGACCCCAAGGGTCCCAGAGCTCCAACCCCCTGCCACAGGCAGGGACACCAACCTCCAGGCCTGGAGCTACACAAGGTTGCCCAGGGCCCCAGCCAACCTGGCCTTGAACGCCCCCAGGGATGGGGCACCCACCACCTCTCTGGGCAGCCCCTTCCAGCCCCTCCCCACTCTCTCTGCACAGAACTTCCCCCCAGTCTCTCCTCTCCCCCTTCCCTCCTCCAGCTTCACTCCATCCCCCTTGTCCTGCCAGGCTCTGCCCTGGAACAAGCTGATTCCCCTCCTGTTCCTCTGCTGTCCTCAGGGGCTGGAAGGGGCTATAAGGTGCCCCCCACAGCCTTCTCTGCTCCAGGCTGACCCAGCCCAGCTCCCTCAGCCTCTCTCCATAGGGGAGCTGCTCCAGCCCCCTGAGCATCTCCGTGGCTCCTCTGACCCCTCTCCAACAGCCCCACATCTTCCTTGTGCTGGGCCCCAGCTCTGGCCACAGGATCCAGCTGGGGCCTCCCCAGGGCAGAGCAGAGAGGGACAATCCCCTCCCTGTCCCTGCATCATCGCATCACATCATCACATCATCACATCACATCATATCATATCATATCATATCATATCGCATCTTCACATCACATCATCGCATCATCTCATCGCATCATCACATCACAGACTCACAGAATCCCAGGGGTTGGAAGGCACCTCCAGAGCTCATGGGGTCCAACCCCCTGCCAAAGCAGGGTCCCTAGGACAGGTCACACAGGTCGGTGTCCAGATGGGGCTGGAATCTCTCCAGAGAAGGAGACTCCACACCCCCTGGGCAGCCTGTCCCAGGGCTCCCTCACCCTCACCGGGAAGAAGTTCTTCCCCACACTGGGGAGAACTCCCTGTGCTCCAGCCTGAGCCCATCAGCTCCAGCCCCCTGAGCACCTTTGTGTCCATCCTCCTCATGACCTTCTGATTGTGACTCTGCCCGTGCTGGGGGAGGAACCCCCATCGAGCCGAGTGGTTCTAGGATATCACATCATCACATACAGTGTCACCCTGTATCACATCCCATCCCATCACCCCATCTGGTGTCCCCTCACCCCGTGTGGCACTTACATCCCTCCGATGGAGACGGTGGCGCACGTGCGCTCGGAGAAGGCGGGCACGGTCTCGGTGGCGCTGCTGGCTGGTCGGATGTAATCCACTGTCACGTTCACCTGGGCAGGAGAGACAGACAGACACAGGGTCAGGGGGGCAGAATCGGGGCTCCTCTGCACCCCCATCCTCCCCTCTGCCCACAATACCCCCGTCACCAGCCGGCTGCCCCGTGCGCTGGTGACGGAGCCTTTCGCCAGCCAAGTGACACCGGACACAGCGCTGTGGGAGCCAGGGCTGGGCACAGTGACCCAGGAGCACCCCGCCGGGGGAGGAAAACCAGCCCCCCGATCCCCCCAGCACCGGCACTGGTGCTGCTGGGGTGCCCCAGCTCCCGGCGTGCCGCGGTGGGGATGCCAAGCCCCTGGTTTACAGGTGATGCTGGGTTTGGGCGCAGGGAGGTGACGCCCTCAGAGGGTGCTGTGATGCCCACAGGTGGGATCCTGGCTCAGGTTCCCAGCACCACAGCCCCTGGGTGTCCCAGAGCCCACCCTCCTCCCCGCATCCCGGGATCCCGGCTCCGGCACACGTCCCGCCAACGGCACCCAAATCCCCGGCTCCGGGAGTGTTGTGACTCCAAGATGCTGAACCACGGCTGCTCCGCCCGATCCCACCCGGATCCCCAAAAACACCTTCCCCCCACTGCCACCTGTGCTCCGGCTGGGGCTGGGATATGGGATGCAGGATGTGGGATGCGGGATGTTGGATGCAGGATGCGGGTTGCGGGATGAGGGATGTGGGATGCTGGGTGCAGGATGCAGGACACGGGATGCAGGATGCAGGATGCTGGGTGTGGGATGCAGGATGCAGGATACGGGATGCAGGATGTGGGATGCAGGATGCTGGGTGTGGGATGCTGGGTCTGGGATGCAGGATGCTTGGTGTGGGATGCGGGATACAGGATGCTGGATGTGGGATGCAGGATGCTGGGTGTGGGATGCGGGATGCGGGATGCAGGATGCGGAATGCAGGATGCTGGGTGTGGGATGCAGGATGCAGGATATGGGATGCAGGATGTGGGATGCTGGATGAGGGATGTGGGATGCAGGATGCTGGATAAGGGATGTGGGATGCAGGATGCTGGGTGTGGGATGCAGGATGCAGGATGTGGGATGCTGGGTGTGGGATGCGGGATGTGGGATGCGGGATGCTGGATGCGGGATGTGGGATGCAGGATGCTGGGTGTGGGATGCAGGATGCTGGGTGTGGGATGCAAGATGCGGGATGCAGGATGAGGGATGCAGGATGCAGGATGTAGGATGCTGGATGAGGGATGTGGGATGCAGGATGCTGAATGTGGGATGCAGGATGCTGGGTGTGGGATGCGGGATACTGAATGTGGGATGCGGGATGCGGGATGCAGGATGCAGGATGAAGGATGCAGGATGCAGGATGAAGGATGTGGGATGCAGGATGCGGGATGCAGGATGCGGGACATGGGATGCCCAGCCAATCATGCAGGCTCCCTCCCTGGCTCCCTCCCTGGCTCCCTCCTGCATCCCTCCCGCACCCATGGGACCGGCTCCCTCCCCAGCCAGCGCCGCCGGCAGCCACGTGTCGTGGGGCTTCCAGGGTCAGAGCTGCCGTCAGCACCAATTCAATCCCTGCCAGAGCTGCTCCCTGGAGCAGATCCCTCCCTGGAGCAGATCCCTCCCTGGAGCAGATCCAGCCCGGAGCCGCCGGCACCACACAGCTCCACACACCTTCCTGCAGCCACTGTCACCCACTCCGGCTCCCCGCCACCAGCCGGGACCCTGCCACAGCTGCCAGCCCCTGCCATGCTCACCCAGCCCCGAGGGGTGAGGGGAGAGGGTGGCCGAGGCCCTGTCCCCACATGCCACGTGTGTCCCCAGCACGGGGGACCGGTGTGTGGTCCCCAGGATGTGGCCCCTGGCATGCTGTCCCCAGCATCACGGCGCCAAGGATGCTGGTCCCAGTCCGTGGTCCATGGCACGTTGTCCCCAGTGTCCCAGTCCCAACCGGGAGGTCGCCAGGATGGTGCCCCCAGCATGTGGCTCCTGGCACATCATCCCAGCATCGTTGTCCCAAGTGTGTGGTACCCAGCACGTGACCCCTGGCACGGTGTCCCCAGTGTCACAGCCCCAAGGATACAGTCCCCAGCATGTCCCCCCCTGCACATTGTCCCCAGCATCACAGTCCCAAAAATGAGGTGCCCAGCACGTGGCCCCTGGCTTGTCCCCAGTGTCACAGCCCCAAGGATGTGGTCCCCAGTCCGTGGTCCCAATGATGTCACCCCCTGCACATTGTCCTCAGCATCATGGTCCCAATGATGTGGTCCCCAACACGTAGCCCCTGGCTTGTCCCCAGCATCACAGCCCCAAGGATGCAGTCCCCAGTCCATGGTCCCAATGATGTCCCCCCCTGCACACTGTCCCCAGCATCACGGTGCCAACAATGAGGTCCCCAGCACGTGGCCCCTGGCTTGTCCCCAGCGTCACAGCCCCAAGGATGCAGTCCCCAGTCCATGGTCCCAATGATGTCCCCCCCTGCACATTGTCCCCAGTCCATGGTCCCAATGATGTGGTCCCCAGCACGTGGCCCCTGGCTTGTCCCCAGCATCGTGGCCCCAAGGATGCAGTCCCCAGTCCATGGTCCCAATGATGTCACCCCCTGCACATTGTCCCCAGCATCACAGTCCCAAAAATGAGGTCCCCAGCATGTGGCCCCTGGCTTGTCCCCAGCGTCACAGCCCCAAGGACACAGTCCCCAGTCCATGGTCCCAACGATAAGGTCCCCAGCACATGACCCCTGGCACGGTGTCCCCAGTGTCACAGCCCCAAAGATACAGTCCCCAGCATGTCCCCCCCTGCACACTGTCCCCAGCATCACGGTCTCAATGATGAGGTCCCCAACACATGGCCCTTGGCTTGTCCCCAGCACTGTGGCCCCAAGGATGCAGTCCCCAGTCCGTGGTCCCAATGATGAGGTCCCCAGCACGTGGCCCCTGCCTTGTCCCCAGCCCCACAGTCCCAATGAGGAGCTCAGTCCCACAGCTCCTTCTCCCAGCCTGGCAGATGCCAACACAGAGTCCAGAGGCTCAAGTGAAGCTGCAGCCCCCCCTGGGACACCCATGTCCCCCCCCAGCCCAGCACCAGAGCCCAGCTCAGCCAGAGCTGGACCAAGCCCAGCTGAGCTGAGCTGAGCTGAGCAGAGGCCAGCTGAGCCCAGCCAAGCTGAGCCCAGCCCAGCTAAACTGAGCCTAGCTAAGCCCAGCCCAGCTGAGCCCAGCCCAGCTAAGCTGAGCCTAGCTAAGCCCAGCCCAGCTGAGCGAGGAAGCATCGGGAGGAGGAAAATAAGACACACGGAGAAGAAATGATCCCAAATTTCTGGTTGTTACACTGGGAACAACCGTGTCTGCTCTTGGGTGGAGGGTGGGGGGTGGAGGATGGAGGATGGAGGAGGATGGAGGATGGAGGATGGAGGAGGATGGAGGGTGGAGGATGGAGGATGGAGGACAGAATGGAGAGTGGAGGGTGGAGGATGGAGGAGGATGGAGGGTGAAGGACAGAGGATGGAGAAGAATGGAGGACAGGATGGAGGACAGAGAATGGAGTAGAGAGGATGGAGGACAGAGGATGGAGGGTGGAGGATGGAGGAGGATGGAGGGTGGAAGACAGGATGGAGGATGGAGGATGGCAGGTGGAGGGTGGAGGAGGATGGAGAATGGAGGATGGAGGATGGCAGGTGGAGAGTGGAGGACGGCAGGTGGAGAGTGGAGGACAGGGCAGAGGATGGAGGATGGGTGACAGAGGAGGATGGAGGTCAGGACGGAGGACAGAGGATGGAAGACTAGAGGATGGAGGGTGGAGGATGGAGGAGGATGGAAGGTGGAGGATGGAGGATGGCAGATGGAGGACAGGGCAGAGGATGGAAGACGGGTGACAGAGGACAGAGGAGGGTGAAGGACAGGATGGAGGGTGGAGGATGGAGGGTGGAGGGTGGAAGAGGATGGAGGATGGAGGATGGAGGAGGATGGAGGGTGGAGGATGGAGGAGAATGGAGGATGGAGGATGGCAGGTGGAGGGTGGAGGACAGGGCAGAGGATGGAGGATGGGTGACAGAGGACAGAGGAGGATGGAGGACAGGATGGAGGGTGGAGGACAGGATGGAGGGTGGAGGACAGGATGGAGGGTGGAGGATGGAGGATGGAGGGTGGAGGATGGAGGAGGATGGAGGATGGAGGAGGATGGAGGATGGAGGATGGAGGAGGATGGAGGATGGAGGAGGATGGAGGATGGAGGATGGAGGAGGATGGAGGATGGAGGATGGAGGGTGGAGGATGGAGGGTGGAGGATGGAGGGTGGAGGATGGAGGGTGGAGGATGGAGGAGGATGGAGGATGGAGGAGGATGGAGGATGGAGGACAGGGCAGAGAATGGAGGATGGGTGACAGAGGACAGAGGAGGATGGAGGACAGGATGGAGGACAGAGGATGGAGGGTGGAGGAGGATGGAGGATGCAGCCCCCCCACACCCCCCTGCCCAGCAGTGGGGCAGACGAGCCCCAGTTCAGCCACGCTCTTCCCCCCATCCCTCAGCACCCGCCACGTGCAGCTCATCAGCTGCCAATCATCCACCTCCCAAACCAGGGACAACTGTGTAGGGCACCACTGCACCCCCCCTGCCCCCCATCAATGCCAGGCCTGGCTGTGGCACACGCTGGTGCAGCCACAGCCCGCTGGTCCCTGTGCCACGGGAGCAGGATGCTCAGCACTGCGGTGCTGGGATTCGGGGCACGAGCATCCTCTGGCACCCTGGATGGGGGTGGAAAGGGGGAGAGAAACACCTCACAACCAGCACCTCACAGATGGAATGGGGGTGGAGGCACCAGAGACATTGAGGTACCACAGAGCCCCCCACCCAAAAGCCACCTGGGCACCCCTGGGTGCCTGGGCACCCTGGGAGAGCTGCCTCTCCGTGTCCATCCCCCCCCCCAGCCTGTGAGCGAGGGACCAGGCTGCTCCCACTGTTTTCCTATGAGTGACCTCACGCTGTCTCCCTCCCCTCCCCCCCCTAATTAATCCCTCCTGCTTAATTAGCAGAGGGGCCCCGAGCACCCAGCGAGGGCCCGTTCGATGCCTTCATTAGACATCGTCGCCCCCGGCGCCGGAATCGATGGGCAGCGGCTGTGCCAGGGCAGCCACCCCCTCCCTGGGGAGCACCAGGGATGTATCCCACCCTGGGACACCGATCCATACTGGGGCAGCACAGCCCAGCGCCGGTGGGCACCGCGGCAGCCGGATCCATCCCGCCCCGCTGGGCAAATTCCACGGCGCTGGGTGACTCCTTTCACCCTGATGGCTTTTGGGTGGGGGGGCTCTGGTGCCTCCACCCCCATTCCATCCGTGAGGTGCTGGTTGTGAGGTGTTTCTCACCCTCTTTCCCCCACCCATCCAGGGTGCCAGAGGATGCTCGTGCCCCGAATCCCGGCGCCGCGGTGCTGAGCATCCTGCTCCGGCTGTGGCACAAGGACCAGCAGGTTGTGGCTGCACCAGGGTGTGCCACAGCCAGGCCCTGACACCAGAGAGCCTGGTGCCCTCGTGAGCACCGTGCTGGACTCCTGCATCACGGCGCAGGGAGCCGGCACCAGGGTGGGAAGAGCCAATGAGAGGAGGAAAATGGGTGCTGGTAATGGGAGACGTGATGTGACACGAAGCTCCCAGCTTTGGGCACTTTGTGCTGCTCTTGGCTGCACTCCATCCATCACTCCATCCATCCATCCATCCACCCCTCCATCCATCCATCCATCCATCCATCCATCCATCACTCCATCCATCCCTCCATCCACCCCTCCATCCATCCATCCATCCATCCATCCATCCATCACTCCATCCATCCCTCCATCCATCCATCCCTCCATCCATCCATCCATCCATCCATCCATCCATCACTCCATCCATCCGTCCATCCACCCCTCCCTCCATCCATCCATCCATCCATCCATCCCTCCTTCCCTCCATCTCTGTGTCCATCCATCCATCCCTCCATCCATCCGTCCCTCCCTCCATCCATCCATCCATCCATCCATCCCTCCATCCATCCATCCATCCATCCCTCCATCCTCCCATCCATCCCTCCCCCATCCATCCATCCATCCATCCATCCATCCCTCCATCCATCCATCCATCCCTCCATCCATCCATCCCTCCATCCTCCCATCCATCCCTCCCCCATGCATCCATCCATCCCTCCATCCATCCATCCATCCTTCCCTCCATCCCTGTGTCCGTCCATCCATCCATTAATCCATCCCTCCATCCCTCCATCCATCCCTCCCCTCCATCCCTCCCTCCCTCCCTCCATCCATCCCTCCATCCCTCTCTCCATCCATCCCTCCATCCCTCCATCCATCCCTCCATCCCTCCCTCCCTCCATCCATCCCTCCATCCATCCCTCCATCCATCCCTCCATCCCTCCCTCCCTCCATCCATCCCTCCATCCATCCATCCATCCATCCCTCCCTCCCTCCATCCATCCCTCCCTCCCTCCATCCATCCCTCCATCCATCCATCCATCCATCCCTCCCTCCCTCCATCCATCCATCCATCCATCCATCCCTCCATCCATCCATCCCTCCCTCCCTCCCTCCCTCCATCCATCCCTCCATCCATCCATCCATCCATCCCTCCCTCCCTCCATCCATCCCTCCCTCCCTCCATCCATCCCTCCATCCATCCCTCCCTCCCTCCATCCATCCATCCATCCATCCATCCCTCCATCCATCCATCCCTCCCTCCCTCCCTCCATCCATCCATCCATCCATCCATCCCTCCCTCCCTCCATCCATCCATCCATCCATCCATCCCTCCCTCCCTCCATCCATCCATCCATCCATCCATCCCTCCATCCATCCATCCCTCCCTCCCTCCCTCCCTCCCTCCATCCATCCCTCCCTCCCTCCCTCCCTCCATCCATCCATCCATCCCTCCCTCCCTCCATCCATCCCTGTGTCCATCCTTCCCTCCCTCCCATGAGGCTCCCCACGTCCCAGCTCCTCCCTGGATCGCTGCCCGTGCCTGTCACAGCCCATCACACCCGGCATCGGCGACAGCGCGGCACAACCGCGGGGCAGGACACCCCCACTGCCACCCGCCTGCCAGCCCCCTCCCCGCCCCCTTCCCTGGCTGCACCCACACCCACCGCCCGGCACCGCAGCCACCACCAGACCCCCGACCCCCTGCACCCCTCCAATGCCCCCAGCACCCACCAAAGCAGCCCAGGGCCCCGGGGGACGCCGGGAGGAGCTGGTGGCCTCGGGGTGCCGGGCACAGGGTGCTCAGGGCTGGTGTGGGCAGCATGTGAACCCTGGGGGGCTCTGGCAGCGCTGGCCCCATCCCCAGCAGCGGTGGGGACCCAGTGCAGGGGGGTTTTGGGGAGGAAACGGGGGATTTCCAGCAACAACAACCAGCAGCCATCCCAGAGCGGCGGCTGGAGGGAGCCCGGCGCCACGGACCCCAGGGAGCAGCCCCATCCCCTCCACACCTTCATCCTCATCCCCTCTGCACCTTCATCCCCATCCCCTCTGTACCTTCATCCTCATCCCCTCTGTACCTTCATCCCCCTCCCCTCTGTACCTTCACCCCCATCCCCATCCTCATCCCCATCCCCTCCACACCTTCATCCCCATCCCCTCTGTACCTCCATCCTCATCCCCTCTGTACCTCCATCCTCATCCCCTCTGTACCTTCATCCCCATCCCCTCTGTACCTCCATCCCCATCCCCATCCCCTCTGTACCTCCATCCCCATCCCCATCCCCTCTGTACCTCCATCCCCATCCCCATCCCCATCCTCATCCTCATCCTCATCCCCATCCCCATCCCTTCTGTACCTTCACCCCCATCCCCTCTGTACCTCCATCCCCATCCCCATCCCCATCCTCATCCCCATCCCCTCCACACCTTCATCCCCATCCCCTCTGTACCTCCATCCTCATCCCCTCTGTACCTTCATCCCCATCCCCTCTGTACCTTCATCCCCATCCCCATCCCCTCTGTACCTTCATCCTCATCCCCTCTGTACCTCCATCCCCATCCCCTCTGTACCTTCATCCCCATCCCCTCTGTACCTCCATCCTCATCCCCTCTGTACCTTCATCCCCCTCCCCTCTGTACCTTCATCCCCATCCCCATCCCCTCTGTACCTTCATCCTCATCCCCTCTGTACCTCCATCCCCATCCCCTCTGTACCTTCATCCCCATCCCCTCTGTACCTCCATCCCCATCCCCATCCCCTCTGTACCTCCATCCCCATCCCCATCCTCATCCTCATCCCCATCCCCATCCCTTCTGTACCTTCATCCCCATCCCCACCCCCATCCCCATCCTCATCCTCATCCCCATCCCTTCTGTACCTTCACCCCCATCCCCTCTGTACCTCCATCCCCATCCCCATCCCCATCCCGTCCGTACCTCCATCCCCATCCCCATCCCCTCTGTTCCTCCATCCCCATCCCCATCCCCATCCTCTCTGTTCCTCCATCCCCATCCCCATCCTCTCTGTTCCTCCATCCCCATCCCCATCCCCTCTGTTCCTCCATCCCCATCCCCATCCCCTCCGTACCTCCATCCCCATCCCCATCCCCATCCTCTCTGTTCCTCCATCCCCATCCCCATCCTCTCTGTTCCTCCATCCCCATCCCCATCCCCTCTGTTCCTCCATCCCCATCCCCATCCCCTCCGTACCTCCATCCCCATCCCCTCTGCACCTCCATCCCCATCCCCATCCCCTCTGTACCCCCATCCCCATCCCCATCCCGTCCGTACCTCCATCCCCATCCCCTCTGCACCTCCATCCCCATCCCCATCCCGATCCCATCCGTACCTTCTTCCCGATGAGCTTCTTGCGCAGGAACTCCCTGGCCTCGAACATGTAGGGAATGTCATAGAGGGGCCTCAGCTTCCTGTTCTTGTCCTGCAGCAGGGGCACAGAGGGGGCACAGGTCAGGGGAGCACCCCAAACCCACCCAGCATCCCCCCAGGGAGGCAGCCTGCACCCAAAGATGGGTGCACCTAGCATCCCTCACCCACTCCCATGGGTGCCCACCCACTCCCATGGCTGTCCACCCACTCCTGCACCCCAGGGTGGGCTCCTTGAGCATCTCCACAGCCCCAAGTCTGCCAAAACCCCGTGGGGACCCCCTGGCTGATACGAGGGTCACCCCATGGGGACGTGCCAGCGGTGACCTTGCGGCACCGGGCTGAGCATCCCAGCAGCAGCTGGGTGAGGGGAAGGGACGGAGGGGAAATGGGGGTGAGGGGAGATGGCTGAGCACCTACCAACGAGGGACCCCAGCCCCCAGCTCTGTCCCTGGGTCCCTCCCGCTTCATCACCATCCCCTGGCAGAGCTGTAGGGTGGGCGCAGAGCACAACCCCTGGTCACCCTCCTGAGCTGGAGATGGTGCCTACAGACCCCCCCCCTCCTCCTCTCTCTGGGGGGCTTGTCCCCCACAACCAGCCCTGGACACGGTGGGACAGCACGAGGGACCTGGCTTTGACCACGGCGCCAAGGAGCTGCTGCCACACAGCACCATTCCCAGAGCGATCCCACCCGGATCCTGCTCCTGGACACGCTTTGTGGTTGGTGGCACCGGCACCAGCACCGGCACCGGCACTGGCACGGTGTGCAAGGGGAGGAAGGTGGGAGGTGAAGCCCACCCAACCCAACGCCGGCAGCTCCCCGGCACCGATGGAGCTCTGGGCACACGGGTCCAGCTCACCGGCGCGGTGCCGTGGAGGATGGGGTGGCTCACTGCGTTCCCAGCCGAGCCAGGGAGGAGAGGAACAGGCTGGGAAGTGGGAGATGAGGAGCAGGGAGCAGGAAACGAAGCGGGGGGGAATCCAATGGGAGAGGGAGTGGGCGCCCAAAGCCGCGCCGGCACCCGCACGCCGTGTCCCGCCGCGCTGAAAGAGCCTTTGCTGGGGGTTACTGGTTCTTCAGGCCACATCCTGTGATGAGCCGGTGCCAAACCCATCCCTGAGGGATGCTCCAGCTCCACACATGGAGTGTGGGATGAGCAGAGCCCGGATTTCTCCTGGAAAGGAGCTTCCCATGCCCAGTAGCGCTCGTGGCACCGGCTTGGCGAGGGAAGGGGATGCGGTGCCAGCGATGCCGGAGGTGGAGCCGGTTCTCCAGCATCGAGGGAGCTTCTCCTCACCCCGTGGAAACCAAACCCCTGGCTGGGCACATGGGGGTGACCCCGGTTCAGGAGGATGCTGCTGCCACAGGACATGCCATCTCGTGCCGGCTCCGTGGCTGCGCCTCGGCACAGCGCGGTTATCGCCGCCGCTCCCCCCATCCCTGCCGAGGCACGAGGGGGATGGAGGCGTCTCGGTTCTTTCCCCGGTGCCAGAAACACTCCCGGCCCCGTGCCAGCGCTGGAGAGGAGCCGCCTGATCAATCCTGCGGCGCCGGGAGCAGGGGCAGAGCGAGGGGGGCTGTCTGGGGGGGATACAGGGAGAGGAGGGGGACACACACACACACACACACACACAGAGCTGCCTGGCTGCTGCCAGAGCATCCCCCACCACCACCACCACCACCACCACCACGAGCCGGGGCCTGGCTGGGGGGCTGCACGGTGCCATCCCCCATCCGCTGGCGGCGGTGCCGTGCCGGAGGGGCGGTGATGACTGACTCACTCCTCATTTCACAGCCCAGTGCCGAGCCTGTCGCTTCCTGAGAAATCACTGTGTGGAGACAGGGAATGAAGCCAAGGGGCCCCCCTGCAGCGCCAGCTCCTGAGCCCCCCCAACAGCCCCCTGACCCCCCCCCCACAGCCCACCCCCCCCATCACTGCCTGTACCCCAGGCTCTGCTCCAGCGGCTCGGCACAGGCAGCCCCCGGCACCGGCTGTGCTGCCTGTCTGCAAGGCCAGGGGAGCCCCTGAAAACCCAGGGTCGGGGGAAACAGCCCCCCCAAATCACCCCAGCATCCCCCCGGCTCTGCAGGGCAGCTCCAAGACTGCAAGATGAGGATGATGAGGATGCAGGAGGATCCTGCACCTTCCCTGTCTCAGCAACTGCAGTGATGGTCCCAGCTCTGCCTGTGTCTTCAGGGCAGCTCTGAGCCCAAGACTGCAGGATGAGGATGATGAGGATGAGGATGCAGATGAGGATAAGGATAATAAGTAAAAGGATAAGGATAAGGATAAGGATAAGGATAAGGATGTGGATGAGGATGAGGATGCAGCAGGACCCTGCACCCTCCCCATCTCAGCAACTGCAGTGATGGTCCCAGCTCTGCCTGTGTCTTCAGGGCAGCTCTGAGCCCAAGACTGCAGGATGAGGATGATGAGGATGAGGATGCAGATGAGGATAAGGATAAGTAAGGATAAGGATAAGGATGAGGATGATGAGGATGCAGGAGGACCCTGCACCCTCCCCGTCTCAGCAACTGCAGTGATGGTCCCAGCTCTTCCCCTGTCTTCAGGGCAGCTCTGAGCCCAAGACTGCAGGATGAGGATGAAGATGAGGATGAGGATAAGGATAAGTAAGGATTAGGATAAGGATGTGGATGAGGATGAGGATGCAGCAGGACCCTGTGCCCTCCCCGTCTCCACAACCACAGTGATGGTCCCAGCATCCCCCTGTGTCTTTGGGGAAGCTCCAAGCCCAAGACTGGAGGATGAGGATGAGGATGATGAGGATGTGGATGAGGATGAGGATGAGGATGATGAGGATGAGGAAGAGGATGAGGATGAAGATGAGGATGCAACAGGACCCTGTGCCCTCCCCATCTCCACAACCACAGTGATGGTCCCAGCATCCCCCTGTGTCTTTGGGGAAGCTCCAAGCCCAAGACTGGAGGATGAGGATGAGGATGATGAGGATGTGGATGTGGATGAGGATGAGGATGAGGATGAGGATGAGGAAGAGGATGTGGATGAGGATGAGGAAGAGGATGTGGATGAGGATGCGGATGCGGATGAGGATGATGAGGATGAGGAAGAGGATGTGGATGAGGATGAGGATGAGGAAGAGGATGTGGATGAGGATGAGGAAGAGGATGTGGATGAGGATGAGGAAGAGGATGTGGATGAGGATGCGGATGAGGATGACGATGAGGATGAGGATGAAGATGAGGATGCGGATGAGGATGAGGATGATGAGGATGAGGAAGAGGATGAGGATGAGGATGAAGATGACGATGAGGATGAGGATGAAGATGAGGATGCGGATGAGGATGAGGATGATGAGGATGAGGAAGAGGATGAGGATGAGGATGAAGATGAGGATGCAACAGGACCCTGTGCCCTCCCCATCTCCACAACCACAGTGATGGTCCCAGCATCCCCCTGTCTCTTTGGGGAAGCTCCAAGCCCAAGACTGGAGGATGAGGATGAGGATGTGGATGAGGATGCGGATGAGGATGAGGATGAGGATGAGGAAGAGGATGAGGAAGAGGATGAGGAAGAGAATGAGGAAGAGGATGAGGAAGAGGATGAGGAAGAGGATGAGGAAGAGGATGCAGATGAGGATGAGGATGAGGATGAGGATGAGGAAGAGGATGAGGAAGAGGATGAGGAAGAGAATGAGGAAGAGGATGAGGAAGAGGATGAGGAAGAGGATGAGGAAGAGGATGCAGATGAGGATGAGGATGAGGATGAGGATGAGGATGAGGATGTGGATGAGGATGTGGATGAGGATAAGGATGAGGATAAGGATGCGGATGAGGATAAGGATAAGGATGCAGATGAGGATGAGGATGAGGATGAGGATGTGGATGTGGATGAGGATGAGGATGTGGATGAGGATGAGGATGAGGATGTGGATGAGGATGAGGATAAGGATGCAGATGAGGATGAGGATGAGGATGAGGATGCGGATGAGGATGAGGATGAGGATGAGGATGAGGATAAGGATGCGGATGAGGATGAGGATGAGGATGAGGATGCGGATGAGGATGAGGATGAGGATGAGGATGAGGATGAGGATAAGGATGCGGATGAGGATGAGGATAAGGATGCAGATGAGGATGAGGATAAGGATGCGGATGAGGATGAGGATGAGGATGCAGATGAGGATGAGGATGAGGATGTGGATGAGGATGAGGATAAGGATGCAGATGAGGATGAGGATAAGGATGCGGATGAGGATGTGGATGAGGATGTGGATGAGGATGTGGATGAGGATAAGGATGCGGATGAGGATGAGGATAAGGATACAGATGAGGATGAGGATAAGGATGCGGATGAGGATGAGAATGAGGATGCGGATGAGGATGAGGATGTGGATGTGGATGAGGATGTGGATGAGGATGAGGATAACGATGCGGATGAGGATGAGGATAAGGATGCAGATGAGGATGCGGATGAGGATGTGGATGAGGATGTGGATGCGGATGTGGATGCGGATGAGGATGAGGATGAGTATGAGGATGCAGATGTGGATGAGGATAAGGATGAGGATGCAGCAGGACCCCCGTCTCAGCAACCACGCTGATGAGAACACTGGAGCAGCCTGTGCAACACATGCTGCCCAAACCCCAACGTCCCCCCCAGCCAAACCCGGGGTCACCCATCCCCGGCCACACTGGGACACCAGCACAGCCCGTGGTGGGACCCGGCGGGACACGGGCACCGAGTCTCTCCCACCCTCAGCAAGGTCACAGCAAAGCTTCAAGACAAACAACTTCACCCAGGCTGAGTCTGCTGCTCGGCACAGGCAGAGCAAACGCTAATTAATCCTCCCTAACGAACCACTCCACATTCATCGCTTCTCCAAGCGCCTCTCCAGCACCGGCTCTTGAATCCCTGATCCCACCCTACACAGCACTGGAGCACAGGAAAAGGGGATGGTGGCACCCAGCGGCTCTGCACCCTCCTGGCAGGGCAGGGCAGGGCTGAGAAGGGCTCCCCTCAGCCTCCTCTTCCCCAGGCTCAGCACCCCCAGCTCCCCCAGCCGCTCCTCGCAAGCTTTGCTGCTCTCCAGCCCCTTCCCCAGCCTGGTTGCCCTTCTCTGGACTCGCTCCAGGACCCCCATGTCCTTCTGATGCTGAGGGGCCCAGCACTGGCCCCAGCACTCCAGCTGCAGCCTCCCCACTGCCCAGCCCAGGGGCACAATCCCCTCCCCACACCTCCTGGCCACGCTGGCTCTGGCACAAGCCACGATGCCCTTGGCCTTCCTGGCCCCCGGGCACCCTGCTGGCTCCTGGGCAGGCTGAGGGCACCCAACACCCCCAGCTCCTTCTCCCAGCAGCTCTCCAGCCGCTCTGCCCCAGCCTGGAGCTGCTGGGGGCTCTTGTGTCCCATGGGCAGGACTCTGCCCTTGGCCTGGTTGAACCTCATCCCATTGGATTCATCCCATGGGTCCAGCCTGTCCAGACCCCTCTGAAGAGCCTCCCCACCCTCAACCTGCAGCAGGCACCCTGGCACAAGCCATCCCTTGTGGATTTGGCTCTTAAAAGCTCTTAAAGGCCTTTGGACTCCATGATCTTAAAGGTCTCTTAAAGGCTCAGCCCATGGCTCCAGTCTGCACTGGACCCCATCAGTCGGTGCTTCCTAGTCCACGTGGGAGCACCCCAACATGGGGATCACTGGCACAGACACCCCACCAATGCAGGAGCTGAGTCCTCACCGCCGTCATGACACCAGTGAAAACCCTTCTGCAATTCCCAGCAGAGGGGAAACGCTCTGTGCTGTGCCAGGAGCTGGATCAGAATCACAGGATCACAGACTCACGGGGTGGGAAGGGCCCCCCAGAGCCCAGGGGGTCCCACCCCCTGCCCAAGCAGGGTCCCCAGGACAGGTCAGGGCTGGAATCTCTCCAGAGAAGGAGACTCCACACCCCCTGGGCAGCCTGTCCCAGGGCTCCCTCACCCTCACTGGGAAGAAGTTCTGCCCCACATTGGGGGGAACTCCCTGTGCTCCAGCTTGAGCCCATCGCCCCTTGTCCTGTCCCCACAGACACTGAGCAGAGGCTGCCCATGTCCCCTGGGTCCCACCCTTCAGCTATTGATCCCCATTGATCAGATCCCCTCTCAGGCTCTTCTCTCCAGGCTGAACAGCCCCAGCTCCCTCAGCCTTTCCTCCCAGGGGAGATGCTCCAGGCCCTTCAGCATCCCCACAGTCTCCCCTGGACTCTCTCCAGGAAGAGTCATCAGGCATCCAAAACTTAATCACACACCTCCCCCCCCCCCCCCACTTCCCAAATTCCCTGTTCGCCTCGTTAGCAGCGAGGAAATGGTTTAATTAGGCAGGAAGTCGAGGCACGGAGCTTCATCTTGGGTGAGATGCTGCGGGGTTAGGGGGGGGATGTTTGGGGAAGGGGTGGGAGCGGCTCATGTTCCCTCCTGGGATGTGGAGATGGGAATTTCCACCCAGAAATCCATGGGGAGGCACATCCTCACAGAGTCACCAGGTTGGAAAAGACCTCTGAAGGTCCTCAAGTCCAACCATTCCCATCCTGAGCTGAACCAGAGCCCTGAGCACCTCATCCACCCTTTAATAAACACCCCCAGGGTGGGGACTCAGCCCCTCCCTGGGCAGCCTGGGCCAGGCCCTGACCCTGTTCCGGGCCCATTCCAGGCCCTGACCCTGTTCCAGGCCCCTGTTCCAGGCCCACTCCAGTACCTGACCCTGTTCCAGGCCCATTCCACACCCTGACCCTGTTCCAGGCCCGTTCCAGGCCCATCCAAGGCCCTGACCCTGTTCCGGGCCCCTGTTCCAGGCCCATTCCAGTACCTGACCCTGTTCCAGGCCCATTCCAGGCCCTGACCCTGTTCCAGGCCCATTCCAGGCCCTGACCCTGTTCCAGGCCCCTGTTCCAGGCCCATCCAAGGCCCTGACCCTGTCCCAGATCCATCCAAGGCCCTGACCCTGCTCCAGGCCCATTCCACACCCTGACCCTGTTCCAGGCCCGTTCCAGGCCCATCCAAGGCCCTGACCCTGTTCCAGGCCCATTCCAGGCCCTGACCCTGTTCCAGGCCCATCCAAGGCCCTGACCCTGTTCCAGGCCCCTGTTCCAGGCCCATTCCAGGCCCTGACCCTGTTCCAGGCCCATCCAAGGCCCTGACCCTGTTCCAGGCCCCTGTTCCAGGCCCATTCCACACCCTGATCATGCTCCAGGCCCATTCCACACCCTGACCCTGTTCCAGGCCCATTCCAGGCCCTGACCCTGTTCCAGGCCCATTCCAGGCCCTGACCCTGTTCCAGGCCCATCTCAGGCCCTGACCCTGTTCCAGGCCCTGACCCTGTTCCAGGCCCATTCCAGGCCCTGACCCTGTTCCAGGCCCATTCCAGGCCCTGACCCTGCTCCAGGCCCATGTGCCACAGCCCCACAACTCAGCCAGGTCCCTCTGAAGAGCCTCCCCACCCTCAGGCAGATCCACACCTCCTCCCCAGTACAACATCGGGGAGCCCGGTGAGAGGAGCATCACCAGGAGGCACTGGGAGCATCTTGGGTGCTGGCACCGGCTGCGCTTCCCAGTGAGGGGTGGTGGGTGCTGGCAGCTCCCTCCACCGAGCACCCTCCACAACCCACACCGAGCACCCTCCATTCACTACACTGAGCACCCTCCATTCCCCACACCGAGCACCCTCCACTCCCCACACCGAGCACCCTCCATTCCCCACACCGAGCACCCTCCACTCCCCACACTTAACACCCTCCATTCCCCACACCGAGCACCCTCCACTCCCCACACTTAACACCCTCCATTCCCCACACCGAGCACCCTCCACTCCCCACACCGAGCACCCTCCACTCCCCACACCGAGCACCCTCCACTCCCCACACCAAGCACCCTCCATTCCCCACACCGAGCACCCTCCACTCCCCACACCGAGCACCCTCCATTCCCCACACTTAACACCCTCCACTCCCCACACCGAGCACCCTCCATTCCCCACACCGAGCACCCTCCATTCCCCACACCGAGCACCCTCCACTCCCCACACTGAGCACCCTCCATTCCCCACACCGAGCACCCTCCATTCCCCACACTGAGCACCCTCCACTCCCCACACCGAGCACCCTCCATTCCCCACACTGAGCACCCTCCACTCCCCACACCGAGCACCCTCCACTCCCCACACTTAACACCCTCCACTCCCCACACCGAGCACCCTCCATTCCCCACACCGAGCACCCTCCACTCCCCACAGCGAGCACCCTCCATTCCCCACACTTAACACCCTCCACTCCCCACACCGAGCACCCTCCACTCCCCACACTGAGCACCCTCCATTCTCCACACCGAGCACCCTCCACTCCCCACACCGAGCACCCTCCATTCCCCACACCGAGCACCCTCCATTCCCCACACCGAGCACCCTCCACTCCCCACACCGAGCACCCTCCATTCCCCACACTTAACACCCTCCACTCCCCACACCGAGCACCCTCCATTCTCCACACCGAGCACCCTCCACTCCCCACACCGAGCACCCTTCATTACCTCCACTGAGCACCCTCCATTCCCCACACCGAGCACCCTCCACTCCCCACACCGAGCACCCTCCACTCCCCACACCGAGCACCCTCCACTCCCCACACTGAGCACCCTCCATTCCCCACACCGAGCACCCTCCATTCCCCACACCGAGCACCCTCCACTCCCCACACCGAGCACCCTCCACAACCCACACCGAGCACCCTCCATTCCCCACACCGAGCACCCTCCATTCCCCACACCGAGCACCCTCCATTCCCCACACTTAACACCCTCCACTCCCCACACCGAGCACCCTCCACTCCCCACACCGAGCACCCTCCACTCCCCACACCGAGCACCCTCCACTCCCCACACTTAACACCCTCCATTCCCCACACCGAGCACCCTCCATTCCCCACACCGAGCACCCTCCACTCCCCACACCGAGCACCCTCCACTCCCCACACTGAGCACCCTCCATTCCCCACACCGAGCACCCTCCACTCCCCACACCGAGCACCCTCCATTCCCCACACCGAGCACCCTCCACTCCCCACACTTAACACCCTCCACTCCCCACACCGAGCACCCTCCACTCCCCACACCGAGCACCCTCCATTCCCTCCACTGAGCACCCTCCATTCCCCACACCGAGCACCCTCCATTCCCCACACCGAGCACCCTCCACTCCCCACACCGAGCACCCTCCACAACCCACACCGAGCACCCTCCATTCCCCACACCGAGCACCCTCCATTCCCCACACCGAGCACCCTCCACTCCCCACACCGAGCACCCTCCACTCCCCACACCGAGCACCCTCCACTCCCCACACCGAGCACCCTCCATTCCCCACACCGAGCACCCTCCATTCCCCACACCGAGCACCCTCCACTCCCCACACCGAGCACCCTCCACTCCCCACACCGAGCACCCTCCACTCCCCACACTTAACACCCTCCACTCCCCACACTGAGCACCCTCCACTCCCCACACTTAACACCCTCCATTCCCCACACCGAGCACCCTCCATTCCCCACACTTAACACCCTCCACTCCCCACACCGAGCACCCTCCACTCCCCACACCGAGCACCCTCCACTCCCCACACCGAGCACCCTCCACTCCCCACACCGAGCACCCTCCATTCCCCACACCGAGCACCCTCCACTCCCCACACTTAACACCCTCCATTCCCCACACCGAGCACCCTCCACTCCCCACACTGAGCACCCTCCATTCCCCACACCGAGCACCCTCCATTCCCCACACCGAGCACCCTCCACTCCCCACACCGAGCACCCTCCACTCCCCACACCGAGCACCCTCCACAACCCACACCGAGCACCCTCCATTCCCCACACCGAGCACCCTCCACTCCCCACACCGAGCACCCTCCACTCCCCACACCGAGCACCCTCCATTCCCCACACCGAGCACCCTCCACTCCCCACACCGAGCACCCTCCATTCCCCACACCGAGCACCCTCCACTCCCCACACCGAGCACCCTCCATTCCCCACACCGAGCACCCTCCACTCCCCACACTTAACACCCTCCATTCCCCACACCGAGCACCCTCCATTCCCCACACCGAGCACCCTCCACTCCCCACACCGAGCACCCTCCACTCCCCACACTTAACACCCTCCACTCCCCACACCGAGCACCCTCCATTCCCCACACCGAGCACCCTCCATTCCCCACACCGAGCACCCTCCACTCCCCACACCGAGCACCCTCCACTCCCCACACTTAACACCCTCCATTCCCCACACCGAGCACCCTCCATTCCCCACACCAAACACCCTCTATTCCCCACACCGAGCACCCTCCACTCCCCACACCGAGCACCCTCCATTCCCCACACCGAGCACCCTCCACTCCCCACACCGAGCACCCTCCACTCCCCACACCGAGCACCCTCCATTCCCTCCACTGAGCACCCTCCATTCCCCACACCGAGCACCCTCCACTCCCCACACCAAACACCCTCTATTCCCCACACCGAGCACCCTCCACTCCCCACACCGAGCACCCTCCACTCCCCACACCGAGCACCCTCCATTCCCCACACCGAGCACCCTCCACTCCCCACACCGAGCACCCTCCACTCCCCACACCGAGCACCCTCCATTCCCTCCACTGAGCACCCTCCATTCCCCACACCGAGCACCCTCCACTCCCCACACTTAACACCCTCCACTCCCCACACCGAGCACCCTCCATTCCCCACACCGAGCACCCTCCACTCCCCACACCGAGCACCCTCCACTCCCCACACCGAGCACCCTCCATTCCCCACACCGAGCACCCTCCACTCCCCACACCGAGCACCCTCCATTCCCCACACCGAGCACCCTCCACTCCCCACACCGAGCACCCTCCATTCCCCACACCGAGCACCCTCCACTCCCCACACTTAACACCCTCCATTCCCCACACCGAGCACCCTCCATTCCCCACACCGAGCACCCTCCACTCCCCACACTGAGCACCCTCCACTCCCCACACCGAGCACCCTCCATTCCCTCCACCGAGCACCCTCCACTCCCCACACTTAACACCCTCCACTCCCCACACCGAGCACCCTCCATTCCCCACACCGAGCACCCTCCACTCCCCACACCGAGCACCCTCCACTCCCCACACCGAGCACCCTCCATTCCCTCCACTGAGCACCCTCCATTCCCCACACCGAGCACCCTCCACTCCCCACACTTAACACCCTCCACTCCCCACACCGAGCACCCTCCATTCCCCACACCGAGCACCCTCCACTCCCCACACTTAACACCCTCCACTCCCCACACCGAGCACCCTCCATTCCCCACACCGAGCACCCTCCATTCCCCACACTTAACACCCTCCACTCCCCACACCGAGCACCCTCCACTCCCCACACCGAGCACCCTCCACTCCCCACACTTAACACCCTCCATTCCCCACACCGAGCACCCTCCATTCCCCACACTGAGCACCCTCCACTCCCCACACTGAGCACCCTCCATTCCCCACACCGAGCACCCTCCACTCCCCACACCGAGCACCCTCCACTCCCCACACTGAGCACCCTCCACTCCCCACACCGAGCACCCTCCACTCCCCACACTTAACACCCTCCACTCCCCACACCGAGCACCCTCCACTCCCCACACTTAACACCCTCCATTCCCCACACCGAGCACCCTCCACTCCCCACACTGAGCACCCTCCATTCCCCACACCGAGCACCCTCCATTCCCCACACCGAGCACCCTCCACTCCCCACACCGAGCACCCTCCACTCCCCACACTTAACACCCTCCATTCCCCACACCGAGCACCCTCCATTCCCCACACCAAACACCCTCTATTCCCCACACCGAGCACCCTCCACTCCCCACACCGAGCACCCTCCATTCCCCACACCGAGCACCCTCCACTCCCCACACCGAGCACCCTCCACTCCCCACACCGAGCACCCTCCATTCCCTCCACTGAGCACCCTCCATTCCCCACACCGAGCACCCTCCACTCCCCACACCAAACACCCTCTATTCCCCACACCGAGCACCCTCCACTCCCCACACCGAGCACCCTCCATTCCCCACACCGAGCACCCTCCACTCCCCACACCGAGCACCCTCCATTCCCCACACCGAGCACCCTCCACTCCCCACACCGAGCACCCTCCATTCCCCACACCGAGCACCCTCCACTCCCCACACTTAACACCCTCCATTCCCCACACCGAGCACCCTCCATTCCCCACACCGAGCACCCTCCACTCCCCACACTGAGCACCCTCCACTCCCCACACCGAGCACCCTCCATTCCCCACACCGAGCACCCTCCACTCCCCACACTTAACACCCTCCACTCCCCACACTGAGCACCCTCCACTCCCCACACCGAGCACCCTCCACTCCCCACACCGAGCACCCTCCATTCCCTCCACTGAGCACCCTCCATTCCCCACACCGAGCACCCTCCACTCCCCACACTTAACACCCTCCACTCCCCACACCGAGCACCCTCCATTCCCCACACCGAGCACCCTCCATTCCCCACACCGAGCACCCTCCACTCCCCACACTTAACACCCTCCACTCCCCACACCGAGCACCCTCCATTCCCCACACCGAGCACCCTCCATTCCCCACACTTAACACCCTCCACTCCCCACACCGAGCACCCTCCACTCCCCACACCGAGCACCCTCCACTCCCCACACTTAACACCCTCCATTCCCCACACCGAGCACCCTCCATTCCCCACACTGAGCACCCTCCACTCCCCACACTGAGCACCCTCCATTCCCCACACCGAGCACCCTCCACTCCCCACACCGAGCACCCTCCACTCCCCACACTGAGCACCCTCCACTCCCCACACCGAGCACCCTCCACTCCCCACACTTAACACCCTCCACTCCCCACACCGAGCACCCTCCACTCCCCACACTTAACACCCTCCATTCCCCACACCGAGCACCCTCCACTCCCCACACTGAGCACCCTCCATTCCCCACACCGAGCACCCTCCATTCCCCACACCGAGCACCCTCCACTCCCCACACCGAGCACCCTCCACAACCCACACCGAGCACCCTCCACTCCCCACACTTAACACCCTCCACTCCCCACACCGAGCACCCTCCATTCCCCACACCGAGCACCCTCCACTCCCCACACCGAGCACCCTCCACTCCCCACACCGAGCACCCTCCACTCCCCACACCGAGCACCCTCCATTCCCCACACCGAGCACCCTCCACTCCCCACACCGAGCACCCTCCATTCCCCACACCGAGCACCCTCCACTCCCCACACTTAACACCCTCCATTCCCCACACCGAGCACCCTCCATTCCCCACACCGAGCACCCTCCACTCCCCACACCGAGCACCCTCCACTCCCCACACTTAACACCCTCCACTCCCCACACCGAGCACCCTCCATTCCCCACACCGAGCACCCTCCACTCCCCACACCGAGCACCCTCCACTCCCCACACTTAACACCCTCCATTCCCCACACCGAGCACCCTCCATTCCCCACACCAAACACCCTCCATTCCCCACACCGAGCACCCTCCACTCCCCACACCGAGCACCCTCCACTCCCCACACCGAGCACCCTCCATTCCCTCCACTGAGCACCCTCCATTCCCCACACCGAGCACCCTCCACTCCCCACACTTAACACCCTCCACTCCCCACACCGAGCACCCTCCACTCCCCACACCGAGCACCCTCCACTCCCCACACTTAACACCCTCCACTCCCCACACCGAGCACCCTCCATTCCCCACACCGAGCACCCTCCATTCCCTACACCGAGCACCCTCCATTCCCCACACCGAGCACCCTCCATTCCCCACACCGAGCACCCTCCATTCCCCACACCGAGCACCCTCCACTCCCCACACCGAGCACCCTCCACTCCCCACACCGAGCACCCTCCATTCCCCACACCGAGCACCCTCCATTCTCCACACCGAGCACCCTCCATTCCCTCCACTGAGCACCCTCCATTCCCCACACCGAGCACCCTCCACTCCCCACACTTAACACCCTCCACTCCCCACACCGAGCACCCTCCATTCCCCACACCGAGCACCCTCCACTCCCCACACCGAGCACCCTCCATTCCCCACACTTAACACCCTCCATTCCCCACACCGAGCGCCCTCCACTCCCCACACCGAGCACCCTCCATTCTCCACACCGAGCACCCTCCACTCCCCACACCGAGCACCCTCCATTCCCCACACCGAGCACCCTCCACTCCCCACACCGAGCACCCTCCACTCCCCACACCGAGCACCCTCCATTCCCCACACTGAGCACCCTCCATTCCCCACACCGAGCACCCTCCATTCCCCACACTGAGCACCCTCCACTCCCCACACCGAGCACCCTCCACTCCCCACACCGAGCACCCTCCATTCCCCACACTTAACACCCTCCATTCCCCACACCGAGCGCCCTCCACTCCCCACACCGAGCACCCTCCATTCTCCACACCGAGCACCCTCCACTCCCCACACCGAGCACCCTCCATTCCCCACACCGAGCACCCTCCACTCCCCACACCGAGCACCCTCCACTCCCCACACCGAGCACCCTCCATTCCCCACACTGAGCACCCTCCATTCCCCACACCGAGCACCCTCCATTCCCCACACTGAGCACCCTCCACTCCCCACACCGAGCACCCTCCACTCCCCACACCGAGCACCCTCCATTCCCCACACTGAGCACCCTCCACTCCCCACACCGAGCACCCTCCACTCCCCACACCGAGCACCCTCCCTTCCCCACACCGAGCACCCTCCACTCCCCACACTGAGCACCCTCCATTCCCCACACTGAGCACCCTCCATTCCCCACACTGAGCACCCTCCACTCCCCACAGCCACATCCCCAGGGCAGAGGATGAGGATGATGATGGATGCAGCCAGCTCAAGGCAGCCCGGCGTGCCGCCGGTGACACCGCAGCAGAGACGGGCCGTGCAGCCCGACCCCCCTGCTGGGGATGAACTGGGGCTCCCAGCTCCTCACACCCAAGATTTTAAGGGTTCTCCCAATGATCCCCAGTGTGGGAACACTGTGGGTGCCCCAGCTCTTAGGGCACGACCCCGAAATGTGCCGTAGAGACGAGCCCTTCACCGCGGCAGCACCGCGACACCGCAGGCAGGGAGAGCTGCCCCCCTCCCTCCTCCCCAGCCTTCCCCCTTCTCCACCAGCACAATTAGGGCAGCTGATGGTTTGTGAAGCCGTTAGCAGAGCAAATCCACTCCCAGCGACAGGGGAGAGTAACGGCTCCCAACTGGTGAGGGGACGTGGAGATCACCAGCTGTCACCCCGAGCGCCTGGAGCCACCGCGGCGGCGAGCCCGGCGTCACCGCGACCCGACGGCTGCTCAGGGATGCTCAGGGATGCTCAAGGATGCTCAGGGATGTTCAGGGATGCAAAGGGATGTTCAAGGATGCTCAGGGATGCTCAGGGATGCTCAGGGATGTTCAGGGATGCAAAGGGATGTTCAAGGATGCTCAGGGATGTTCAAGGATGCTCAGAGATGCTCAGGGATGCTAAGGGATGCTCAGGGATGCTCAGGGATGCTCAAGGATGCTCAGGGATGTTCAGGGATGCTCAGGGATGTTCAAGGATGCGCAGGGAAGCTCTAGGATGCTCAGGGATGCTCAGGGATGTTCAGGGATGCTCAGGGATGTTCAAGGATGCACAGGGAAGCTCAGGGATGCTAAGGGATGCTCAGGGAAGTTCAGGGATGCAAAGGGATGTTCAAGGATGCTCAGGGATCTTCAGGGATGCTCAGGGATGTTCAGGGATGCAAAGGGATGTTCAAGGATGCTCAGGGATGCTCAAGGATGCTAAGGGATGCTCAGGGATGTTCAGGGATGCTAAGGGATGCTCAGGAATGCTCAAGGATGCTCACGGATGCTCACGGATGGTCAGGGATGTTCAAGGATGCTAAGGGATGCTCAGGGATGTTCAAGGATGCTAAGGGATGCTCAGGAATGCTCAAGGATGCTCACGGATGCTCACGGATGGTCAGGGATGTTCAAGGATGCTCAGGGATGCTCGGGGATGCTCAGGAATGCTCAGGGATGCTCAGGGATGCGCAGGGAAGCTCAGGGATGCTAAGGGATGCTCAGGGAAGTTCAGGGATGCTCAGGGATGTTCAAGGATGCTCAGAGATGTTCAAGGATGCTCAGAGATGCTCAGGGATGCTAAGAGATGCTCAGGGATGCTCAGCGATGCTCAAGGATGCTCAGGGATGCTCAGGGATGTTCAGGGATGCTCAGGGATGTTCAAGGATGCGCAGGGAAGCTCAAGGATGCTCAGGGATGTTCAAGGATGCGCAGGGAAGCTCAGGGATGCTAAGGGATGCTCAGGGAAGTTCAGGGATGCAAAGGGATGTTCAAGGATGCTCAGCGATGTTCAAGGATGCTCAGGGATCTTCAGGGATGCTCAGGGATGCTCAGGGATGTTCAGGGATGCTAAGGGATGCTCAGGGATGCTAAGGGATGCTCAGGGATGCTCAGGGATGTTCAAGGATCCTAAGGGATGCTCAGGGATGCTAAGGGATGCTCAGGGATGCTCAGGGATGCTAAGGGATGCTCAGGAATGCTCAAGGATGCTCACGGATGCTCATGGATGGTCAGGGATGTTCAAGGATGCTCAGGAATGCTCAGGGATGCTCAGGGATGCTCAGGGATGCAGGAGCCACAGAGGAACCCCAGGGAGGGGGGAAACCTGCCCCTCTGGTGGGTGCCGAGCTCGTGTGGGCGCAGAGCCAGGGTGATAGAATCACAGACTCACAGACTGGGCTGGGCTGGGAGGGACCCCAAGGGTCCCAGAGCTCCAACCCCCTGCCACAGGCAGGGCCACCAACCTCCAGGCCTGGAGCTACACAAGGTTGCCCAGGGCCCCAGCCAACCTGGCCTTCAACACCCCCAGGGACGGGGAGTGTGAAGGGGAGGGAGGGAAGGGGGGATGGTTCATCAGCTGTGGCACGCTGCACCCCACAGAGCCCAGCACAGCATCACCAGTGTGTGCCACAGCCCCAGCACCCCACAGACCCCAGCACAGCATCACCAGTGTGTGCCACAGCCCCAGCACCCCACAGACCCCAACACAGCATCACCAGGGTGTGCCACAGCCCCAGCAACCCACAGACCCTGGTATGGCATCACCAGCCTGTGCCACAGCCCCAGCACCCCACAGACCCTGGTATGGCATCACCAGTGTGTGCCACAGCCCCAGCACCCCACAGACCCCAACACAGCATCACCAGCCTGTGCCACAGCCCCAGCACCCCACAGACCCTGGTATGGCATCACCAGTGTGTGCCACAGCCCCAGCACCCCACAGACCCCAACACAGCATCACCAGGGTGTGCCACAGCCCCAGCACCCCACAGACCCTGATATGGCATCACCAGTGTGTGCCACAGCCCCAGCACCCCACAGACCCCAGCACAGCATCACCAGTGTGTGCCACAGCCCCAGCAACCCACAGACCCTGGTATGGCATCACCAGCCTGTGCCACAGCCCCAGCACCCCACAGACCCTGGTACGGCATCACCAGTGTGTGCCACAGCCCCAGCACCCCACAGACCCCAACACAGCATCACCAGTGTGTGCCACAGCCCCAGCACCCCACAGACCCCAGCACAGCATCACCAGTGTGTGCCACAGCCCCAGCACCCCACAGACCCCAACACAGCATCACCAGGGTGTGCCACAGCCCCAGCAACCCACAGACCCTGGTATGGCATCACCAGTGTGTGCCACAGCCCCAGCAACCCACAGACCCCAGCACAGCATCACCAGTGTGTGCCACAGCCCCAGCACCCCACAGACCCCAGCACAGCATCACCAGTGTGTGCCACAGCCCCAGCACCCCACAGACCCTGGTATGGCATCACCAGCATGTGCCACAGCCCCAGCACCCCACAGACCCTGGTATGGCATCACCAGGGTGTGCCACAGCCCCAGCACCCCACAGACCCTGATATGGCATCACCAGTGTGTGCCACAGCCCCAGCACCCCACAGACCCTGATATGGCATCACCAGTGTGTGCCACAGCCCCAGCACCCCACAGACCCCCCTCCACCCCCAAATCCACCCCCATCCTCTCAGATCTGGTGCCACCATCACCCAGGGAAGCACCATCCCTGATGCCAGCCCCAGGCTGGCAGCGCTGGTGCCCAATGAAGTTAAGGATCCATTAGGCACCGGCACGTCCTGCACGCAGCTCGCTCCTGCTTTCCCTCCCTGGGTTCATTAATTAAAGGCTCTGGCTAATTACAAGCATCCTCTGGCTCTCTCCCTCCCAGCTCCTGACCCGTGGGAGCCCGGCACACACGGCACCTCGCTCATGTGTGGCTCACAGCCACAGTCAGCAGCTCCTCTCTCCCCTCCTTAAGGATGGGGGGCTCTTTCCCAAGGGAATCTCCCCGGTATTGCCAAGGATTGGGATGATTTTTGCTGGTTGTTTTGCAGGAATTTAAGGGGAGGGGAATAATCTGGGGGATAAGTCTTTGATTTGGGGTCACTCTCAGTCTCTTCTCTCCAGGCTGAACAGCCCCAGCTCACTCAGCCTTTCCTCCCAGGGGAGATGCTCCGGGCCCTTCAGCATCTCTGGAGCCTCCTCTGGACTCTCTCCAGGAGATCCCTGGCTGTTTGATCCCAGGGAGCCCAGACCTGGACACAACACTCCAGGTGGGGCCTGACCAGGGCAGAGCAGAGGGGGAGGATCCCCTCCTGTGACCTGCTGCCCACACTCCTCCTGATGCCCCCAGGATCCCACTGGCTCTCTCAGCCCCCAGGGCACACTGCTGGCTCATGGCCACCCTGTCACCCCCCAGCACCCCCAGGCCCTTCTCCTCAGGCTCCTGTCCAGCAGCTCCCCCCAGCCTGTCCTGATTCCAGCAGTTATTCCTCCCCAGGAGCCAGACTCTCCTCTTGCTGTTACCAAACCCCATCTGGTGTCTCCCTGCCCAGCATGGCTTGGTAGGGCATGGTATGGCATGGCAGAGCATGGCATGGCATGGCATGGTATGGCACAGTACAGCATGGCATGGCATGGCACAGTACAGCATGGTATGGCATGGCAGAGCATGGCATGGCATGGTATGGCACAGTACAGCATGGCATGGCATGGCAGAGCATGGCATGCCATGGTATGGCACAGTACAGCATGGCATGGCATGGCAGAGCATGGCATGGCATGGCATGGTATGGCATGGCAGAGCATGGCATGGCATGGCACAGTACAGCATGGCATGGCATGGCATGGTATGGCACAGTACAGCATGGCATGGCATGGCACAGTACAGCATGGTATGGCATGGCAGAGCATGGCATGGCATGGTATGGCACAGTACAGCATGGCATGGCATGGCAGAGCATGGCATGCCATGGTATGGCACAGTACAGCATGGCATGGCATGGCAGAGCATGGCATGGCATGGCATGGTATGGCATGGCAGAGCATGGCATGTCATGGCACAGTACAGCATGGCATGGCATGGCATGGTATGGCACAGTACAGCATGGCATGGCATGGCAGAGCATGGCATGGCATGGTATGGCACAGTACAGCATGGCATGGCATGGCAGAGCATGGCATGGCATGGCATGGTATGGCACAGTATGGCATGGCATGGCATGGCACAGTACAGCATGGTATGGCATGGCAGAGCATGGCATGGTATGGCATGGCACAGTACAGCATGGCATGGCATGGCATGGCAGAGCATGGCATGGCATGGCATGGCATGGTATGGCACAGTACAGCATAGCATGGCATGGCATGGCATGGCACAGTACAGCATGGCATGGCATGGCATGGTATGGCACAGTACAGCATGGCATGGCATGGCACAGTACAGCATGGCATGGCATGGCATGGTATGGCACAGTACAGCATGGCATGGCATGGTATGGTACAGCATGGCATGGTACAGCAGCTGGGTGGGCTGTGGCACAGGATGCTCTGGCACATCTTTGGTGGAGCAAAGGGTGGGTATGTGGGCTGTGGGTGCCAGCAAGGGATGTGCGCCATCCCTGCCAGCACTGCTTATACACCCCAGTGATGGGAGGGGGCTGGGGGGGGCACCCAGCTCTCCACTCTGGTGATGCCCTGGCTCTGCCACGCTCCCAGTCCAAGAGCCAAGCCCTGGGCACAGGCAGGGACCAGCTCAGAGCCAGGAGCAGGAGGAGGAATGACAACATGGGACATTCCCCATCCAGCCCAAGGTGGGAGTGGGTGACAGAGCTGGTACCCCCCCCTTACAGCTCCAGGGAGCCAGTGCCCACCCAGCAAAGGTGCTGCCAGCTTGGCAGCAGTGCCACAGAGCCCACGGCACCCCGGCTGCAGCCCCCACATCTCCTTCATCACCCCAAGAAGCCATGGCACTGGCCACAGGGCACGATGCTGGGCAGCTCCTCTCTCTTTAGGGGGCATTTAAGCATCAAGAGAGGATTGGCAGGAGCTTCCCCATGGGATCCAAGCTGCACCCTCCCATCAGCGCTCTCACCATGGCACAGCTGGCAGAGCCTCACCGCGGCGGCACAGCCAGAGACCCTGAGAAGCTGGGTGGCTGCTCACAGGAGGTGCTGCCTCTGCCTCTGGAACTGCAGGAGATGATGAGGAGCGCTCCAGGCAGAGCAGAGCAACGCCTGAGTGGAGCATCCTCCTCCTAAACACGAGCTGGCAGGAGCCTGGATCCTCCTCAGAGCATCCTCAGCCAACGCCGGGCGCTGCGGCGGGGCCAGGAGCATCACAGCATCAAGGGGGGGGATGTTCCACTGAATCCCAGAGTCCCCAGGCTGGAAAAGCCCTGTGAGCCCCTGGAGCCCAACCGTCCTGTCCTGTGCTGCCCCAGAGCCCTGAGCACCTCATCTCCCCTCTGTTAAACACCCCCAGGGCTGGGGACTCAGCCCCTCCCTGGGCAGCCTGTGCCACAGCCCCACAACTCTGCCAGGGAAGAACTTTGCCCTCCCAGCTGAGCTGACCCTGCCCTGGGGCAGCTTGAGCCCATTGCCCCTTGTCCCATCTCCTGGCCCCTGGCTGCAGAGACCCTCGCCCACCTCTCTGCACCCTCCTGGCAGGGCAGGGCAGGGCTGAGAAGGTCTCCCCTCAGCCTCCTCTTCTCCAGGCTCAGCACCCCCAGCTCCCCCAGCCGCTCCTCGCAAGCTTTGCTGCTCTCCAGCCCCTTCCCCAGCCTGGTTGCCCTTCTCTGGACTCGCTCCAGGACCCCCATGTCCTTCTGATGCTGAGGGGCCCAGCACTGGCCCCAGCACTCCAGCTGCAGCCTCCCCAGTGCCCAGCCCAGGGGCACAATCCCCTCCCCACACCTCCTGGCCACGCTGGTTCTGGCACAAGCCACGATGCCCTTGGCCTTCCTGGCCCCCGGGCACCCTGCTGGCTCCTGGGCAGGCTGAGGGCACCCAACACCCCCAGCTCCTTCTCCCAGCAGCTCTCCAGCCGCTCTGCCCCAGCCTGGAGCTGCTGGGGGCTCTTGTGTCCCATGTGCAGCACTCTGCCCTTGGCCTGGTTGAGCCTCATCCCGTTGGGCTCAGCCCATGGGTCCAGCCTGTCCAGACCCCCCTGAAGAGCCTCCCCACCCTCAGGCAGATCAACCCTTCCTCCTAGTTTAGTGTCATCTGCAAACTGCCTGAGGGAGCATCCCATCCCTCCACCCAGCTCATGGATAAAGATGTTGAACAAGACTGGAGCCAGCACTGAGCCCTGGGGGGATGCCACTTGTGACCAGCCTCCAGCTGGATTTTTGGCACTGAACAAGCCTGGGTTGCCACAGGCTCTGTGTGCCATCACCCCAGGTGCCCACAGGGGGATGAGGGTGCTTTGCCAGGCACCCCCAGCGTGCCACCCCCAGGCATCCTCCACCAAGCTCTGGAGCAGCCCAGCAGCTCTGCCTCTCCTGGCAGCAGCCACGGCATCACCCACGCTCCCCAGCACCTGCTGAGGGTGCCAGAGGAGCCTCTGCAGGGCCAGGAGCACTGGGGCTTCTTGCCAAGCCAGAGCACAGCCACCCTCCTCCCAAAAAGCCTGGGTGCTGCAGCAAAGCACCAGGCAGACACCTGCCACCCCCCAGCTGTGGAGCAGCTTCACCGTGCCGAGCGTGGCACCAGCTCCCCCAGCCAGGGGGGGGATGAGGAGTGAGACCCCACACACACCATGGAGGGGGGGGGGTCCCCAAAGCATCACCAGGCTGGCTGGAGGAGCACCCCTCTGGTGCTGCTGGGATGGGATGGTTCCTGAGCAGCTCACACCCCAGCTCAGGCAGCCCTGAGGTGTGTGGCAGCACCCCTGGGGTGATGTGGGGTGATGTGGGGTGATGTGGGGGTCCCATCCATACCCTGGGGTCTGGTGGGCTTTGGGAAAACCACAGCTGCTCCTAAAGCTGGTTGGAGCCCAGGTGGGGAGAATGGAGAGGGGGGGAGCAGTGGTGCTGCTGGGGGGCTGCCACCCATCACCAGCCCAGCGCTCCTGGCATCACTCACTGGTGCCCACTGGTGAGGGGGGGGTGATGGTCATGGGGCTGCCTCAGCACCCTGCTCCATCACCAGGCAGACAGAGGGACCACAGACCCCCCCCCATGCCATGGGAGGGCTGAGCACTGGGGGATGCCAGAGCGATGGGCAGTGGGTGCTGGGATGGGGAGGGGGTTCCCTGCACCCACAGACCCCTTGGTCACCCCAAAGGTCGGAGCACCCACGTTTGGAACCCTGGATGCCAGCACGGTGAGGGGACCTGAAGTTCAAGGCAGGGACAAATCCTTGGCAGCGCCTCTGGGAGCTGGAAGACCCAAAGGTGCCCCAAGAGCCCCTTCCCAGCACCCCAAAATGCACCCACCCTCAGCCCCCACACCAGCACCCTGCTTTGGTGGGGCCAGATCCATCACCAGACAGAAAGAGGGACCACAGACTCAGCTCCATGGGGATACATCCCTGTCCTGAGGGAACCTGGGAATGAAGCTCCATGGGGATACATCCCTGTCCTGAGGGAACCTGGGAATGAAGCTCCATGGGGACACATCCCTGTGCTGAGGGAACCTGGGAATGAAGCTCCACGGGGACACATCCCTGTGCTGAGGGAACCTGGGAATGAAGCTCCATGGGGATACATCCCTGTGCTGAGGGAACCTGGGAATGAAGCTCCATGGGGATACATCCCTGTCCTGAGGGAACCTGGGAATGAAGCTCCATGGGGATACATCCCTGTCCTGAGGGAACCTGGGAATGAAGCTCCACGGGGACACATCCCTGTCCTGAGGGAACCTGGGAATGAAGCTCCACGGGGATAAATCCCTGTCCTGAGGGAACCTGGGAATGAAGCTCCATGGGGACACATCCCTGTGCTGAGGGAACCTGGGAATGAAGCTCCATGGGGATACATCCCTCTGCTGAGGGAACCTGGGAATGAAGCTCCATGGGGATACATCCCTGTCCTGAGGGAACCTGGGAATGAAGCTCCACGGGGACACATCCCTGTCCTGAGGGAACCTGGGAATGAAGCTCCACGGGGACACATCCCTGTGCTGAGGGAACCTGGGAATGAAGCTCCACGGGGACACATCCCTGTGCTGAGGGAACCTGGGAATGAAGCTCCATGGGGATACATCCCTGTGCTGAGGGAACCTGGGAATGAAGCTCCATGGGGATACATCCCTGTCCTGAGGGAACCTGGGAATGAAGCTCCATGGGGATACATCCCTGTGCTGAGGGAACCTGGGAATGAAGCTCCATGGGGATACACCCCTGTCCTGAGGGAACCTGGGAATGAAGCTCCATGGGGATACATCCCTGTCCTGAGGGAACCTGGGAATGAAGCTCCACGGGGACACATCCCTGTGCTGAGGGAACATGGGAATGAAGCTCCACGGGGATACGTCCCTGTCCTGAGGGAACCTGGGAATGAAGCTCCATGGGGACACATCCCTGTGCTGAGGGAACCTGGGAATGAAGCTCCATGGGGATACATCCCTGTGCTGAGGGAACCTGGGAATGAAGCTCCACGGGGACACATCCCTGTGCTGAGGGAACCTGGGAATGAAGCTCCATGGGGATAAATCCCTGTGCTGAGGGAACCTGGGAATGAAGCTCCACGGGGACACATCCCTGTCCTGAGGGAACCTGGGAATGAAGCTCCATGGGGACACATCCCTGTGCTGAGGGAACCTGGGAATGAAGCTCCATGGGGATACATCCCTGTCCTGAGGGAACCTGGGAATGAAGCTCCACGGGGATACATCCCTGTGCTGAGGGAACCTGGGAATGAAGCTCCATGGGGATACATCCCTGTCCTGAGGGAACCTGGGAATGAAGCTCCATGGGGACACATCCCTGTCCTGAGGGAACCTGGGCATGAAGCTCCACGGGGACACATCCCTGTCCTGAGGGAACCTGGGAATGAAGCTCCATGGGGATACATCCCTGTCCTGAGGGAACCTGGGAATGAAGCTCCACGGGGACACATCCCTGTCCTGAGGGAACCTGGGAATGAAGCTCCATGGGGATACACCCCTGTGCTGAGGGAACCTGGGAATGAAGCTCCATGGGGACACATCCCTGTGCTGAGGGAACCTGGGAATGAAGCTCCACGGGGACACATCCCTGTCCTGAGGGAACCTGGGAATGAAGCTCCATGGGGATAAATCCCTGTGCTGAGGGAACCTGGGAATGAAGCTCCACGGGGACACATCCCTGTCCTGAGGGAACCTGGGAATGAAGCTCCATGGGGATACATCCCTGTCCTGAAGGAACCTGGGAATGAAGCTCCATGGGGATACACCCCTGTCCTGAGGGAACCTGGGAATGAAGCTCCATGGGGATACACCCCTGTCCTGAGGGAACCTGGGAATGAAGCTCCATGGGGACACATCCCTGTGCTGAGGGAACCTGGGAATGAAGCTCCATGGGGATACATCCCTGTCCTGAGGGAACCTGGGAATGAAGCTCCACGGGGACACATCCCTGTCCTGAGGGAACCTGGGAATGAAGCTCCACGGGGACACATCCCTGTGCTGAGGGAACCTGGGAATGAAGCTCCACGGGGATACATCCCTGTGCTGAGGGAACCTGGGAATGAAGCTCCACGGGGATACATCCCTGTGCTGAGGGAACCTGGGAATGAAGCTCCATGGGGACACATCCCTGTCCTGAGGGAACCTGGGAATGAAGCTCCATGGGGACACATCCCTGTCCTGAGGGAACCTGGGAATGAAGCTCCATGGGGATAAATCCCTGTGCTGAGGGAACCTGGGAATGAAGCTCCACGGGGACACATCCCTGTCCTGAGGGAACCTGGGAATGAAGCTCCATGGGGATACACCCCTGTCCTGAGGGAACCTGGGAATGAAGCTCCATGGGGATACATCCCTGTCCTGAAGGAACCTGGGAATGAAGCTCCATGGGGATACATCCCTGGCTGAGGGAACCTGGGAATGAAGCTCCACGGGGACACATCCCTGTCCTGAAGGAACCTGGGAATGAAGCTCCATGGGGATACACCCCTGTCCTGAGGGAACCTGGGAATGAAGCTCCATGGGGATAAATCCCTGTGCTGAGGGAACCTGGGAATGAAGCTCCACGGGGACACATCCCTGTCCTGAGGGAACCTGGGAATGAAGCTCCATGGGGATACACCCCTGTCCTGAGGGAACCTGGGAATGAAGCTCCATGGGGATACATCCCTGTCCTGAAGGAACCTGGGAATGAAGCTCCATGGGGATACATCCCTGTGCTGAGGGAACCTGGGAATGAAGCTCCACGGGGACACATCCCTGTGCTGAGGGAACCTGGGAATGAAGCTCCATGGGGACACATCCCTGTCCTGAGGGAACCTGGGAATGAAGCTCCACGGGGACACATCCCTGTCCTGAAGGAACCTGGGAATGAAGCTCCATGGGGATACACCCCTGTCCTGAGGGAACCTGGGAATGAAGCTCCACGGGGATAAATCCCTGTGCTGAGGGAACCTGGGAATGAAGCTCCACGGGGACACATCCCTGTCCTGAGGGAACCTGGGAATGAAGCTCCACGGGGACACATCCCTGTGCTGAGGGAACCTGGGAATGAAGCTCCATGGGGATACACCCCTGTCCTGAGGGAACCTGGCCCCTATTCCAGTGTCTTCCTAAGGATTGGGACCCGGGGTCCCTCCAGGAGACCCTGGGGGTCTCCAAATCAGACCTGAGTATCTCCTCAGGCCAGAGCTGTGGCTGGTACTGGATCTGAGGGGGCTGGACCCTGCTGCCCACCCACCCAGGGGCACGAGGCCAGGGGGAGAAGACAAGTTATCTGCTGCACTCAGGAACGGATCAGTTTAACAGAACCCCAGCCTGGGCTGGGCTGGGAGGGACCCCAAGGGTCCCAGAGCTCCAACCCCCTGCCACAGGCAGGGCCACCAACCTCCAGGCCTGGAGCTACACAAGGTTGCCCAGGGCCCCAGCCAACCTGGCCTTGAACACCCCCAGGGACGGGGCACCCACCCCCTCTCTGGGCAGCCCCTTCCAGCCCCTCACCACTCTCTCTGCACAGAACTTCCCCCCAGTCTCTCCTCTCCCCCTTCCCTCCTCCAGCTTCACTCCAGCCCCCTTGTCCTGCCAGGCTCTGCCCTTGAACAAGCCCATTCCCCTCCTGTTCCTCTGCTCCCTTCAGGGACTGGAAGGGGCTATAAGGTGCCCCCCACCCTAGTTTTCTCTTCTCCAGGCTGACCCAGCCCAGCTCCCTCAGCCTCTCTCCATGGGGAGCTGCTCCAGCCCCACCAGCATCTCCAGCCCCCCTTGAGCATCTCCAGCCCCCTGAGCATCTCCAGCCCCCTGAGCAACTCCAGCCCCACGACCATCTCCAGCCCCATGAGCATCTCCAGCCCCCCTGTGCATCTCCAGCCCCCTGAGCATCTCCAGCCCCACCAGCATCTCCAGCCCCCTTGAGCATCTCCAGCCCCACAAGCATCTCCAGCCCCCTTGAGCATCTCCAGCCCCCTGAGCATCTCCAGCCCCACGAGCATCTCCAGCCCCACCAGCATCTCCAGCCCCCCTGTGCATCTCCAGCCCCCCTGAGCATCTCCAGCCCCCCTGAGCATCTCCAGCCCCCTGTGCATCTCCAGCCCCCCTGAGCATCTCGAGCCCCACCAGCATCTCCAGCCCCACCAGCATCTCCAGCCCCATGAGCATCTCCAGCCCCCTTGAGCATCTCCAGCCCCCTGAGCATCTCCAGCCCCCTTGAGCATCTCCAGCCCCCCTGAGCATCTCCAGCCCCACCAGCATCTCCAGCCCCACGACCATCTCCAGCCCCATGAGCATCTCCAGCCCCACCAGCATCTCCAGCCCCATGAGCATCTCCAGCCCCACCAGCATCTCCAGCCCCACCAGCATCTCCAGCCCCATGAGCATCTCCAGCCCCCCTTAGCATCTCCAGCCCCATGAGCATCTCCAGCCCCCTTGAGCATCTCCAGCCCCCTGAGCATCTCCAGCCCCCTTGAGCATCTCCAGCCCCCTGAGCATCTCCAGCCCCCTTGAGCATCTCCAGCCCCCTGAGCATCTCCAGCCCCACCAGCATCTCCAGCCCCCTGAGCATCTCCAGCCCCACGACCATCTCCAGCCCCACGACCATCTCCAGCCCCCTTGAGCATCTCCAGCCCCACGACCATCTCCAGCCCCACCAGCATCTCCAGCCCCCCTGAGCATCTCCAGCCCCACCAGCATCTCCAGTCCCACCAGCATCTCCAGCCCCATGAGCATCTCCAGCCCCACGACCATCTCCAGCCCCACCAGCATCTCCAGCCCCACCAGCATCTCCAGCCCCCCTGAGCATCTCCAGCCCCACCAGCATCTCCAGCCCCACCAGCATCTCCAGCCCCACCAGCATCTCCAGCCCCATGAGCATCTCCAGCCCCACCAGCATCTCCAGCCCCCTTGAGCATCTCCAGCCCCACCAGCATCTCCAGCCCCCTTGAGCATCTCCAGCCCCACAAGCATCTCCAGCCCCCCTGAGCATCTCCAGCCCCACCAGCATCTCCAGCCCCACGACCATCTCCAGCCCCATGAGCATCTCCAGCCCCCCTGAGCATCTCCAGCCCCATGAGCATCTCCAGCCCCATGAGCATCTCCAGCCCCCCTGTGCATCTCCAGCCCCCTGAGCATCTCCAGCCCCATGAGCATCTCCAGCCCCCCTGAGCATCTCCAGCCCCACCAGCATCTCCAGCCCCACCAGCATCTCCAGCCCCCTTGAGCATCTCCAGCCCCCTGAGCATCTCCAGCCCCACCAGCATCTCCAGCCCCCCTGAGCATCTCCAGCCCCCTGAGCATCTCCAGCCCCACCAGCATCTCCAGCCCCACCAGCATCTCCAGCCCCATCAGCATCTCCAGCCCCCCTGAGCATCTCCAGCCCCACCAGCATCTCCAGCCCCCCTGAGCATCTCCAGCCCCCTTGAGCATCTCCAGCCCCACAAGCATCTCCAGCCCCCCTGAGCAACTCCAGCCCCACCAGCATCTCCAGCCCCATGAGCATCTCCAGCCCCACAAGCATCTCCAGCCCCCCTGAGCATCTCCAGCCCCCTTGAGCATCTCCAGCCCCACCAGCATCTCCAGCCCCCCTGAGCATCTCCAGCCCCACCAGCATCTCCAGCCCCCCTGAGCATCTCCAGCCCCACCAGCATCTCCAGCCCCCTGAGCATCTCCAGCCCCACCAGCATCTCCAGCCCCACAAGCATCTCCAGCCCCACCAGCATCTCCAGCCCCCTGTGCATCTCCAGCCCCACAAGCATCTCCAGCCCCCCTGAGCATCTCCAGCCCCCTTGAGCATCTCCAGCCCCACCAGCATCTCCAGCCCCCCTGAGCATCTCCAGCCCCACCAGCATCTCCAGCCCCATGAGCATCTCCAGCCCCACCAGCATCTCCAGCCCCACCAGCATCTCCAGCCCCCTTGAGCATCTCCAGCCCCACCAGCATCTCCAGCCCCCTTGAGCATCTCCAGCCCCCTGAGCATCTCCAGCCCCACCAGCATCTCCAGCCCCACGACCATCTCCACCCCATGAGCATCTCCAGCCCCCTTGAGCATCTCCAGCCCCACGACCATCTCCAGCCCCACGACCATCTCCAGCCCCATGAGCATCTCCAGCCCCACCAGCATCTCCAGCCCCACCAGCATCTCCAGCCCCCTTGAGCATCTCCAGCCCCCTGAGCATCTCCAGCCCCACCAGCATCTCCAGCCCCACGACCATCTCCAGCCCCATAAGCATCTCCAGCCCCATGAGCATCTCCAGCCCCACCAGCATCTCCAGTCCCACCAGCATCTCCAGCCCCATGAGCATCTCCAGCCCCACCAGCATCTCCAGCCCCCTGAGCATCTCCAGCTCCCCTGAGCATCTCCAGCCCCCTGAGCATCTCCAGCCCCCCTGAGCATCTCCAGCCCCACGAGCATCTCCAGCCCCATGAGCATCTCCAGCCCCCCTGTGCATCTCCAGCCCCACCAGCATCTCCAGCCCCCTTGAGCATCTCCAGCCCCACAAGCATCTCCAGCCCCCCTGAGCAACTCCAGCCCCACCAGCATCTCCAGCCCCCCTGAGCAACTCCAGCCCCACCAGCATCTCCAGCCCCATGAGCATCTCCAGCCCCCCTGTGCATCTCCAGCCCCACCAGCATCTCCAGCCCCCTTGAGCATCTTCAGCCCCACAAGCATCTCCAGCCCCCCTGAGCAACTCCAGCCCCACCAGCATCTCCAGCCCCCTGAGCATCTCCAGCCCCACCAGCATCTCCAGCCCCACCAGCATCTCCAGCCCCCTTGAGCATCTCCAGCCCCACAAGCATCTCCAGCCCCCTTGAGCATCTCCAGCCCCACCAGCATCTCCAGCCCCACGACCATCTCCAGCCCCATGAGCATCTCCAGCCCCACCAGCATCTCCAGCCCCCTTGAGCATCTCCAGCCCCCTTGAGCATCTCCAGCCCCACAAGCATCTCCAGCCCCCCTGAGCAACTCCAGCCCCACCAGCATCTCCAGCCCCATGAGCATCTCCAGCCCCCCTGTGCATCTCCAGCCCCACCAGCATCTCCAGCCCCCCTGTGCATCTCCAGCCCCCTGAGCATCTCCAGCCCCACCAGCATCTCCAGCCCCCCTGAGCATCTCCAGCCCCCTGAGCATCTCCAGCCCCACCAGCATCTCCAGCCCCCCTGTGCATCTCCAGCCCCCCTGAGCATCTCCAGCCCCACGACCATCTCCAGCCCCACCAGCATCTCCAGCCCCACGACCATCTCCAGCCCCCTGAGCATCTCCAGCCCCACGACCATCTCCAGCCCCCTGAGCATCTCCAGCCTCACGACCATCTCCAGCCTCACCAGCATCTCCAGCCCCACCAGCATCTCCAGCCCCACCAGCATCTCCAGCCCCCTTGAGCATCTCCAGCCCCCTGAGCATCTCCAGCCCCACCAGCATCTCCAGCCCCATGAGCATCTCCAGCCCCACCAGCATCTCCAGCCCCACCAGCATCTCCAGCCCCACGACCATCTCCAGCCCCCTGAGCATCTCCAGCCTCACGACCATCTCCAGCCTCACCAGCATCTCCAGCCCCACCAGCATCTCCAGCCCCACCAGCATCTCCAGCCCCATGAGCATCTCCAGCCCCACCAGCATCTCCAGCCCCCCTGAGCATCTCCAGCCCCCCTGAGCAACTCCAGCCCCACCAGCATCTCCAGCCCCCCTGAGCATCTCCAGCCCCTTGAGCATCTCCAGCCCCACGACCATCTCCAGCCCCCCGAGCATCTCCAGCCCCCCAGAGCACAGAGCAGCGACCACACCCAATGCAGACGGGGAAACTGAGGCAGGGCACAAGGGAGGCACCGCTCTCCCCTGGCTGTGGGGAGGGGGGGCACGCTCAGAGCCTCCCCAAAGCCTCCTGCACCCCAAAACCAAAGGGGGGTCAGACCACACTGATGAGGAGCCTCATGGGGAGGGGGCTCCATGCTGGGGCAGCCACGGCCACTGGTGATTGCTGGGAGCATCTTACCCTGCAGCCCCCTCCTCACCCTGCAGCCCCCTCCCCACCCTGCAGCCCCCTCCCACCCTGCAGCCCCCTCCCACACTGCAGCCCCCTCCCCACCTGCAGCCCCCTCCCCACCCCGCAGCCCCCTCGTACCCTGCAGCCCCCTCCCACCCTGCAGCCCCCTCCCCACGCCGCAGCCCCCCTCCCACCCTGCAGCCCCCTCCCCACGCCGCAGCCCCCTCCCCACCCTGCAGCCCCCTACCACCCTGCAGCCCCCTCCCACACTGCAGCCCCCTCCCCACCCTGCAGCCCCCTCCCACCCTGCAGCCCCCTCCCCACCTGCAGCCCCCTCCCCACCCCCGCAGCCCCCTCGTACCCTGCAGCCCCCTCCCCACGCCGCAGCCCCCCTCCCCACCCTGCAGCCCCCTACCACCCTGCAGCCCCCTCCCCATCCTGCAGCCCCCTACCACCCTGCAGCCCCCTCCTACCCTGCAGCCCCCTCCCCACCCTGCAGCCCCCTCCTCACCCTGCAGCCCCCCTCCCACACTGCAGCCCCCTCCTCACCCTGCAGCCCCCTCCCACCCTGCAGCCCCCTCCCCACCCTGCAGCCCCCTCCTACCCTGCAGCCCCCTATACCCTGAAGCCCCCTCCCCACCCTGCAGCCCCCTCCCACCCTGCAGCCCCCTACCACCCTGCAGCCCCCTCCCCACCCTGCAGCCCCCTCCTACCCTGCAGCCCCCTATACCCTGAAGCCCCCTCCCCATCCTGCAGCCCCCTCCCACACTGCAGCCCCCTCCCCACCCTGCAGCCCCCTCCTACCCTGCAGCCCCCTCCTACCCTGCAGCCCCCTCCCCAGCCTGCAGCCCCCTCCTACCCTGCAGCCCCCTATACCCTGCGGCCCCCTCCCCATCCTGCAGCCCCCTCGTACCCTGCAGCCCCCTCCCCACCCTGCGGCCCCCCTCCCACCCTGTGGCCCCCTCCCCACCCTGCAGCCCCCCTCGTACCCTGCAGCCCCCTCCTACCCTGCAGCCCCCTATACCCTGCAGCCCCCTCCCCATCCTGCAGCCCCCCTCCTACCCTGCAGCCCCCTCCCCACCCTGCAGCCCCCTCCTACCCTGCAGCCCCCTACCACTCTGCAGCCCCCTCCCCACCCTGCAGCCCCCTACCACCCTGCAGCCCCCCTCCCCACCCTGCAGCCCCCTCCCCACCCAGCCCACCTGTGTGCTGTCCCCCTCCAGCCGGGGGGGCCGGATGCTGGACAGGTGGATGGTTTTGTGGTCCCCAGAGTTGAGCTTCACCACGATGGCATCAGCGTTCAGCACCTGCATCACCTGGGCAGGGAGAGAGGCTGTGGTGGGTGCTGTGCCGTGCCAGGAGGCAGCACCAGGGCCCAGCACCCCCACAACCCTGCCCAGGCTCTGGGACACATCCTGACCCACCCCAGCTCCACACCCATGGTGGTGCCTGGTGTGTCACCAGCACCAAGGTGGCTCATTGGCACAGCCAGGGTCCTGCTCAGCAGGGAGCTTGGTGCTGGCCAGAGCCCATCTGGTGATACCACAGCACCCCAGCACCGTGCCAGGACCCACCACCCTGTGCCATGGCTCAGCATCCCCAGGGCTTCACTCCCAAAACCAAACCAGAGAGGGGACCAGACTGCACCCAGCTCTGACCTGTGTGGTCTGTGCTCACCAGACCCTTCCATGCCTGCTCCCAGTACAAAACCCAGTTGCCCCAGTCACACCACAGCAAAAGGGTCCCTGAGCCCAGGGAGTGCAGCCCTGTGTGTCCCCCCACTCAGACCCGTGCCAGAGCTTGGGGTAGGGGGGAGCAGAGGGAGGGGGGCACAGACTTGCTCTGCTTGTGGCATCTTTGGCCTCAGCCAGCCCATCATCAGCCCCTCAGAACGGGCTCAGCCAGAGGGATACTGGGATAGGAGGGGTTAAATTAAAGCAGACACCCCAACTGGCTGGGGCACCACAAACTGCCCCCCCTGGGGACACCCCGACCCCCAGCCCAGCCTCTCCCAGGACCCAGATCCCTGCTTTGAGCAGCAGAGCCCTCTGTGTGCCAACCCTCACGGTCACACCGCACCCTTCAGGGCACCCCCAACCCCGGGGGGGTCAGATGGGACCCCAGGAGCACAGCAGGGTCGGGCATGGACCCCCTTTGTCCTCACAGAATGCAGGGTGGGAAGAGATGGCACCGTGGGTCAGAGCCAGGGGTGAATCCATCCCTCCATCCCTGCATCCATCCATCCATCCATCCATCCATCCATCCCTCCCTGTATCCATCCCTCCATCTATCCATCCATCCATCCCTCCATCTATCCATCCATCCATCCCTGTGTCCATCCCTCCCTCCCTCCCTCCATCCATCCATCCATCCATCCCTGTGTCCATCCCTCCCTCCCTCCCTCCCTCCATCCATCCCTGTGTCCATCCCTCCATCCCTCCCTCCATCCCTCCATCCATCCCTCCCTCTCTCCCTCCATCCCTCCATCCCTCCCTCCATCCATCCCTCTCTCCATCCATCCATCCATCCATCCATCCCTCGCTCCATCCCTCCATCCTCCCTCCCTCCATCCATCCATCCATCCCTCCATCACTCCATCCCTCCCTCCATCCATCCCTCCCTCCATCCCTCCCTCCATCCCTCCCTCCATCCATCCATCCATCCATCCATCCCTCCATCCCTCCATCCATCCCTCCATCCATCCATCCCTCCATCCCTCCATCCCTCCCTCCATCCATCCCTCCATCCCTCCCTCCATCCCTCCATCCATCCATCCATCCATCCATCCCTCCATCCATCCATCCCTCCCTCCATCCATCCCTCCATCCATCCCTCCCTCCATCCCTCCCTCCATCCATCCCTCCATCCCTCCATCCATCCATCCCTCCATCCCTCCATCCCTCCCTCCATCCATCCATCCATCCCTCCATCCCTCCATCCCTCCATCCATCCCTCCATCCCTCCATCCATCCATCCATCCATCCATCCATCCCTCCATCCATCCCTCCCTCCATCCCTCCATCCATCCCTCCATCCCTCCATCCCTCCATCCCTCCATCCATCCCTCCCTCCATCCCTCCATCCATCCCTCCATCCCTCCATCCATCCCTCCCTCCCCTCCCCAGGCACCCCACAGCCACGCCGCAGCCCCAGTGGGACACAGGGGGTACAGGACCCAGTGACACAGTCCCTGGTACCAACATCTCCTCTGCACCCCCCCACCCTTTTGGGGAAGCCCCCCTGCCCCCCAGCACCACCCCACCCAGGGAAGCGGCAGAGGATGCTTGGCAGCCCCCTCCCCAGGGACCCTGCAGGGAGGTGAGGAGGGGGAGCCCCCCCCAGCAGCTCGGGGCACCCCAGAGCCCTGTGCCACCCACCCAGCAGCCCCCTGTGCCCCCCACCCAGCAGAGCCCTGTGCCCCCCACCCAGCAGCCCTGTGCCCCCCACC
>CM036905.1:1060465-1117900 GCA_020800305.1 Porphyrio hochstetteri
TCCTCAGCTTGCGCTCCTTGGCGAACCTGGCAGGGGGGTGGGGGGGACACAGGCATCACACCAGGGCCAGGGGACCCCATATGGACCACCAGGCTGGGGAGGGGGACCCCATATGAGCACCATGTTGGGAAGGGGGACCACATATAGACCACCGTGCTGGGCAGGGGGACCCCACATGGACCACCGTGTTGGGCAGGGGGACCCCATGAGAGACCATCGTGTTGGGGAGGGGGACCCCACATGTAGAACCATGCTGGGGAGGGGGACCCCATATGGACAACCATGTTGGGGAGGGGGACCCCATATGGACAACCCATGTTGGGGAGGGGGACCCCATAGAGACCACCGTGCTGGGCAGGGGGACCCCACATGGAGCACCGTGCTGGGAGGGGGACCCCATACAGAGCATCCGTGCTGGGGAGGGGGACCACATAGAGACCACCGTGCTGGGGAGGGGGACCCCACATGGAGCACTAGTGCTGGGCAGGGGGACCCCATATGGACAACCATGTTGGGGAGGGGGACCCCATACGGAGCACCATGCCAGGGAGGGGGACCCCACAGAGCACCGTGCCACACGGTCAAGGGACCGCCAAAGCCCCGGCTGAGGCAGCGGGGCCGGTGCCGATTTGGGAGAAGGGCTCCCATCCACCTCCCACCCCCGGGTACACCAGGTGGGGAGGGGTGTGGAGTCACTGGGGATGCTCGGTGGGTGCAGCTCGAGCCCCCCACCCTCCCTGGCAGCGTGGCACCCACCTCTCTGCCGCACGCAGCTTGTCCAGCGCCGCGGGTGTAGACAGCGATGGACCAGTCGACGCAGCGGGCGAGCCTTCCTTCAGCAACAGCTCCGTGATGTTCCCATTCTGTGGGGAGGGGGCACCACTCAGCCCTGGGACACGCAGGAGGGGAGCTCACAGCCCCCTCCCACCAGTCCTGCTCCCTGGCGATGGGGATCTCACCCGCCCCGCTCAGCCCCGCAGCATCCTCTTCGCTCAGAACCTCAGCATCCCCACCAAACAGACCCAAAGCATCCCCCGAAACAGACCCACAGCATCCCCCCAAACAGACCCCTCAGCATCCCCACCAAACAGATCCACAGCATCCCGCCCAAACAGACCCACAGCATCCCCCCGAAACAGACCCTCAGCATTCCCCGCGAAACAGAACCTCAAAATCCCCACCAAACAGACCCAAAGCATCCCCCCGAAACAGAACCTCAGAATCCCCCCCAAACAGACCCTCAGAATCCCCCCAAACAGACCCTCAGCATCCCCACCAAACAGACCCAAAGCATCCCCCCCAAACAGACCCACAGCAACCTCCCCAAACAGACCCACATCATCCCCCCGAAACAGAACCTCAGAATCCCCCCCAAACAGACCCTCAGAATCCCCCCAAACAGACCCTCAGCATCCCCCCCAAACAGACCCACAGCATCCCCCCCAAACAGACCCACAGCAACCTCCCCAAACAGACCCACAGCATCCCCCCCAAACAGACCTACAACATCCCCCCGAAACAGAACCTCAGAATCCCCCCCAAACAGACCCTCAGCATCCCCACCAAACAGACCTCCAGCATACCCCCGAAACAGACCCACAGCATCCCCCCCAAACAGACCCTCAGCATCCCCACCAAACAGATCCACAGCATCCCGCCCAAACAGACCCACAGCATTCCCCCGAAACAGAACCTCAGCATCCCCTCCAGACCCTCAGCATCCCCACCAAACAGACCCACTGAATCCCCCCGAAACAGAACCTCAGCATCCCCACCAAACAGACCCTCAGCATCCCCCCCAAACAGACACACAGCATCCCCCCGAAACAGAACCTCAGCATCCCCACCAAACAGACCCACAGCATCCCCCCCAAACAGACCCCCAGCATCCCCCCAAACAGACCCACAACATCCCCCCCAAACAGACCCTCAGCATCCCCACCAAACAGACCCCCAGCATACCCCCGAAACAGAACCTCAGCATCCCCACCAGACCCTCAGCATCCCCACCAAACAGACACACAGAATCCGCCCCAAACAGACCCACAGCATCCCCCCAAACAGACCCACAGTATCCCCCCCAAAAAGACCCCCAGCATCCCCCCCAAACAGACCCACAGCTTTCACCCCAAAGAGACCCACATCATCCCCACAAACAGACCCTAACCATCCCCACAAACAGACCCACAGCATCCCCCCTGCTCAGCCCTCAGCATCCCCTTGCTCAGCCCCTCAGTATCCCTCCTGCTCAGCCCCTCAGCATCCCCCCCAAACAGACCCCCAGCATCCCCCCCAAACAGACCCTCAGCATCCCCACAAACAGACCCACAGCATCCCCCCCAAACAGACCCACAGCATCCCCCCCAAACAGACCCACAGCATCCCCCCTACTCAGCCCTCAGCATCCCCTTGCTCAGCCCCTCAGTATCCCTCCTGCTCAGCCCCTCAGCATTCCCCCAAACAGACCCTCAGCATCCCTCCCAAACAGACCCACAGCATCCCCCCCAAACAGACCCAAAGCATCCCCACAAACAGACCCACAGCATCCCCACCAAACAGACCCACAGCATCCCCACCAAACAGACCCACAGCATCCCCACAAACAGACCCTCAGCATCCCCCCCGAAACAGAACCTCAGCATCCCCCCGAAACAGAACCTCAGCATCCCCACCAAACAGACCCACAGAATCCCCACAAACAGACCCACAGCATCCCCCTGCTCAGCCCCTCAGTATCCCTCCTGCTCAGCCCCTCAGCATTCCCCCAAACAGACCCACAGCATCCCCCCAAAACAGAACCACAGCATCCCCACAAACAGACCCCCAGCATCCCCCCCAAACAGACCCAAAGCATCCACACCAAACAGACCCTCAGCATCCCCACCAAACAGATCCACAGCATCCTCCTTGCTCAGCACCTCAGCATCCCCACCAAACAGACCCACAGCTTTCCCCCCAAACAGACCCACAGCATCCCCACAAACAGACCCACAGCATCCCCCCCAAACAGACCCACAGCATCCCCCCGAAAAAGACCCACAGCATCCTCCTTGCTCAGCACCTCAGCATCCCCACCAAACAGACCCTCAGTATCCCCCCCAAACAGACCCACAGCATCCCCCCGAAACAGACCCAAAGCATCCCCCCCAAACAGACCCAAAGCATCCCCCCCAAACAGACCCAAAGCATCCCCACAAACAGACCCACAGCATCCCCCACAAACAGACCCACAGCATCCTCCTTGCTCAGCACCTCAGCATCCCCCCCAAACAGACCCAAAGCATCCCCACCAAACAGACCCACAGAATCCCCACAAACAGACCCACAGCATCCCCCTGCTCAGCCCCTCAGTATCCCTCCTGCTCAGCCCCTCAGCATTCCCCCAAACAGACCTACAGCATCCCCCCAAAACAGACCCACAGCATCCCCACAAACAGACCCCCAGCATCCCCCCCAAACAGACCCAAAGCATCCACACCAAACAGACCCACAGCATCCCCACAAACAGAACCTCAGCATCCCCCCGAAACAGACCCACAGCATCCCCACCAAACAGACCCTCAGCATCTCCACCAAAAAGACCCCCAGCATCCCCCCCAAACAGACCCCCAGCATCCCCCCGAAAAAGACCCACAGCATCCTCCTTGCTCAGCACCTCAGCATCCCCCCCAAACAGACCCACAGCTTTCCCCCCAAACAGACCCACAGCATCCCCACAAACAGACCCACAGCATCCCCCACAAACAGACCCACAGCATCCCCCACAAACAGACCCACAGCATCCGCCCCAAACAGACCCACAGCATCCCCCTGCTCAGCCCCTCAGTATCCCCCCTGCTCAGCCCCTCAGCATCCCCCCTGCTCAGCCCCTCAGCATTCCCCCAAACAGCCCCCCAGCATCCTCCCAAACAGCCCCCCAAACAGCCCTCCAGCATCCCCCCAAACAGCCCCCCAAACAGCCCCCCAGCATCCCCCCAAACAGACCCCCAGCACCCGGTGGCTTCTGGAGGCCACCTCAGTGATAGCCACAGGGGTCTGTGGTCCTCGTGGGCTGCTCCCATGGACCACGGGGTCCCCCCCAATGACTCCCCCAGTAACTCCCTCCCATGGACCACGGGGTCCCCCCCCAATGACTCCCCCAATAACTCCCTCCCATGGACCACGGGGTCCCCCCCCAATAACTCCCTCCCATGGACCACGGGGTCCCCCCCCAAAGACTTCCCCAATAACTCCCTCCCATGGACCACGGGGTCCCCCCTCAAGGACTCCCCCCCCCAATAACTCCCTCCCATGGACCACTGTGTCCCCCCAATGACTCTCCCAATAACTCCCTCCCATGGACCACGGGGTCCCCCCCCAATGACTCCCCCAATAACTCCCTCCCATGGACCACAGGGTCCCCCCCAATAACTCCCTCCCATGGACCACTGTGTCCCCCCAATGACTCTCCCTCCCAATAACTCCCTCCCATGGACCAAGGGGTCCCCCCCCAATGACTCCCCCAATAACTCCCTCCCATGGACCACAGGGTCCCCCCCCAAGGACTCCCCCCCCGATAACTCCCTCCCATGGACCACTGTGTCCCCCCAATGACTCTCCCAATAACTCCCTCCCATGGACCAAGGGGTCCCCCCCCAAGGACTCCCCCCCCGATAACTCCCTCCCATGGACCACGGGGTCCCCCCAGTGACTCCCCCAATAACTCCCTCCCATGGACCACGGGGTCCCCCCAGTGACTCCCCCAATAACTCCCTCCCATGGACCACGGGGTCCCCCCAGTGACTCCCCCAATAACTCCCTCCCATGGACCACAGGGTCCCCCCAGTGACTCTCCCAATAACTCCCTCCCATGGACCACAGGGTCCCGTCCCCCCAAATGAAGAGCCCACAACTCCCAGGCTGCTCCGAGCAGCACACAGACTGGGAACCAGCTTTACACCTCCTGTGAGGGCTGAACAAGGGTTGGGGGCAGCCTGCCGGGACCCCCTCCCCTCCCAGCACCCTCCCCAGCCCCACTTGCCGGGTGCAGGATGGTGCCCAGGATGTTCTGGTTGTGGCAGCTCTCCAGGACGATCTGCACATCCCTCTGGAGCAGCCGGGACTCCGTGAAGAACTTGGCTTCAGCTGCAAAGGGCTCGGGGACTTCGGGGGCATCGGCCTCCCGCTTGAACGTGGGGCACTGCGGGAGAGGGGGGCGTCAGGGGGGTCAGGGGTGCCAGGGGGGTCAGGGCAGGGGGGTCGGGGGGTCAGGGGGGCCAGGGCAGGGGAGTCAGGGGGGCCTGGGCAGGGGCGTCAGGGGGGCCAGGGCACGGGGGTCAGGGGTGCCAGGGGGGTCAGGGCAGGGGGGTCGGGGGGTCAGGGGGGCCAGGGCAGGGGGGTCAGGGGGGCCTGGGCAGGGTCGTCAGGGGGGTCAGGGGGGCCAGGGCAGGGGCATCAGGGGGGCCAGGGGGGCCAGGGCAGGGGGGTCAGGGGAGCTAGGGCAGGGGTGTCAGGAGGGTCAGGGCAGGGGCGTCAGGGGGTCAGGGGGGCCTGGGCAGGGGCGTCAGGGGGTTAGGGCAGGGGCATCAGGTGGTCAGGGGGGTCAGGGGGGCCAGGGCAGGGGCGTCAGGGGGGTCAGGGCAGGGGGGTCAGGGGGTCAGGGCAGGGGCGTCAGGGGGTCGGGGGGCCAGGGCAGGGGGGTCAGGGGCATCAGGGGAGCCAGGGCAGGGGCATCAGGGGGTCAGGGGGGTCAGGGGGGCCAGGGCAGGGGGGTCATGGGGTCAGGGCAGGGGCGTCAGGGGGTCAGGGCAGGGGCTGTTCCCAAAAGCTGTGGCAAAGGGGGTGGGGAAGGTCTTGGGGAGGGGGAATGTGCTGCAGCCTCTGTGCTCCGGCTGCTGGGAGCTGGGATGGGGTCTGGGGATGGGGGGCTGGAGATGGGGGGCTGGTGATGGGGGGCTGGCCATGGGGGGCTGGCGATGGGCTGGGGGTCTGGCAATGGGGGTCTGGCGATGGGGGGCTGGTGATGGGGGGCTGGTGATGGTCTGGTGATGGGGCTGGCAATGGGGGCCTGGCGATGGGGGGCTGGAGATGGGGGGCTGGAGATGGGGGTCAGGTGATGGGGGTCTGGTGATGGGGGTCTGGAGATGGGGGTCAGGTGATGGGGGGCTGGTGATGGGGGGCTGGAGATGGGGGGCTGGCGATGGGGGGCTGGTGATGGGGGGCTGGAGATGGGGGGCTGGCGATGGGGGCCACCACCACCACCACTGCCACCCCATTTCACTGCCAGAATTGCAGGGAGCACACTGGGGATGGAGACCAACTCCCAGTGGGAAAGAAAAGGGCTCTGGCGCTCAGGGAAAGACCCCTAGAGAGGGACCCGAGGTAGGAGGGTCCCCAGCTCTGCTGCCCCAGGACACCCCAGCCCCCTTTATCCCACCACGCTGGGGGCTGAGCTCCCCAGTCCGTGCCCCAGCAGCCACCCTGAAGCCAACAGTGCCAGTGGAGCAGGGACAACCCCTGACTCAGTGACCAGAGGGTGTCCAGCAGCACTGAGCTGGTACCCAGCAGCACCAAAACTAGTCCCACCCCTGCAGCAGCACCCCGAAGGCAGCAGGATGCTGGATGCACAGGGCTGAGCAGCGGGTGCCAAGGACACCAGAGAGGATTGGGGGTGAAAGGTGATGGGGAGAGGGATGGGGAGATGCTGCTCAGCACCCACAGGCATCAGCAGCTGCCTGGCCTCACCTTGATCCCTGAGAGCATCACGGTGACCAGGTAGTAATCGGGGAGGAGGAGAGCTCTCACCACGCTGCCGTCCCGGACGTGCTCTATGATGGCTGAGGAGAGAGGAGAGGAGGGGTCAGTCCTGCTGCCGAGGGGCTCGGGAGGAGCTGGAGAGCCAGAGGGGCTCTCTGCAGCAAAAGGATGCTGGGGCTGGTCCCCAAGCTGTGCAGCAGGATGGAGGGAAGGGCCAGCTCCAGCCCCCAGCAGCAGCTCCAGCGCCCAGCAGCAGCTCCAGCGCCCAGCAGCAGCTCCAGCTCCAGCCCCCAGCAACAGCTCCAGCACCCAGCAGCAGCTCCAGCCCACACTCCAGCGCCCAGCAGCAGCTCCAGCCCCAAACAGCAGCTCCAGCCCCCAGCAGCAGCTCCAGCCCCCAGCAGCAGCTCCAGTGCCCAGCAGCACCTCCAGCCCCCAGCAGCAGCTCCAGCCCCCAGCAGCAGCTCCAGCGCCCAGCAGCGGCTCCAGCCCCCAGCAGCAGCTGCAGCTCCAGCCCCCAGGAGCAGCAGCAGCTCCAGCCCCCAGCAGCAGCTCCAGCCCCCAGCAGCGGCTCCAGCCCCCAGCAGCAGCAGCAGCTCCAGCCCCCAGCAGCAGCAGCAGCTCCAGCCCCCAGCAGCAGCTCCAGCCCCCAGCAGCACCTCCAGCCCCCAGCAGCAGCAGCAGCTCCAGCCCCCAGCAGCACCTCCAGCCCCCAGAAGCAGCTCCAGCGCCCAGCAGCAGCTCCAGCCCCCAGCAGCAGCTCCAGCCCCCAGCAGCAGCTCCAGCCCCCAGCAGCAGCTCCAGCCCCAAACAGCAGCTCCAGCGCCCAGCAGCAGCTCCAGCCCCCAGCAGCAGCTCCAGCCCCCAGCAGCTCCAGCCCCCAGCAGCAGCTCCAGCGCCCAGCAGCAGCTCCAGCCCCCAGCACAGCTCCAGCCCCCAGCACAGCTCCAGCCCCCAGCAGCAGCTCCAGCACCCAGCTGGTCCCAGCCCCCAGCAGCAGCTCCAGCGCCCAGCAGGAGCTCCAGCCCCCAGCAGCAGCTCCAGCGCCCAGCAGCAGCTCCTGCCCCCAGCAGCACCTCCAGCCCCCAGCAGCAGCTCCAGCCCCCAGCAGCAGCTCCAGCCCCAAACAGCAGCTCCAGCCCCCAGCACAGCTCCAGCCCCCAGCAGCAGCTCCAGCCCCCAGCAGCATCTCCAGCCCCAAACAGCAGCTCCAGCCCCCAGCAGCAGCTCCAGCGCCCAGCAGCAGCTCCAGCCCCAAACAGCAGCTCCAGCCCCAGCAGCAGCTCCAGCCCCCAGCAGCAGCTCCAGCACCCAGCAGCACCTCCAGCCCCCAGCAGCACCTCCAGCCCCCAGCAGCAGCTCCAGCCCCCAGCAGCTCCAGCCCCCAGCAGCAGCTCCAGCACCCAGCAGCAGCTGCAGCTCCAGCAGCAGCTCCAGCCCCCAGCAGCTCCAGCCCCCAGCAGCAGCTCCAGCCCCCAGCAGCAGCTCCAGCCCCCAGCAGCAGCTCCAGCCCCCAGCAGCAGCTCCAGCCCCAAACAGCAGCTCCAGCCCCCAGCAGCAGCTCCAGCGCCCAGCAGCACCTCCAGTGCCCAGCAGCAGCTCCAGCCCCCAGCACAGCTCCAGCCCCCAGCACAGCTCCAGCCCCCAGCAGCAGCTCCAGCACCCAGCTGGTCCCAGCCCCCAGCAGCAGCTCCAGCCCCCAGCAGCAGCTCCAGCGCCCAGCAGCAGCTCCAGCGCCCAGCAGTAGCTCCTGCCCCCAGCAGCAGCTCCAGCCCCAAACAGCAGCTCCAGCCCCAGCAGCAGCTCCAGCCCCAAACAGCAGCTCCAGCCCCCAGCAGCAGCTCCAGCCCCAGCAGCAGCTCCAGCCCCCAGCAGCAGCTCCAGCCCCCAGCAGCAGCTCCAGCGCCCAGCAGGAGCTCCAGCACCCAGCAGCAGCTCCAGCGCCCAGCAGCACCTCCAGCCCCCAGCAGCAGCTCCAGCGCCCAGCAGGAGCTCTAGTCCCCAGCAGGAGCTCCAGCGCCCAGCAGCAGCTGCAGCTCCAGCGCCCAGCAGCAGCTCCAGCCCCCAGCAGCAGCTCCAGCCCCAGCAGCAGCTCCAGCCCCAAACAGCAGCTCCAGCCCCAGCAGCAGCTCCAGCCCCCAGCAGCAGCTCCAGCCCCCAGCAGCAGCTCCAGCCCCAAACAGCAGCTCCAGCCCCAGCAGCAGCTCCAGCCCCCAGCAGCAGCTCCAGCCCCCAGCAGCAGCTCCAGCCCCAAACAGCAGCTCCAGCCCCCAGCAGCAGCAGCAGCTCCAGCCCCCAGCACAGCTCCAGCGCCCAGCAGCAGCTCCAGCACCCAGCAGCAGCTCCAGCCCCCAGCACAGCTCCAGCCCCCAGCAGCAGCTCCAGCCCCCAGCAGCAGCTCCAGCCCCCAGCAGCAGCTCCAGCCCCAAACAGCAGCTCCAGCCCCCAGCAGCAGCTCCAGCCCCCAGCACAGCTCCAGCCCCCAGCACAGCTCCAGCCCCCAGCAGCACCTCCAGCGCCCAGCAGCACCTCCAGCCCCCAGCAGCACCTCCAGCCCCAAACAGCAGCTCCAGCCCCCAGCAGCACCTCCAGTGCCCAGCAGTAGCTCCAGCCCCCAGCAGCAACAGCATCTCCAGCGCCCAGCAGCACCTCCAGCCCCCAGCACAGCTCCAGCCCCCAGCAGCAGCTCCAGCACCCAGCTGGTCCCAGCCCCCAGCAGCAGCTCCAGCCCCCAGCAGCAGCTCCAGCGCCCAGCAGCAGCTCCTGCCCCCAGCAGCAGCTCCAGCCCCCAGCAGCAGCTCCAGCCCCAAACAGCAGCTCCAGCCCCCAGCAGCAGCTCCAGCCCCAAACAGCAGCTCCAGCCCCCAGCAGCAGCTCCAGCCCCCAGCAGCAGCTCCAGCCCCCAGCTGGTCCCAGCTCACCATTGACTGGTTTCTGGTGCATGGAGTCCACGAAGTGCCGGGGGTTTTCGATGGTGTACTTGAGGTCCCGGATGGTGTGAGAGCCCGTCCCCTCGCTCCACATCCCCTTCTTGGCACTCCTGGCCTGCTCCTCCAGCTCTGCCAGCCGGCTCTGCTCGGGGCTGCAGGGATGGGGGGGACACAGGCTGAGCCCAGGCAGGATGCAGCCCGACCCAGGATGCTTCATCACCAGGAGCATCCACCCCACACCCCCTCACCCCCCTCCCCAAGGTGCTTTTCTGGCCCCTTTAGCGACCCCACCACTCACATGGGTGAGGAGCCCCAAATCCTGGCACTGCTGAGCACCCCTGGGAGAGGGAGGTGGGGGGGATGGCAAAGCCAGGTAGGTGCCAAACCGACCCACAGCTCCCTGCCAGGCCCAGTCCTGGCTTGTTGGAAGGAGCAGGGTGATGCCTGGGGTTTAACAGGGCAGAGCTGCAACCCAGAGAACCCCAACTTCACCCAACAAGCAGCTGAGTCACCTCGTGCACCCAGTTCATTAATGCACCCCTTTAATTAGGGGAGCAACTGGGTGGTGTTTAACCCCTTGTTCCAGGGCAGAGCCTGGCAGGACAAGGGGGCTGGAGTGAAGCTGGAGGAGGGAAGGGGGAGAGGAGAGACTGGGGGGAAGTTCTGTGCAGAGAGAGTGGGGAGGGGCTGGAAGGGGCTGCCCAGAGAGGGGGTGGGTGCCCCGTCCCTGGGGGTGTTCAAGGCCAGGTTGGCTGGGGCCCTGGGCAACCTTGTGTAGCTCCAGGCCTGGAGGTTGGTGGCCCTGCCTGTGGCAGGGGGTTGGAGCTCTGGGACCCTTGGGGTCCCTCCCAGCCCAGCCCAGGCTGGGATCTGGCAGGGTGCCCCCTTGTTTTTAGGGTGGGGGTGGCGAGGGGTTGTGCAGCAGGAGGTGTGCAGTGGGATGCACCAGCCCCATCACCCAGCTGGGGTTACCCATCACCACACCAGCATCACAGGGGTCAGGGTGACCAGGCTTCATTTGGAACACTGGGCTCACTGGGAGGCTGATGGGAGTGGAGCAGCAGAGCCCTGGAGCCACCAGAAGGTCCCTATGGGGCTGCTTGGCTCCCCCCTGGCACAACCACATGAGGGTTTTCCCCCTCCATCCCACCTCGGTGCAGGAGGCACAGGACCAGGCTGGGGAGAACCCACTGTGGGGCTGGACCCCCACATCCATCCTCAGGTGCTCCCCAGGCTCTGGTGCTGCAGCTGCTCTCCCAGCAGCTCCTTGTGCTCCAGCATCCCCTCCAGCATGGGCATGGTGGCTCCTGCCAGCATCCCTGCCCCATGGCAGACCCCCAGCTACACCAAAGCAGAGCCACCAAACCCTGCCATGGGCTCCCAGATCCCACCAGTAGGAGCACACCCCCCATGACTGGGGCCAGGGATTGACACTGGGCAGGCAGCACCCAGAGGCACTCAGGGCTTCCACACCATCAAGCCCTGTGTGCTGAGGGCTCCGTGTGCCTGTGCACAGGCTGTGCTGCTGGAAACACTGGCTGGAGAGCAGCCAAGTGTGCCAGGAACAGCTTCAGGAAGCACCAGGGCCACGCTGCCAGCCCAGGGATGGAAACAGAGTCTTGCTGGTATTTCTAGAGGGGCCACAGAAACAACCTGCACCCCTGGCAAAGGACAATCCCCCTGGAACAGCACACCACAGCCAAGCTTCTGCCCTGCTCTGGGATGCCACGGAGCCAGGGGGATGCCACAGAGGATGCAGCTCCAATGGCATCCCGTTGGCTGGGTGTAGGATGGGGGGCAGGACCCCCCTGTGGATTCACCTCTCCAGGGGGAATTAAAAGCCCTCAAGGTATTTTCCAGCTGCCAAGAGCTTCAGAAGTGATTCCACAGGGCAAGGAGATGCCCAACTCCTCCTGCTGCACAACCCCTCGCCACCCCCACCCTAAAAATAACGGGGCACCCTGCCAGATCCCAGACTGGGCTGGGCTGGGAGGGACCCCAAGGGTCCCAGAGCTCCAACCCCCTGCCACAGGCAGGGCCACCAACCTCCAGGCCTGGAGCTACACAAGGTTGCCCAGGGCCACAGCCAACCTGGCCTTGAACACCCCCAGGGATGGGGCACCCACCCCCTCTCTGGGCAGCCCCTTCCAGCCCCTCCCCACTCTCTCTGCACAGAACTTCCCCCCAGTCTCTCCTCTCCCCCTTCCCTCCTCCAGCTTCACTCCAGCCCCCTTGTCCTGCCAGGCTCTGCCCTTGAACAAGCCCATTCCCCTCCTGTTCCTCTGCTCCCTTCAGGGACTGGAAGGGGCTATAAGGTGCCCCCCACCCTAGTTTTCTCTTCTCCAGGCTGAACCAGCCCAGCTCCCTCAGCCTCTCTCCATAGGGGAGCTGCTCCAGCCCCCTGAGCATCTCCAGCCCCCCGAGCATCTCCAGTCCCCCCGACCATCTCCAGCCCCCCTGAGCATCTCCAGCCCCCCATGAGCATCTGCAGTCCCACGAGCATCTCCAGCCCCACCAGCATCTCCAGCCCCACCAGCATCTCCAGCCTCCCTGAGCATCTCCAGCCCCCTGAGCATCTCCAGCCCCCCTGACCATCTCCAGCCCCCCTGAGCATCTCCAGCCCCCTGAGCATCTCCAGCCCCACCAGCATCTCCAGCCCCATGAGCATCTCCAGCCCCCCTGAGCATCTCCAGCCCCACGAGCATCTCCAGACCCCTGAGCATCTCCAGCCCCCTGACCATCTCCAGCCCCCATGAGCATCACCAGCCCCCATGAGCATCACCAGCCCCCAGGAGCATCTCCAGCCTCAGGAACATCTCCAACCCCCCTGAGCATCTCCAGCCCCCCTGAGCATCTCCAGCCCCCTGAGCATCTCCAGCCCCAGGAACGTCTCCAACCCCCCTGAGCATCTCCACCCCCTGAGCATCTCCACCCCCTGAGCATCTCCAGCCCCCCTGAGCATCTCCAGCCCCACCAGCATCTCCAGCCCCCCAAGCATCTCCAGCCCCCCTTAGCATCTCCAGCCCCACGAGCATCTCCATGGCCTGGAGCAGCAGCTGGAGAAGAACCCAGGGGCTCCACAGGGGGACAAACAGCTGCAGTGGGTGGGTGCTGCTGCCAGGATGGGTCCCTGGAGCAGTGCAGGACACCTACTTGTTGGCTCGGATCCCCTCCCGGCGGGACGCCAGCCCTTCTGCCACCAGGGACTCGGCGATGTTCTCACCACTCGTGTCTGAGGAGGGAGAGAGGAGCAGGAGAGGAGTCAGTGAGGTGGGATGGGGCATCCTGGAGATACACAGACCTCTTCACTGGGAGTCACAGACTCACAGGGGCTGGAAGGGCCCCCCAGAGCCCAGGGGGTCCCACCCCCTGCCAAAGCAGGGTCCCCAGGACAGGGCTGGAATCTCTCCAGAGAAGGAGACTCCACACCCCCTGGGCAGCCTGTCCCAGGGCTCCCTCACCCTCACTGGGAAGAAGTTCTTCCCCACATTGGGGGGAACTCCCTGTGCTCCAGCTTGAGCCCATCGCCCCTTGTCCTGTCCCCACAGACACTGAGCAGAGGCTGCCCATGTCCCCTGGGTCCCACCCTTCAGCTATTGATCCCCATTGATCAGATCCCCTCTCAGGCTCTTCTCTCCAGGCTGAACAGCCCCAGCTCCCTCAGCCTTTCCTCCCAGGGGAGATGCTCCAGGCCCTTCAGCATCTCTGGAGCCTCCTCTGGACTCTCTCCAGGAGATCCCTGGCTGTTTGATCCCAGGGAGCCCAGACCTGGACACAACACTCCAGCTGGGGCCTGAGCAGGGCAGAGCAGAGGGGGAGGATCCCCTCCTGTGACCTGCTGGCCACGCTCCTGGGAGGTCACACTGGGAAGCAATGCCACTGTTAGTCCAGCTGACAAGTGCTGGGACAAGCTGGGAGCACGAGGCTCCTGTCACCAAGGTGGCATCCTGAGGGATGGAGCAGAGCACCCAGGGCTCTCCTGGGGACAGTGTTTCCCTTGGAGCGTGGCTACAGCAGCACAGTGCTCCAGGCTGTGAGGTGTGTGTCCGGCCAGGACTGTGCCTGGGGGATGCTCACTGGGTGGGCTCTCTGGATCTCCAACCAAGGACACGGTACTGGCACAACCACAGAGGCTGGAAAAGCCCTTGGAGCCCCTGGAGCCCAACCACCCCTGTCCTGTGCTGCCCCAGAGCCCTGAGCACCTCATCTCCCCTCTGTTAAACACCCCCAGGGCTGGGGACTCAGCCCCTCCCTGGGCAGCCTGTGCCACAGCCCCACAACTCTGCCAGGGAAGAACTTTGCCCTCCCAGCTGAGCTGACCCTGCCCTGGGGCAGCTTGAGCCCACTGCCCCTCCTCCCATCTCCTGGCCCCTGGCTGCAGAGACCCTCGCCCACCTCTCTGCACCCTCCTGGCAGGGCAGGGCAGGGCAGGGCTGAGAAGGGCTCCCCTCAGCCTCCTCTTCTCCAGGCTCAGCACCCCCAGCTCCCCCAGCCGCTCCTCGCAAGCTTTGCTGCTCTCCAGCCCCTTCCCCAGCCTGGTTGCCCTTCTCTGGACTCGCTCCAGGACCCCCATGTCCTTCTGATGCTGAGGGGCCCAGCACTGGCCCCAGCACTCCAGCTGCAGCCTCCCCAGTGCCCAGCCCAGGGGCACAATCCCCTCCCCACACCTCCTGGCCACGCTGGCTCTGGCACAAGCCACGATGCCCTTGGCCTTCCTGGCCCCCGGGCACCCTGCTGGCTCCTGGGCAGGCTGAGGGCACCCAACACCCCCAGCTCCTTCTCCCAGCAGCTCTCCAGCCGCTCTGCCCCAGCCTGGAGCTGCTGGGGGCTCTTGTGTCCCATGGGCAGGACTCTGCCCTTGGCCTGGTTGAGCCTCATCCCGTTGGGCTCAGCCCAGGGCTCCAGCCTGGCCAGGTCCCTCTGAAGAGCCTCCCCACCCTCAACCTGCAGCAGGCACCCTGGCACAAGCCATCCCTTGTGGATTTGGCTCTTAAAAGCTCTTAAAGGCCTTTGGACTCCATGATCTTAAAGGTCTTTCCCAACCTTGTGGCTCTGGAAGCACCAGGGGATCCCCCAGCAGCACAGACACACCAGAGGATTTGGGGAGAAGCCCCCAGGAGAACCCCCCCCTCCACGTGAAGGGAGCATCCTGAGCTGCACAGCCCCAAGCAGAGGGGGTGAGGGATGGGGTGTAAGGCACTACCTAGACCCCCCCACCCTCCTCCAGCACCTCCACCTTGCCTTGGGGACCCCTCCAGAGCCCCCCAGCTCAGGCAGCTGCCGCCTCGCTGCCGGGGGAGGCGTTTCCATATGAACGGTGTCTAAACCCTGACAGATGTCCCTGGGAAGCCTCCTCAGCCCCTGGGAAGCCTCCTCAGCCCCTGGGAAGCCTCCTCAGCACCTCTCCTCACCGTGACAGCCCGGGCTGGAACAATGGGGACGCCACCTACGCCGGAGCCAGGGCACTGAAGTCCCCAGAACGTGGCTGTGGGTGACAACGGGAGCTCGCCGCCTCCCCGCTCCATGAGTCACCCAACCCCAAACCCCCCCCCTTCCCCAGGGTCATTTCTCATGGGTGTTGGGACCCCCCAGGGTAGGAAAGCAGGGAGCAGCACCCCCCCCAAAGCCAGGATTCCCCCCCCCCCATCCCAAAGGATTCCCTCCCCAATCCCCCAGCCCAGGAACACATGGGGAGCTGAGGAATGAACCCCCCGGTAACTGGTTATTTGGGACCTCAGGGTGGGGGGGACAGACACATCCCAGCAGCATGGAGGACCCTGCTCCCCTCCCTTGCAGCCTGGGGACCCCAGGGGTCTCGCATTCCCACACCACAGAGAGAGCCCGGAGGTGCTAACTGGAGCAAACTGGGATGCACTGGCGATGGGGAGCCAGCCCCAGGTCACCCCGCAGCAGCAACAAGGTGCAGAGGGGGCTCCAGGGTGCCCACCCAAGGTGACACTGACCCTGGGCACATCCAACTGAGCCCCCAGACCCCCAAGGACAGAGCTGCAGCCTTGCTGGGGGGGCTGCACAGTGGCAAACACCCCCCCACACCCCCCTCCCAGGGCCAGCAGCGATGCTGGGCTGCCTGGTAACCCTTGTCCTGCTCCAGCACCTCACGCCACAGACCCAAAGGGAGCTGCTCCCCAGCACCACAGCCCACCTCTTCTCCCCCCAGACCCCCGTGTGTGCCCTGCTGACCCCCCAAACAAACCCCATCTGCAGCTTCAAGCAAGGCCTGGCTGTTTGCTGCCCAGGCTGAGCTCCCATTCCCATTCCTATTCCCAAGGCTCCGAGCGCTGCTGCCATCCCAGGGAGCGTGTTTGGGGATGAGGAGCACCTCAGCACCCGCTCCAGTCCAGCCCCACAGAGCCCAGTTGCACCCAGCAGAGACACCAGCTGCCCAGGAGCTCTGGATGAGCCTGACCCACATCCTGCTGGGACCCCAAATCTTCCAGTCAGTGGGATACCCCAGCCCTCCAGTGAGCACAGAGGAGCACTGGGGGCTCAGAGCATCTCCCAAGACAAGCTGGTGCACCCTCCCACCCTGGTCACCCCAAGCTGGGGGGGCTGGGGAGCACCCCTGTTACACTTGAGCAGGTGTCACCCCTAATTCCTGAGGTGCAAAGGGCCAGGCAGTGGGTGCAGGAGCCAAGCCCAGCACAGCCCAGGCACCAGCAGCAGGATGCAGCCACCTCTCCCCAGGCTGAGGGTCAACCAGGGGGAGCAGGAGCCCAAAAACTCACCCACTGGAACCAAACCCAGCTGAAAGCTGGTGGCAGAGGGGATGCAGCACCCAGCAAAGTGCAGCCAGGACCCAGCCTGAGCCAAAGCCCATCTGCACCAGCACCCAAACCCCACCCTGCCCCAAGGAGAGCGCCACCCACAGGCACCACACAGCATTTCAGCATCGCTCCCAGTGCTCCAGCAGCAAGCTGGGATCCTGCTGGGACAGCTCCCAGTGCTCCAGCAGCAAGCTGGGATCCTGCTGGGACAGCTCCCAGTGCTCCAGCAGCAAGCTGGGATCCTGCTGGGACAGCTCCCAGTGCTCCAGCAGCAAGCTGGGATCCTGCTGGGGCAGCTCCCAGTGCTCCAGCAGCAAGCTGGGACAGCTCCCAGTGCTCCAGCAGCAAGCTGGGATCCTTCTGGGACAGCTCCCAGTGCTCCAGCAGCAAGCTGGGATCCTGCTGAGACAGCTCCCAGTGCTCCAGCAGCAAGCTGGGATCCTGCTGGGACAGCTCCCAGTGCTCCAGCAGCAAGCTGGGACAGCTCCCAGTGCTCCAGCAGCAAGCTGGGATCCTGCTGGGACAGCTCCCAGTGCTCCAGCAGCAAGCTGGGACAGCTCCCAGTGCTCCAGCAGCAAGCTGGGATCCTGCTGGGACAGCTCCCAGTGCTCCAGCAGCAAGCTGGGATCCTGCTGGGACAGCTCCCAGTGCTCCAGCAGCAAGCTGGGATCCTGCTGGGACAGCTCCCAGTGCTCCAGCAGCAAGCTGGGATCCTTCTGGGACAGCTCCACAGTGCTCCAGCAGCAAGCTGGGATCCTTCTGGGACAGCTCCCAGTGCTCCAGCAGCAAGCTGGGATCCTTCTGGGATCCTGCTGGGGCAGCTCCACAGTGCTCCAGCAGCAAGCTGGGATCCTTCTGGGATCCTGCTGGGACAGCTCCCAGTGCTCCAGCAGCAAGCTGGGATCCTTCTGGGATCCTGCTGGGACAGCTCCACAGTGCTCCAGCAGCAAGCTGGGATCCTGCTGGGATCCTGCTGGGACAGCTCCACAGTGCTCCAGCAGCAAGCTGGGATCCTGCTGGGACAGCTCCACAGGGCTCCAGCAGCAAGCTGGGATCCTGCTGGGACAGCTCCCAGTGCTCCAGCAGCAAGCTGGGATCCTTCTGGGATCCTTCTGGGACAGCTCCACAGTGCTCCAGCAGCAAGCTGGGATCCTGCTGGGATCCTGCTGGGACAGCTCCACAGTGCTCCAGCAGCAAGCTGGGATCCTGCTGGGACAGCTCCACAGGGCTCCAGCAGCAAGCTGGGATCCTGCTGGGATCCTGCTGGGACAGCTCCACAGTGCTCCAGCAGCAAGCTGGGATCCTTCTGGGATCCTTCTGGGACAGCTCACAGTGCTCCAGCAGCAAGCTGGGATCCTTCTGGGATCCTGCTGGGACAGCTCCACAGTGCTCCAGCAGCAAGCTGGGATCCTGCTGGGACAGCTCCCAGTGCTCCAGCAGCAAGCTGGGATCCTGCTGAGACAGCTCCCAGTGCTCCAGCAGCAAGCTGGGATCCTGCTGGGACAGCTCCCAGTGCTCCAGCAGCAAGCTGGATCCTTCTGGGACAGCTCCACCAGAGAGGAGCGAGGAATGGGCAATCCAAGAAGGATGGTGAGGGGAGACTGGGGGGAATCCACCTGCATCCATGTGGAGCACCCACTGCAGCTCCAGCACGCAGCTGAGCTCCTGCTCTGCACGGGACCCACTGTTGGGCATCGCTCCCCTCTCCAAAAAAAAAGCTGCTGCTCCCCCAAAAAAGAGGCAGACATCCCCCTTCTCCATCCCAACCAAGAGCTGGAGCTCTTGGCCAGCAGCTCCAGCCACTGGGTGCCACACGCTCCCCACCATCCCACCCCAGCCCCCAGGGAACCCCCTCCCTTCACACTCACCTTTCCCCAGGTAGACCATCCCATATTCCCGGCCTTGAGGGGTCTTGTACTCCACAGTGAAGCAAACTTCCTTCCCAATCAGCTTCTTCCTCAGGAACTCCCGAGCTGGGAAGCCCCAGGGCTGCAGGGAAAGAAGTTGGGGTGAGATGATGGGTTAGACACAGCTGGGAAACCCGGAGCTTGGCTGGGCTGAGGGGGAAAGGGCTGGAGCTGCAGCCACCCCAGGGATGGGGGCTGGACCACCCTGGCTCCAGGGATGTGCTGGGGGGCTCCAGGGATGCGCTGAGGGGCTCCAGGGATGTGCTGAGGGCTCCAGGGATGAGCTGGGGGGCTCCAGGGATGCGCTGGGGGGCTCCAGGGATGCGCTGGGGGCTCCAGGGATGTGCTGGGGGGCTCCAGGGATGCGCTGAGGGGCTCCAGGGATGAGCTGGGGGGCTCCAGGGATGCGCTGGGGGGCTCCAGGGATGTGCTGAGGGGCTCCCCAGGATGTGCTGAGGGCTCCAGGGATGCACCAGGGGCTCCAGGGATGTGCTGGGGGCTCCCCAGGATGTGCCAGGAGCCCCCAAGGATGCGCTGGGGGGCTCCAGGGATGCGCTGAGGGGCTCCAGGGATGTGCTGAGGGGCTCCCCAGGATGTGCCAGGAGCCCCCAAAGACGTGCTCAGGGCTCCAGGGATGCGCTGGGGGCTCTCCAGGATGCTCCAGGAGCCCCCAGGATGTGCCAGGAGCCCCCAAGGATGCGCTGGGAGCTCTCCAGGATGTGCCAGGAGCCCCCAAGGATTCGCTGGGGGGCTCCAGGGATGCGCTGAGGGGCTCCTGGATGCTCCAGGGTCTCCTCAGGATGTGCTGGGGGGCTCCAGGGATGTGCTGGGGGGCTCCTGGATGCTCCAGGGTCTCCTCAGGATGTGCTGGGGGGCTCCAGGGATGCGCTGGGTCTCCAAGAATGTGCCGGGGGTTCCCCAGGGATGCACCAGGGGGTCCCCCCCAGCTCTTCCCCAAAGCATCCAAGGTGAAGGCAAGGAGCAGACCCATGGCCAGGCAGGAGCAGCAGGTTCTTGCATCCCTCCAGCAGCCCCCTGCACCTTGAGCTGAAGGTGCCAGAGCCTGGGTGAGCTGAGCCCCTCTCCAGCACAGTGGGTGGGTGGGGAGCGTGGTCCAGAGGAGGGAACACGACGTGCTCAGAAACAATCAGCAAACCTGACAGGCAGAATTCTTCCAGAGACTGACATTTAAAAGCCAGGCAGCCTTTGCAAGGCAAACTCCCCAGGGAGAGTAATTAGCTGCCAGCGCTCAGCACCACCCCCAGGGTTGGGAGGATGGGTGGCCAGGCTCCCTCTGACACCACCCACCGAGCCCTGCTGATGGGAGGGGGGACAGGCAGCTCTGCCTGCACCCCATCTAGCAAAGCAACCCCCCACACTGCAGCCTGTGCCCCTCCAGCTGCAGAGCTGAGGGTGCTGCTGGGTCCCCCCTGGTTCTGCCCAGCTCCATCCATAACCACACATGGGGTGAGGATGGAGATGATCCCAGGATGCCAGACTGGGCTGGGCTGGGAGGGACCCCAAGGGTCCCAGAGCTCCAACCCCCTGCCACAGGCAGGGACACCAACCTCCAGGCCTGGAGCTACACAAGGCTGCCCAGGGCCCCAGCCAACCTGGCCTTGAACACCCCCAGGGATAATGGGGCACCCACCCCCTCTCTGGGCAGCCTGTTCCAGCCCCTCCCCACTCTCTCTGCACAGAACTTCCCCCCAGTCTCTCCTCTCCCCCTTCCCTCCTCCAGCTTCACTCCAGCCCCCTTGTCCTGCCAGTCTCTGCCCTGGAACAAGCCCATTCCCCTCCTGTTCCTCTGCTCCCTTCAGGGATGGGAAGGGGCTATAAGGTGCCCCCCACCCTAGTTTTCTCTTCTCCAGGCTGACCCAGCCCAGCTCCCTCAGCCTCTCTCCATGGGGAGCTGCTCCAGCCCCCTGAGCATCTCCGTGGCTCCTCTGACCCCTCTCCAACAGCCCCACATCTTCCTTGTGTTGGGCCCCAGCTCTGGCCACAGGATCCAGCTGGGGCCTCCCCAGGGCAGAGCAGAGAGGGACAATCCCCTCCCTGTCCCTGCTGCCACCCCTCTGCTGATGGAGCCCAGGATCCCATCGCCCTTCCCAGCTGCCAGAGCCACTGCTGGCTCAGGGGAAGCTCCTCACCCCCCAGAGCCCCCAGGTCCTTCTCAGCAGGGCTGCTCCCCAGGAGCTCCTCTCCCAGTCTGTGTCTGTGTCTGGGATTCTTCCAGCCCAAGCACAACCCCTCACACCTCACAGTGTTGAACCTCATGAGGTTCACCCACCTTCCCAGCCTGTCAAGACCCCTCTGGGTGGCTTCCTGTCCTTCTAGTGTGTCAACTAGATGTGTCCCCCCCCAAAATCCATCCAGGATCTCTTACAGGATGAGCAAAGGGAGGATCATGGAGAGGGTCATCCTGGGAGCCCAAAGGGGGGATGGAGCCAAACCCAGCTGGGGACTGGTCACCAGTGGCGTCCCCAGGGCTCAGTGCTGGGCCAGTTCTGTTCAGCATCTTTATCCATGAGCTGGGTGAAGGGATGGGGTGTTCCCTCAGTCAGTTTGGGGGTGACACTGAGCTGGGGGACGTGTGGGTCTGCCTGAGGGTGGGGAGGCTCTTCAGAGGGACCTGGCCAGGCTGGAGCCCTGGGCTGAGCCCAACGGGATGAGGCTCAACCAGGCCAAGGGCAGAGTCCTGCCCATGGGACACAAGAGCCCCCAGCAGCTCCAGGCTGGGGCAGAGCGGCTGGAGAGCTGCTGGGAGAAGGAGCTGGGGGTGTTGGGTGCCCTCAGCCTGCCCAGGAGCCAGCAGGGTGCCCGGGGGCCAGGAAGGCCAAGGGCATCGTGGCTTGTGCCAGAGCCAGCGTGGCCAGGAGGTGTGGGGAGGGGATTGTGCCCCTGGGCTGGGCACTGGGGAGGCTGCAGCTGGAGTGCTGGGGCCAGTGCTGGGCCCCTCAGCATCAGAAGGACATGGGGGTCCTGGAGCGAGTCCAGAGAAGGGCAACCAGGCTGGGGAAGGGGCTGGAGAGCAGCAAAGCTTGCGAGGAGCGGCTGGGGGAGCTGGGGGTGCTGAGCCTGGAGAAGAGGAGGCTGAGGGGAGCCCTTCTCAGCCCTGCCCTGTCCTGCCAGGAGGGTGCAGAGAGGTGGGCGAGGGTCTCTGCAGCCAGGGGCCAGGAGATGGGAGGAGGGGCAGTGGGCTCAAGCTGCCCCAGGGCAGGGTCAGCTCAGCTGGGAGGGCAAAGTTCTTCCCTGGCAGAGTTGTGGGGCTGTGGCACAGGCTGCCCAGGGAGGGGCTGAGTCCCCAGCCCTGGGGGTGTTTAACAGAGGGGAGATGAGGTGCTCAGGGCTCTGGGGCAGCACAGGGTGGGATGGGTTGGACTGGATGAGCTTCCAAGGTCTTTCCCAACCCTGTGAGTGATTCTGTGATAGGACCGGCTCATCCCGCATCCACAACCCCCACCCCCTGCCCACCTCCCCAGGGGGATTTTAGGAAGCCCCCACCTCATCTGGGGTGTCCTTGGCCTCGGGCTGGCCAGCAGCAGCCCGGCGGGCGAGGTTCCCAGCCCGGATGTTGCTGAGGTTGATCTGGCGCTCGGGGGGGGGCCCACCCCGGGGCTGCCCACGGACGATGATGGCACAGCCTGACAGCACCTGCAGGGAGATGGGGGGACACAGGGGGGTTACTGGGGGTCCTGGGGGGTTCATTTGGGAAGAGGTAGTAATAGGAGACTGGGGAGGGAAGGGGTGATGGAGGTGAGCAGCAGGGAGGGGATGCTGCACAGACAGACAGACAGACAGACAGACAGACTGACTTCCATGGACAGGTGCTGCCCCAGGCAGGATATGGGAACTCTGGTACCATGGCAACCCCATCCCCATCACATCCCATCCCCATCCCATCCCCAACCCCATCCCCACCCCTATATCCCTATCCTATCCCCATCCTATCTTTCATCCTCATCCCATCCCCATCTCATTCCCATCCCATCCCATCCCCATCTCACTCCCTGGGGATCACCCCATTCCCTGGGGATCACCCCGCTCCTTGGGCATCACCCCGCTCCCTGGGCAACACCCATTCCCTGGGCATCACCCATTCCCTGGGCAACACCCCGCTCCCTGGGCATCACGCATTCCCTGGGCATCACCCATTCCCTGGGCAACACCCATTCCCTGGGCATCACCCCGCTCCCTGGGCATCACCCATTCCCTGGGCATCACCCATTCCCTGGGCAACACCCCGCTCCCTGGGCAACACCCATTCCCTGGGCAACACCCATTCCCTGGGCAACACCCATTCCCTGGGCAACACCCCGCTCCCTGGGCATCACCCATTCCCTGGGCATCACCCATTCCCTGGGCAACACCCATTCCCTGGGCACAGGGGACACGCCGGGGACACACTGGGGTGCAGGGGACACGGGGGACATGCTGGGGCGCAGGGGACACGCTGGGGCAGAGGGGACACGCTGGGGCGCAGGGGACACGGGGGACATGCTGGGGGCAGGGGACACGCTGGGGCAGAGGGGACACGCTGGGGCACAGGGGACACGGGGGACATGCTGGGGCACAGGGGACACGCTGGGGCAGAGGGGACACGCTGGGGCGCGGGGGACACACCGGGGCACAGGGGACACACCGGGGCAGAGTGATGCAGTTTGGGGGGTCCCGGCGCAGAAGGGACCCACAAGCACCCCAGGGGACACCCTGGGACACATCAGGGACACGCAGGGCTGGCGGCCACCCAGGCCGGGGACTGACCCCCAGCTCTCCCCACACAGGGGGGTCCCAGCCCAGCTCCCCCAGGGACTGACCCCCAGCTCTCCCCACACAGGGGGGTCCCAGCCCAGCTCCCCCAGGGACTGACCCCCAGCTCTCCCCACACAGGGGGTCCCAGCCCAGCTCCCCCAGGGACTGACCCCCAGCTCTCCCCACACAGGGGGGTCCCAGCCCAGCTCCCCCAGGGACTGACCCCCAGCTCTCCCCACACAGGGGGTCCCAGCCCAGCTCCCCCAGGGACTGACCCCCAGCTCTCCCCACACAGGGGGGTCCCAGCCCAGCTCCCAGCCAGGGTCCCCCCGTGCTCCTTCCAGCCCAGCTGACACCCCAGCACGGAGCTGGACCCCAACATGAGCCCAGATGGACCTGCACTGGGACACTGCCCCAGCCCCCCGAGCCCCCATGGCCACCCCAGCCCGGCCCCCTGAGCCCCCCGAGCTCACCCCATCCCGGTCTCCTGAGCCCCCATGGCCACCCCATCCCAGCCCCCTGAGCCCCCATGGCCACCCCATCCCAGCCCCCTGAGCCCCCATGGCCACCCCATCCCGGTCCCCTGAGCCCCCATGGCCACCCCATCCCGGTCTCCTGAGCCCCCATGGCCACCCCATCCCGGTCCCCTGAGCCCCCATGGCCACCCCATCCCAGCCCCCTGAGCCCCCCGAGCTCACCCCACCCCAGCCCCCTGAGCCCCTGCAGCCACCCCATCCCAGCCCCCCGAGCCCCCACAGCTGTCCCCATCCCAGCCCCCCGAGCCCCCATGGCCACCCCATCCCAGCCCCCCACAGCTGTCCCATTCCAGCCCCCTGAGCTCACCCCATCCCGGCCCCCTGAGCCCCTGCTCAGGGCCCAAACCCCCCGGAGCATCCCAAGACCCCCAGAAGCATCCCCAGACCTCTGGTGGTGTCCCCAAATACCTGGGAGCACTCCCACACCCCAGGAGCATCCCCAGACCTCCAGTTCTGTCCCCAAATCTCTGGGAGCATCCCAAGACCTCCAGGAGCATCCCCAGACCTCCAGCAGTGGTCCCAAACCTCCAGGAGCATCCCCAGACCTCTGGTCCTGTCCCCAAACCTCCAGGAGCATCCCAAGACCTCTGGTCCTGTCCCCAAACCTCCAGGAGCATCCCCAGACCTCTGGTCCTGTCCCCAAACCTCCAGGAGCATCCCAAGACCTCTGGTTCTGTCCCCAAACCTCCAGGAGCATCCCAAGACCTCTGGTTGTGTCCCCAAATCTCTGGGAGCATCCCCAAACCTCCAGGAGCATCCCAAGACCTCTGGTTCTGTCCCCAAACCTCCAGGAGCATCCCAAGACCTCTGGTTGTGTCCCCAAATCTCTGGGAGCATCCCCAAACCTCCAGGAGCATCCCAAGACCTCTGGTCATGTCCCCAAATCTCTGGGAGCATCCCAAGACCTCTAGGAGCATCCCAAGACCTCTGGTCCTGTCCCCAAATCTCTGGGAGCATCCCCAAACCTCCAGGAGCATCCCAAGACCTCTGGTGGTGTCCCCAAACCTCTGGGAGCATCCCAAGACCTCCAGGAGCATCCCCAGACCTCTGATGGTGTCCCCAAATCTCTGGGAGCACTCCCACACCCCAGGAGCATCCCCAGACCTCCAGGAGCATCCCAAGACCTCTGGTCCTGTCCCCAAGACCTCCGGGAGCATCCCCAGCCCCCCGCTGGTGTCCCCAGAGCTCCAGTGGTGCCCCCCCAGCCCTGTCCCCACCCCTGTAGCCAGCTCTGGGGTGAAGGGACACCCCGAGCGAAGGTCCCACTCCGAAAACCACAGGGTGGGGGGGGGTGTGGGGGGGCCAGGGGGGATGGCAGCCCCGGGGGGACAGGGGAAGGGGGGTGAACACCCCCCAGCCCGGTGTTTGGGCACACGGGGGGGTCAGGGTGCTGGGCTGGTGGCAGCCAAGGGGTCAGGGGGGCACCCAGAGCCCATCCCGTCCCGGGACAGGCAGGGCACATGGGGCCAGGGCCCGACCTTCGCCCCCTGGGGCCCCACGGGGGGGCACTGGCCCGGGAGCAGGAGAGGGGCCCCGGGGATGCTCCTGTGGGGTGTCCCGGGCTGGGGGGGAACCCGGGTGCGGGGCAGAGCGGGACCCTCAGCCCCCCCCCAGCAGCCGGGGGAGGAGGGGTACAGGGTGGGGGGGGTCCTGGCAGCGGCACCCAAAGAGGGGGTGGGGGTCCCGGACATGGGGGGAACAGGGGAACTGGGGGCAAGGGGTCCCAGACATGGGGGGAACTGGGATAAGGGGGTCCCAGACATGGGGGGAACTGGGAGCGGGGAGTCCCAGACATGGGGGGAACCAGGGAACTGGGGAACCGGGGGCGGGGGGTCCCAGACATGGGGGGAACTGGGAGTGGGGGATCCCGGATATGGGGGGGAACAGGGAGCGGGGGGTCCCAGACATGGGGGGAACTGGGAGTGGGGGGTCCCGGACATGGGGGGAACCGGGGGTGGGGGGTCCCGGACATGGGGGGGAACAGGGAGCGGGGGGTCCCGGGGAACTGGGATAAGGAGGTCCCGGACATGGGGGGAACTGGGAGCTGGGGGTCCCAGACATGGGGGGAACCAGGGAACTGGGGGCGGGGGGTCCCAGACATGGGGGGGAACAGGGAGTGGGGGGTCCCGGATATGGGGGGAACTGGGAGTGGGGGGTCCCGGATATGGGGGGAACCAGGGAACTGGGGGGTCCCAGAACTGGGAGCGGAGGGTCCCAGACATGGGGGAAACTGGGAGCGGGGGGTCCCGGACATGGGGGGAACCAGGGAACTGGGGAACCGGGGGCGGGGGGTCCCGGACATGGGGGGAACCAGGGGCGGGGGATCCCAGACATGGGGGGAACTGGGAGCGGGGGGTCCCGAACATGGGGGGAACTGGGAGCTGGGGGTCCTGGACATGGGGGGAACTGGGATAAGGGGGTCCCAGACATGGGGGGAACCAGGGAATCGGGAGCAGGGAGGAGCAGAGCCCTGCCAGCCCCGGGCACGGGGGGTGTGGGGAGCCAGAAGCGAGGGGAACCGGGCCCTGGACACGGGGGGATGCGGGGTCCCAGCAGCACGGGGGAACCGGGACCACGGGGGATGCGGGGCTCCGGACACGGGGGGAGCGGGGCCCCGGGGGGAGCGGGGCTCAGGACACGGGGGGAGCGGGGCCCCGGTCGATGCGGGGCTCGGGACACGGGGGAGCAGGGCCCCGGCCGCACGGGGGGAGCGAGGCCACGGGGAAAGCAGGGTCCCGGCAGCACCGGGGATGCGGGGGCCCGGGAGGAGCGGGACCCCGGCCGCACGGAGGAACCGGGACCACGGGGGATGAGGGGCCCCGGGGTAAGCGGGGCTCCGGCCACGGGGGATGCGGGACCCCGGGAGGAGCGGGGCTCAGGACACAGGGGGAGCGGGACGACGGGGAATGCGGGGCCACGGGGTAAGCGGGGCTCAGGACACGGGGGGAACGGGGCCCCGGGGGTAGCGGGGTCCCGGGAGGAGCGGGGATCTGGACACGGGGGATGCGGGGCCCCGGGAGGAGCGGGGCTCAGGACACGGGGGGAGCGGGACCCCGGGGGATGCGGGACCCCGGGAGGAGCGGGGCTCCGGCCACGGAGGGAGCGGGGTCCCGGGGGATGCGGGGCTCAGGACACGGGGGGATGCGGGGTCCCGGGACCCGGAGGAGCGGCGGGCAGAGCCGTTACCATCTTGACGATGCCGCGCTGGACGGCGAGGGGCGGCGCGGAGCCTCCCTGCCCGGGGGCGGCCGCCGAGGCCATGGCGGGGGGGGGGGCAGCGGCCGGGCCGAGCGCGGAGAGAGCGGCGGGGCCGGCGGGGCGCGGAAGGAGCCGCGGGGAGGCGTGGCCTGGGGAAGCCCCGCCCCTCCTCTCCAGCCAATGGGAGACAGTCCCCTCCTCTCGCCCCGCCCCGCCCCGCCGCGCCTCAGCCAATAGGAACGCGCGGACGGAAAGGCGGCCTGGGGAGGGGGGTGTGACGTCACGGGGAGGCCGCCGCGCGGGAGGGGGCGGGACTTCCGGGGCGCGCGGCGCCAGGGACACGTCGGCAAAGCGGCGCGCGGAGCCCCACGTGGCCCGGGAGGGGGGCGGGGCCTGAGGGGGACACGCCCCCTCCGCGCGCAGGGGCGGCCCCGGCGGGGGGAGGGGGGGGGAATCCCCAGCGCGGGAACGGGGATTCCCGCCCCTCCCCCACCCCCCCCCAGCACAGCCCCGCGGGGGTCGGGATCCCCCCACAGCCCCACACGGGGGTTGGGGACCCCCCAGCACGGCGGGGCCGGGGCAAGGAGAGACCCCCACCCCCCCCAGCGCAGCCCCCCATGGGGATCGGGGTACCCCAGCACCCCAGTCCGGGGAAGGGGGATCCCCCCCCCACAGCCCCATGGTGGGGAAGGATCCCCTCCTCCAGCCCCACATGGGGCTTGATGACCCCCCAGCACGGCCCCATGGGGGTCTGGGGAAGGGGGATCCCCCCCCCACAGCCCCCCCACGAGGATCAGGGGTACCCCAGCACAGCCCCATGGGGGTCCAGGGAAGGGGGATCGCCCCCCACAGCCCCATGGTGGGGAAGAATTCCCTCCTCCAGCCCCACACAGGGATTGGGGACCCCCCAGTACGGCCCCCCCAAGAATTCTCCCCCCCCAGCACAGCCCCATGGGGGTCCGGGAGAAGGGCGATCCCCCCATCACAGCCTCACACGGGGGTCTCGGGTACCCCAGCACAGCCCCATGGGGGTCTGGGGAAGGGGGATCCTCCCCACAGTCCCACACAGGGATTGAGGACCCCCCAGTACAGCCCCACCAAGAATTCTCCCCCCCACAGCACTGCCCCATGGGGGTCCGGGGAAGGAGGATCCCCCCCAGTACAGCCCCACACAGGGACCGGGGGTACCCCAGCACAGCGGTATGGGGGTCTGAGGAAGGGGAATCCCCACCCCCCAGCCCCACACAGGGATTGGGGACCCCCCAGCACGGCCCCCCCAAGGATTCTCCCCCACCCCCAGCACAGCCCCACGGAGTCCGGGATCCCCCCACAGCCCCACAGGGGGGTTGGGGACCCCCCAGCACGATGGGACCGGGGCAAGGAGAGACCCCCACCCCCCGCAGTGCAGCCCCCCACGGGGACCGGGGTACCCCAGCACAGCGCTATGGGGGACTGGGGAAGGGGGATCCCCCCCACAGCCCCATGGGGGGGAAGGATCCCCTCCTTCAGCCCCACATGGGAATTGGGACCCCCATCACAGCCCCATGGGGGTCTGGGGAAGGGGGATCCCCTCTCACAGCCCCATGGGGGGGAAGGATCCCCTCCTTCAGCCCCACATGGGAATTGGGACCCCCCATCACAGCCCCATTGGGGGGGGCCTGGGGATCCCCCAGCACAGCCCCATGAGGGGGGTCTGGGGTACCCCAGCACAGCGCTATGGGGGTCTGGGGAAGTGAATCCCCCCCTACAGCCCCACATGGGGAGCAGGGGTACCCCAGCACAGCACATGGGGGGGTCCAGGGAAGGGGGATCCCCCCCTACAACCCCACATGGGAATTGGGGACCCCCCAGCACAGCCCCCCTAAGGATTCTCCCCTCCCCCAGCACAGCCCCACAGGGTTCTGGGGTCCCCTGAGCCCGGCCACACAGAGGGACTGGGGATCACCCCAGCATGGTGGGGCTGAGACAAGGAGCCCCCCCAGCATCCCCCCCCTGCCCAATGATTGCCCCCCCAGCACAGCCCCACGGGGGCCAGTGGTGTGGGGAGGGGATTGTGCCCCTGGGCTGGGCACTGGGGAGGCTGCAGCTGGAGTGCTGGGACCAGTGCTGGGGGTGGGGGACATGGGGGTCCTGGAGCAAGTCCAGAGAAGGGCAGCCAGGCTGGGGAAGGGGCTGGAGGGCAAATCCTCTGAGGAGCAGCTGAGGGAGCTGGGGGTGCTGAGCCTGGAGAAGAGGAGGCTGAGGGGAGACCTTCTCAGCCCTGCCCTGCCCTGCCAGGAGGGTGCAGAGAGGTGGGCGAGGGTCTCTGCAGCCAGGGGCCAGGAGATGGGACAAGGGGCACTGGGCTCAAGCTGCCCCAGGGCAGGGTCAGCTCAGCTGGGAGGGCAAAGTTCTTCCCTGGCAGAGTTGTGGGGCTGTGGCACAGGCTGCCCAGGGAGGGGCTGAGTCCCCAGCCCTGGGGGTGTTTAACAGAGGGGAGATGAGGTGCTCAGGGCTCTGGGGCAGCACAGGACAGGGGCAGTTGGGCTCCAGGGGCTCCAAGGGCTTTGCCACCCTGGGGACTCTGGGATCCTGGGATCCTGTACCAGCACAGGGGCTCCCAGGCTGCTGGCTTGGGGGTGGCAGAGGGGGTGGCACAGGGACACCCCACGGCCTGAGGGTGCTGTCCAGGCCGGGCTGGAGGAACTGGTGCTAACTGGGGCGTTACAGTCTCTGCAGGGAGACTGAGCCGGGCTCCAGCCCCCTGTGCCCCACGCTGCCGGGTATGGGGGGGTCCCCTGTGCTGCTCCCTCTCCAGGGTGTCCCCAGGGAGATGGGGGAGCAGAGGGGAACTGTGTGTGACCCAGAGGAAGGAGCCTGGCACTGGGAGCTGATGGGTGATCCAGTGTCACCCAGAAAGTGTCCCCCACCTTGAGGGAGCCCTGGAGCTCTGGCAGCGACCGGAGGCAGCAGCATCCCCAACCCGGCACCCGGCTGGGTCACGGGGCCGGGTCCCAGAGCCAAATGCTGTGGGGAACCTTGTGCCAGAGAACTGGGGAAGCCCCCAACCCAATCCATCCCATCCCATCCCCATCCCCATCCCAATCCATCCCATTCCCATCCCATCCCCATCCCAATCCATCCCATCCCATCCCCATCCCCATCCCAATCCATCCCATTCCCATCCCATCCCCATCCCAATTCATCCCATCCCATCCCATCCCCATCCCAATCCATCCCATCCCATCCCATCCCCATCCCCATCCCCATCCCAATCCATCCCATCCCCATCCCATCCCATCCCCATCCCCATCCCATCCCATCCCATCCCCATCCCCATCCCAATCCATCCCATCCCATCCCATCCCCATCCCCATCCCATCCCCATCCCAATCCATCCCATCCCATCCCATCCCATCCCAATCCATCCCAATCCATCCCATTCCCATCCCATCCCCATCCCAATCCATCCCATTCCCATCCCATCCCCATCCCCATTCCATCCCATCCCATCCCCATCCCCACCCCATCCCCATCCCATCCCATCCCATCCCATCCCATCCCCATCCCATCCCCATCCCCATTCCATCCCATCCCATCCCATCCCATCCCCTCCCCATCCCCACCCCATCCCCATCCCATCCCATCCCATCCCCATCCCATCCCCACCCCATCCCCATCCCCATCCCATCCCATCCCCACCCCATCCCATCCCATTCCATCCCATCCCATCCCCATCCCCACCCCATCCCCATCCCATCCCATCCCATCCCATCCCATCCCCATCCCATCCCATCCCATCCCCACCCCATCCCCATCCCCATCCCATCCCATCCCATCCCACCCCATCCCCATCCCATCCCCATCCCCACCCCATCCCATCCCCATCCCCATCCCCATCCCCACCCCATCCCCATCCCCATCCCATCCCATCCCCACCCCATCCCATCCCATTCCATCCCATCCCATCCCCATCCCCACCCCATCCCCATCCCATCCCATCCCATCCCATCCCATCCCCATCCCATCCCATCCCATCCCCACCCCATCCCCATCCCCATCCCATCCCATCCCATCCCACCCCATCCCCATCCCCATCCCATCCCCATCCCATCCCATCCCCACCCCATCCCATCCCCATCCCATCCCACCCCATCCCCATCCCATCCCATCCCATCCCATCCCCACCCCATCCCATCCCATTCCATCCCATCCCATCCCCATCCCCACCCCATCCCCATCCCATCCCATCCCATCCCCATCCCCATCCCCATCCCATCCCATCCCATCCCATCCCCATCCCCATCCCCATCCGACCCCATCCCATCCCCATCCCATCCCACCCCATCCCCACACTGGTTGGTGTTGGGGTGACCCCTGCACCCCACACGTGCCCAGGCCGGGACCCTCCCCCTGCCCAGCCCCCCGGCACTGGGGGGGGGCGCTGGGGGGGCGCTGGGGGGTCCCAGGGGGCGCTGGGATGAAGGATGCTCAGGCCAGGCTGGGCTCAGAGACCTTTACTCGAGCAGCACCACGGGGGGTCGGGGGGGGGCAGTGGGGGGCAGTGGGGGGTCGGGGGGTTCGGGGGGGGGCAGGGGGGCGGGCGGGGGGGGGCGGGCAGGGGGCTGGGGGGCCGTGGGTAGGGGGCTGCCCTGGCTCTAGGCGCTGGCCTTGCACACGAAGGGTTTCCGGTCGGAGCAGGAGTGGCTGGACCACGTCAGGAAACCTGCGGGGGACACGGGACCCCCTGAACCCCCCGGGACCCCCTACACCCCCCGGGACCCCCACAGCCCCGGGACCCCCACAGCCCCGGGACCCCCTGAACCCCCCGGGACCCCCACAGCCCCGGGACCCCCACAGCCCCGGGACCCCCTGAACCCCCCGGGACCCCCTGCACACCCCGGGACCCCCACAGCCCCGGGACCCCCAGAGTCCCCCCGGGACCCCCACAGCCCCCCGGGACCCCCAGAGTCCCCCCAGGACCCCCTGAACCCCCCGGGACCCCCACAGCCCCCCGGGACCCCCAGAGTCCCGGTATCCCCTGAACCCCCCGGGACCCCCAGAACCCCCCGGGACCCCCACAGCCCCCCGAGACCCCCTGAACCCCCCGGGACCCCCAGAGTCCCCCCAGGACCCCCACAGCCCCCCGGGACCCCCAGAGTCCCCCCAGGACCCCCACAGCCCCGGGACCCCCTGAACCCCCCGGGACCCCCACAGCCCCCCGGGACCCCCTGAAGCCCCCGGGACCCCCAGAGTCCCCCCAGGACCCCCACAGCCCCCCGGGACCCCCAGAGTCCCCCCAGGACCCCCACAGCCCCGGGACCCCCTGAACCCCCCGAGACCCCCTGAACACCCCGGGACCCCCACAGCCCCCCGGGACCCCCACAGTCCTGGGACCCCCACAGCCCCGAGACCCCCTGAACCCCCCAGGACCCCCAGAGTCCCCCCAGGACCCCCTCAGCCCCCCGGGACCCCCAGAGTCCCCCCAGAAACCCCCACAGCCCCCGGGACCCCATCAGCCCCCCGGGACCCACTCAGGCCCCCGGGACCCCGAGAGACCCCCCGGGACCCCCACAGCCCCGGGACCCCATCAGCCCCCCGGGACCCCCACAGCACCCCCAGACTCCCACAGCCCCCCAGGACCCCCACAGCCCTGGGACACCCAAAACCCCGGGACACCCAGAACCCCAGGACCCCATCATCCCCCCCAGATTCCCACAGCTCCCCAGGACCCCCAGAGTCCCACTGGAAACCCCACAGCCCCCCGAGACCCCCAGAACCCCAAGACCCCCACAGCCACCCAGGACCCCCACAACTCCCTGAGACCCCCACAGGCCCCCCCAGACCCCACAGTTCCCTGGGACCCCCACAGACCCCCCGGACCCCTACAGCCCCCTGAGACCCCCAGAGCCCCCCAGGACCCCCACAGCCCCCCCAGACCCCAAAGTCCCCCAGACCCACACAGTCCTCTGGGACCCACACAGACCCCCAGAACCCCACAACCCCCTGAGACCCCCCAGACCCCACAGTTCCCTGGGAACCCCTCAGCCCCCTGGGACCCCCACAGACCCCCCGGACCCCTACAGCCCCCTGAGACCCACACAGCCCCCTGGGACCCACACAGCCCCCCAGACCCCAAAGTCCCCCAGACCCACACAGTCCTCTGGGACCCACACAGCTCCCTGAGACCCCCAAAGCCCCCCCAGGACCCTCAGACTCCATAGCCCCCCCAGACCCCACAGCCCCCTGGGGACCCCATAGCTCCCCAAGCCCCTCACAGCCCCCCAGAACCCCACAACCCCCTGAGACCCCCCAGACCCCACAGTTCCCTGGGAACCCCTCAGCCCCCTGGGACCCCCAGAGCCCCCCAGGACCCCCACAGCCCCCCAGACCCCAAAGTCCCCCAGACCCACACAGTCCTCTGGGACCCTCACAGCCCCCCAGAACCCCACAACCCCCTGAGACCCCCCAGACCCCACAGTTCCCTGGGAACCCCCCAGCCCCCTGGGACCCCCACAGAGCCCCCCCAGCCCCCCCTAGCCCCCCCAGAGCCCCCCAGCCAGGGGCACAGGCACAGCACACACGTGTGTGGCCGTGGCAGGGACACGGGGTGCGTGTGGCCCGTGTCCCCATCCTGGGTGTCACCCAGGGCTGGGGGGGGGCCTGGGGGTCTCCTCCCGTGCTGGGGGGATGCTGGTGGTCCTGGGCCTGTCCCAGCTCACCCGCAGCGTCCCGCAGCGCGGCGCAGCCCCTTCTCCTGGAGCTGGGGGGCCGCTGCCACGAGCCGTAGTCCAGGGCTGAGGTGTCTGACCACTGCCAGCGCCGGCTCTGGGGGGACAGGGGACACGGTGACCCCCGGTGACACCACCCTGGGACCCTCACAGCCCCCTGGGACCCAGCGCCGGCTCTAGGGGGACAGGGGACACAGTGACCCCCCAATGCCACCCCCTGGGACCCAGCGCCGGCTCTGGGGGGACAGGGGACACGGTGACCCCCGGTGACACCACCCTGGGACCCTCACAGCCCCCTGGGACCCAGTGCCGGCTCTGGGGGGAGAGGGGACACGGTGACACCACCCTGGGACCCTCACAGCCCCCTGGGACCCAGCGCCAGCTCTGGGGGGAGAGGGGACACGGTGACACCACCCTGGGACCCTCACAGCCCCCTGGGACCCAGCGCCGGCTCTGGGGGGACAGGGGACACGGTGACCCCCGGTGACACCACCCTGGGACCCTCACAGCCCCCTGGGACCCAGTGCCTGCTCTGGGGGGAGAGGGGACACAGTGACACCACCCTGGGACCCTCACAGCCCCCTGGGACCCAGTGCCGGCTCTGGGGGGAGAGGGGACACGGTGACACCACCCTGGGACCCTCACAGCCCCCTGGGACCCAGCGCCAGCTCTGGGGGGAGAGGGGACACGGTGACACCACCCTGGGACCCTCAGAGCCCCCTGGGACCCAGCGCCGGCTCTGGGGGGAGAGGGGACACGGTGACACCACCCTGGGACCCTCACAGCCCCCTGGGACCCAGCGCCAGCTCTGGGGGGAGAGGGGACACGGTGACACCACCCTGGGACCCTCAGAGCCCCCTGGGACCCAGCGCCGGCTCTAGGGGGACAGGGGACATGGTGACCCCCAGTGACACCACCCTGGGACCCTCAGAGCCCCCTGGGACCCAGCGCCGGCTCTAGGGGGACAGGGGACACAGTGACCCCCCAATGCCACCCCCTGGGACCCAGCGCCAGCTCTGGGGGGACAGGGGACACGGTGACCCCCGGTGACACCACCCTGGGACCCTCACAGCCCCCCTGGGACCCAGCGCCAGCTCTGGGGGGAGAGGGGACACGGTGACACCACCCTGGGACCCTCAGAGCCCCCTGGGACCCAGCGCCGGCTCTAGGGGGACAGGGGACACGGTGACCCCCTGTGACACCACCCTGGGACCCAGCGCCAGCTCTGGGGGGACAGGGGACACGGTGACCCCCTGTGACACCACCCTGGGACCCTCACAGCCCCCCTGGGACCCAACGCCAGCTCTGGGAGGAGAGGGGACACGGTGACCCCCCGGTGACACCCCAGGGCCCACAGCCCCCCTGGCACCCTCACACCCCCCTGGCACCCCCACAGCCCCCTGGGACCCAGCATTGGCTTTGGGGGGACAAGGCACGCAATGACCCCCCACAGCCCCCTGGCACCCCCACAGCCCCCTGGCACCCTCACACCCCCCTGGCACCCTCACAGCCCCCATGGCACCCCCGCAGCCCCCCGGGACCCCCACAGCCCCCTGGCACCCTCACACCCCCCTGGCACCCTCACAGCCCCCTGGGACCCAGCATTGGCTTTGGGGGGACAAGGCACGCAATGACCCCCCACAGCCCCCTGGCACCCTCACACCCCCCTGGCACCCTCACAGCCCCCATGGCACCCCCGCAGCCCCCCGGGACCCCCACAGCCCCCCTGGCACCCTCACAGCCCCCATGGCACCCCCGCAGCCCCCCGGGACCCCCACAGCCCCCTGGCACCCTCACACCCCCCTGGCACCCCCACAGCCCCCTGGCACCCCCACAGCCCCCATGGCACCCTCACACCCCCCTGGCACCCTCACACCCCCCTGGCACCCCCACAGTCCCCCTGGCACCCTCACACCCCCCTGGCACCCCCACAGCCCCCATGGCACCCTCACAGCCCCCATGGCACCCTCACACCCCCCTGGCACCCCCACAGCCCCCCGGCCCCTCCCAGGCCGGTGCCCGGGGCCGCACTCACCCCCGCGGGCCGGTGGAGGCCGATCCAGACGCCGTCGTCCCCGTCCTGCTCCTCGCTGGCCTCGGCCGAGCGGGAGGCGAGCAGGGCGGCCACGGCCCGCAGCTCCCGGGCGCTGTGCAGCGAGGCCAGGTGGGTGCCGGCACCCAGGCGCTGGCAGAAGGCCTGAAACGGGGACAGGGTGGCACCGGGCACCGACCCTGCGCTGGGCCCCAGGGCCCGGACACAGCGCCCCAGGCCCAGCCCCTGGTCACCAGCCCCTGGTCCCCAACTCTGGGCTCCAACCCCTGGTCCCCAGCCCCTGGTCACCAGCCCCTGGTCACCAGCCCTGGGCCTCAGGTGTGAGCCCCAGTCCCCAATCCTGGGCCCCAGCCCCTGGTCCCCAGCCCCTGGTCCCCAGTCCCAATCCTGGTCCCCAGCCCCTGGTCCCCAGCCCCTGGTCCCCAGTCCCAATCCTGGGCCCCAGCCCCTGGTCCCCAGCCCCTCATCCCCAACTCTGGTCCCCAGTCCCAATCCTGGTCCCCAGCCCCTGGTCCCCAGCCCCTGGTCCCCAGCCCTGGGCCTCAGGTGTGAGCCCCAGTCCCCAATCCTGGGCCCCAGCCCCTGGTCCCCAGCCCCTGGTCACCAGCCCTGGGCCTCAGGTGTGAGCCCCAGTCCCCAATCCTGGGCCCCAGCCCCTGGTCCCCAGCCCCTCATCCCCAACTCTGGTCCCCAGTCCCAATCCTGGGCTCCAGCCCCTGGTCCCCAGCCCCTCATCCCCAACTCTGGTCCCCAGTCCCCAATCCTGGGCTCCAGCCCCTGGTCACCAGCCCCTTGTCCCCAACTCTGGTCCCCAGTCCCAATCCTGGGCTCCAGCCCCTGGTCACCAGCCCCTCATCCCCAACTCTGGTCCCCAGTCCCAATCCTGGGCTCCAGCCCCTGGTCACCAGCCCCTTGTCCCCAACTCTGGTCCCCAGTCCCAATCCTGGGCTCCAGCCCCTGGTCACCAGCCCCTCAGCCCCAATCCTGGGCCCCAGGGCCCAGCCCCAGCACCTCAGCCCCAGCCCCTGGTCACCAGTCCTGGGCCTCAGGTGTGGGCCCCAGTCCCAATCCTGGGCCCCAGCCCCTCAGCCCCAATCCTGGGCCCCAGGGCCCGGACCCAGCACCTCAGCCCCAGCCCCTGGTCACCAGCCCCTGGTCACCAGCCCCTCATCCCCAATCCTGGTCCCCAGTCCCCAATCCTGGGCCCCAGCCCCTGGGCCCCAGCCCCTCAGCCCCAATCCTGGGCCCCAGGGCATGGACCCAGCACCTCAACCCCAGCCCCTGGTCCCCAGCCCCTGGTCCCCAGCCCCTGGTCACCAGCCCCTTGTCCCCAACTCTGGTCCCCAGTCCCAATCCTGGGCCCCAACCCCTGGGCCCTAGCCCCTGGTCACCAGCCCTGGGCCTCAGGTGTGGGCCCCAGTCCCAATCCTGGGCCCCAGCGCCTCAGCCCCAGCCCCTGGGCCCCAACCCCTGGTCACCAACCCAATCCTGGTCCCTAGACCCAGTCCCCAATTCTGGTCCCAAATCCAGGTCCCCAGTCCCAATCCTGGGCCCCAGCCCCTCGTCACCAGCCCCTTGTCCCCAACTCTGGTCCCCAGTCCCAATCCTGGTCCCCAGCCCCTGGTCCCCAGCCCCTCGTCTCCAATCCTGGGCCCCAAACCTGGGCCCCAACTTCTGGTCCCCAGTCCCAATCCCTGGTCCTCAACCCTTGGTCAAAACCCAATCCTGGTCCCCAGCCCTGGTCCCCAATCATGGTCCCCAACTTCTGGTCCCCAACCCCTGGTTCCCAGCTCCTGGTCCCCAATCCTGGTCCTCAGCCCCAATCCTGGTCCCAAATCGGGGTCCCCAGTCCCAATCCTGGTCCCCAACTCCTGATTCCCCACTCCTGATCCCCAACTTCTGGTCCCCAACCCCATGTCCCCAATCCTGGTCCCCAATCCTTGTCTCGAGCCCCAGCACTGGTCCCCAACCCCTGGTCCCCAATCCTGGTCCCCAACCCCTGATCCCAAACTTCTGGTCCCCAACTTCTGGTCCCCAACTCCTGATCCCCAACCCCTGATCCCCAACTTCTGGTCCCCAACTTCTGGTCCCCAATCCTGGTCCCCAACCCCTGATCCCCCACTCCTGATCCCCAACTTCTGGTCCCCAACTCCTGATCCCCAACCCCTGATCCCCAACTTCTGGTCCCCAACTTCTGGTCCCCAATCCTGGTCCCCAACCCCTGATCCCCAACTTCTGGTCCCCAACTTCTGGTCCCCAACTCCTGATCCCCAACCCCTGGTCCCCAACCCCTGGTCCCCAATCCTGGTCCCCAACCCCTGATCCCCAACTCCTGATCCCCAACCCCTGATCCCCAACTCCTGGTCCCCAACCCCATGTCCCCAATCCTGGTCCCCAATCCTTGTCCCGAGCCCCAGCACTGGTCCCCAACCCCTGGTCCCCAACCCCTGATCCCCAACCCCTGATCCCAAACTTCTGGTCCCCAACTTCTAGTCCCCAATCCTGGTCCCCAACCCTTGGTCCCCAACCCCTGGTCCCCAATCCTGGTCCCCAACTCCTGATCCCCAACCCCTGATCCCCAACTTCTGGTCCCCAATCCTGGTCCCCAACCCCTGATCCCCAACTCCTGGTCCCCAATCCTGATCCCCAACCCCTGGTTCCCAACCCCTGATCCCCAACTTCTGGTCCCCAAACCCTGGTCCCCAATCCTGATCCCCAACCCCTGGTTCCCAACCCCTGGTCCCCAATCCTGATCCCCAACCCCTGATCCTCAACTTCTGGTCCCCAATCCTGGTCCCCAACTCCTGATCCCCAACTCCTGGTCCCCAACTTCTGGTCCCCAACTTCTGGTCCCCAACCCCTGGTCCCCAATCCTGATCCCCAACCCCTGGTCCCCAACCCCTGGTCCCCAATCCTGGTCCCCAACTCCTGATCCCCAACCCCTGATCCCCAACTTCTGGTCCCCAAATTCTGGTCCCCAACCCCTGGTCCCCAATCCTGGTCCCCAATCCTTGTCCCGAGCCCCAGCACTGGTCCCCAACCCCTGGTCCCCAATCCTGGTCCCCAACCCCTGATCCCCAACCCCTGATCCCCAACTTCTGGTCCCCAATCCTGGTCCCCAACCCCTGGTCCCCAGCGACTGCTCCCCAATCCTGGTCCCCATCCTTCTCCCCCTCCCCAACCCTTCTCCCCATCCCTCTCTCCCATCCCTGGGTCCCCACTCCTGCCTCCCCCAAGGATGAGGATGGCCACTCAGGGGTGCTGCCTGCCCCCCCTGGGTGCTGTCCCTCAGCTCGGGGTGCCCACGGTGCCACCGTGGTGCCACCGTGGTGCCACCCAGCCCCAGGACCCTCCCTAGGGGCACAGCACCCCTCACCGGGGGGGGGCCACCAGCACCCCGAGAACCCCCCTGACAGGGACCAGCACAGCCTGATGCTCCCTGGGGGAGGGTGGGGTGTCCCATGGGGGGACTGAGGGGGGGGTCACCCCCAAACCCACCCCCCTCCCCAAAGCCCCCCTCACCTCTGCCCGCCTCCAGCTCAGCTCCCGGGGGAAGAAGCCGTAGCACCCTTCCTCGAAGGGCTCCCAGCCCCAGGCACAGGCAGAGGGCTCCTGCCCTGGGAGGGGGGGGAAATTGGGGGGGTGAGGGGTGTCAGGCAGTGTGGGGGGGAGTGGGGGGCACTGTGGGAGGGGTGGGGGGCCCACTCCTACCCCCCTCACCCCCCCAGCACTCACCGTGCAGCCGGGGCACGAGCAGCAGGCAGCCCAGCAGCCTCAGTGTCCTGGTGGGTCCCATCCCTGGGGGGGCGATGGGGAGGGATGGGGGGGGCTCAGTGCGCAGCCCACCCCCCCCAAAGCCCCCTCCTCATCATGGGTGCCAGGCTGAGGGTGCAGGGGGGGTGCAGGGTGCAGCTGAGGGGGGTCGGGGTGGGGGGAGCAGGGATTTGGAGAGGGGGATGCAGGATGCTGTAGGCAGGGTGCAGGATACAGGGATGCGGATACAGGGATGGGGATACAGGGATGTGGGATGCAGGGATGGGGATACAGGGATGGGAGATACAGGGATGGGGGATACAGGGATGGGGATACAGGGATGGGGGAGACAGGGATGCGGGATACAGGGGTGGGAGATACAGGGGTGGGAGATACAGGGATGTGGGATACAGGGATGGGGATACAGTGATGTGGGATACAGGGATGGGGATACAGGGATGGGGGATACAGGGATGGGGGATACAGGGATGCGGGATACAGGGATGGGGATACAGGGATGGGAATACAGGGATGCGGGATACAGGGATGGGGGATACAGGGGTGGGGGATACAGGGATGGGGGATACAGGGATTTGGGATACAGGGATGGGGGATACAGGGGTGGGGGATACAGGGATGGGGGATACAGGGATGCGGGATACAGGGATGGGGATACAGGGATGGGGGATACAGGGACGGGGGATACAGCGATGTGGGATACAGGGATGGGGATACAGGGATGGGGGATACAGGGACGGGGGATACAGCGATGTGGGATACAGGGATGGGGATACAGGGATGGGGATACCAGGATGGGGGATACAGGGATGCGAGATACAGGGATGGGGGAGACAGGGATGGGGATACCAGGATGCGGGATACAGGGATGCAGGGTGGGGGGGCCGGGGCATCCCAAAGTGGGGGTGCAGCCCCCCCCTCGCAGCCACAGGGACTCACCTGTGTCCCCTGGGAGCTCAGCACGGCAGCGGGTGCCGGGCAGCACCCAGGGGGGTTTTATCCCCCAGGCAGTGGGGTGGGACACCACCCCCCCCCCCCCAAACCAGCCGAGCCCCAGGGACGTGGGTGCAGCGGCGCGTGGCCCTTTGATGGGGGGGAGGGGGAGGGGGGGTGTAGGGAGAAGGTGTGTGGGGGTCCCGCTTCGCTTTGGGCGTCACCCCCCCACACCCCCCACCCCCCCCCAAAGGGCAGCGCTCTCGGGAGAGATGAAAAGAGGTGCCCGACCCCCACACCCCCCCAAAACCCCACCCCCCACCCCCCCGGGAGCAGCACGCGCTCCCACGGCCCTGACGTCACCGCCGCCGCCTGTCACCCGCACTTTGACGTCATCGCTGCCACGTGCTACCCACACCCCCCCCTTGAAGTGACACCCCCGGCACCCCGGCAATGACCCCCCGGGGTGCCCCTGGTTTGGGTAGGGGGGGGCACCTGGGGGGTCCAATGCACTGTGACCCCCCCGGGATGGGGCAGGGGGATGCTCAGGACCCCCGGGATGGGGCAGGGGATGCTCAGGACCCCCCGGGATGGGGCAGGGGGATGCTCAGCACCCCCCGGGATGGGGCAGGGGGCGCTCAGGACCCCCCGGGATGGGGCAGGGGATGCTCAGGACCCCCCGGGATGGGGCAGGGAGATGCTCAGCACCCCCCGGGATGGGGCAGGGAGATGCTCAGGACCCCCCGGGATGGGGCAGGGGATGCTCAGCACCCCCCGGGATGGGGCAGGGGATGCTCAGAACCCCTCCACGGGATGGGGCAGGGGATGCTCAGCACCCCCCGGGATGGGGCAGGGAGATGCTCAGCACCCCCCGGGATGGGGCAGGGAGATGCTCAGCACCCCCCGGGATGGGGCAGGGAGATGCTCAGGACCCCCCGGGATGGGGCAGGGGGATGCTCAGGACCCCCGGAATGGGGCAGGGGGCGCTCAGGACCCCCCGGGATGGGGCAGGGGATGCTCAGGACCCCCCGGGATGGGGCAGGGGGTGCTCAGGACCCCCCGGGATGGGGCAGGGGATGCTCAGCACCCCCCGGGATGGGGCAGGGGATGCTCAGGACCCCCCGGGATGGGGCAGGGGATGCTCAGCACCCCCCGGGATGGGGCAGGGGATGCTCAGCACCCCCCGGGATGGGGCAGGGAGATGCTCAGCACCCCCCGGAATGGGGCAGGGAGATGCTCAGCACCCCCCGGGATGGGGCAGGGAGATGCTCAGCACCCCCCGGGATGGGGCAGGGAGATGCTCAGCACCCCCCGGGATGGGGCAGGGAGATGCTCAGGACCCCCCGGGATGGGGCAGGGGGATGCTCAGGACCCCCCGGGATGGGGCAGGGGGTGCTCAGGACCCCCGGGATGGGGCAGGGGATGCTCAGGACCCCCCGGGATGGGGCAGGGGGTGCTCAGGACCCCCGGGATGGGGAAGGGGGATGCTCAGGACCCCCCGGGATGGGGCAGGGGGCGCTCAGCCCCCCCGGATGGTGCTGAGCCCCCCCCGGTCCCTGGCCCGGGGCCATCCCCCGGTGCTGGTCACGCTCTGGGATCACAGGGCTCTGCCTGGCACCCATCCTGCCCGGGCCCTGTGCCAGCCAGCACCATGGCCGGGCAGCACCCGCAGGGCCAAGCTGGGGGGGCTGCAGCTCCTGTGGGGCTCAGCACCCACCCCTGGGGCTCAGCACCCCCTTGGGGCTCAGCACCCACCTGTGGGGCTCAGAATCCACCCCTGGGGTTTGGCACCCACCCATGGGGCTCAGCACCCACATGTGGGGCTCAGAACCCACCCCGGGGGCTCAGCACCCACCCGTGGGGCTCAGCATCCCCACTTGGGGCTCAGCACCCGCCATGGGGCTCAGCACCCACATGTAGGGCTCAGCACCCGCCATGTGGCTCAGCACCCAGCCGTGGGGCTCAGCACCCACCCGTGGGGTTTGGCACCCACCCGTGGGGCTCAGCACCCCTCTTGGGGTTTGGCACCCACCCCTGGGGCTCAGCATTCGCCAGGGGGCTCAGCACCGACCCGTGTGGCTCAGCACCCACATGTGGGGCTCAGCACCTACTCCTGGGGTTTGGCACCCAGCCTCAGGGCTCAGCACCCACCCCTGGGGCTCAGCACCCACTTGTGGGGCTCAGAATACACCCTGGGGGCTCAGCACCCACCTGTGGGGCTTGGCATCCACATGTGGGGCTCAGCACCCAGCCGTGGGGCTCAGCACCCCCTTGGGGCTCAGCACCCACTTGTGGGGCTCAGAATACACCCTGGGGGCTCAGCACCCACCTGTGGGGCTTGGCATCTACATGTGGGGCTCAGCACCCAGCCGTGGGGCTCAGCACCCCCTTGGGGCTCAGCACCCACATGTGGGGCTCAGAACCCACCCCTGGGGTTTGGCACCCACCCATGGGACTCATCCCCAGCCGTGGGTCTCAGCACCCACCCGTGGGGTTTGGCACCCATCCGTGGGGCTCAGCATCCCCACGTGGGGCTCAGCACCCACCTGTGGGGCCAGCACACAGCCCTGGGGTTTGGCACCCAGCCATGGGGCTCAGCCCCCGCCGTGGGGCTCAGCACCCACTTGTGGGGCTCAGCACCCGCCATGGGGCTCAGCACCTACTCCTGGGGTTTGGCACCCACCCGTGGGTCTTAGCACTCACACGGGGTTTGGCACCCAGCCTCAGGGCTCAGCACCCACATGTGGGGCTCAGCACCCACCCCTGGGGTTTGGCACCCACCCGTGGGGCTCAGCACCCACATGTGGGGCTCAGAATCCACCCTGGGGGCTCAGCACCTACCTTTGGGGCTCAGCATGCACCCGTGGGGTTTGGCACCCACCCGTGGGGCTCAGAACCCACCCGTGGGGCTCAGCACCCACTTGTGGGGCTCAGCACCCAGTCCTGGGGCTCAGCACCCACCTGTGGGGCTCAGCACCCACCCCTGGGGTTTGGCACCCACCCATGGGGCTCAGCACCCGCCATGGGGCTCAGCACCCAGCCCTGGGGCTCAGCACCCACTTGTGGGGCTCAGAATCCACCCTGGGGCTCAGCACCCACCTGTGGGGCTTGGCATCCACATGTGGGGTTTGGCACCCAGCCCTGGGGCTCAGCATCCCCACTTGTGGGTCTCAGCACCCGCCATGGGGCTCAGCACCCACCCTGGGGGCTCAGCACCCACCCCTGGGGTTTGGCACCCAGCCTCAGGGCTCAGCACCCACATGTGGGGCTCAGCACCCCCACTTGGGGTTTGGCACCCACTTGTGGGGCTCAGCATCCCCACTTGGGGCTCAGCACCCAGCCGTGGGGCTCAGCACCCACATGTGGGGCTCAGCACCCACCCCTGAGGTTTGGCACCCACCCCATGGGGCTCAGCACCCCCTTGGGGCTCAGCACCCACCTGTGGGGCTCAGAACCCACCCCGGGGGCTCAGCACCCACCTGTGAGGCTCAGCAACCACCCCTGGGGCTCAGCACCCACCCGTGGGGCTCAGCACCCACTTGTGGGGCTCAGCACCCAGCCCTGGGGCTCAGCACCCACCTGTGGGGCTCAGCACCCACCCCTGGGGTTTGGCACCCACCTGTGGGGCTCAGAACCCACATGTGGGGCTCAGCACCCACCCCTGGGGTTTGGCACCCACCTGTGGGGCTCAGCACCCGCCATGGGGCTCAGCACCCACCCGTGGGGCTCAGCACCCACCCCTGGGGTTTGGCACCCACATGTGGGTCCCTTATCGGGGTCTGGCGGCTCCGCGGCCCAACGGCCCCTCGGGGAAAGAGGAACCGGGTAACGGCCGGGCCGGGGGGGGGTGACCCCCCCCAGCGGGACCCTCGGCACGGCTGGGGCCGGGCGGGACCCCAGCGGGGAGGGGACACGTCACCGGCCATGGGGATGGGGCAAGGGGGGTGGGGGGGGCATGGGGGAGGGGGAATGGATGGGGGTCAGATGGGGGGATGGGTGGGGGATGGATGGGGATGGATGGGGATGGATGGGGATGGATGGGGGATGGATGGGGATGGGTGGGGGGGATGGGGGATGGATGGGGGATGGATGGGGATGGATGGGGATGGATGGGGAGGGATGGGGAGGGATGGGGGATGGATGGGGATGGATGGGGATGGATGGGGAGGGATGGGGGATGGATGGGGATGGGTGGGGGGGATGGATGGGGGGATTGGATGGGGATGGAGGGGGGGATGGATGGGGGGATGGGGGGGATGGATGGGGATGGATGGGGGGGATGGGGGTCAGATGGGGGGATGGATGGGGATGGATGGGGATGGATGGGGAGGGATGGGGGATGGATGGGGATGGGTGGGGGGGATGGATGGGGGGATGGATGGGGATGGAGGGGGGATGGGGGGGATGGATGGGGATGGATGGGGGGGATGGATGGGGATGGATGGGGGGGATGGGGGTCAGATGGGGGGATGGAGGGGGGATGGGTGGGGGGATGGATGGGGGGATGGAGGGGGGATGGATGGGGGATGGATGGGGATGGAGGGGGGATGGATGGGAATGGATGGGGATGGATGGGGATGGATGGGGAGGGATGGGGGGATGGGGGATGGATGGGGATGGATGGGGGGGATGGGGGTCAGATGGGGGGATGGAGGGGGGATGGGTGGGGGGATGGATGGGGGATGGAGGGGGGATGGATGGGGATGGGTGGGGGATGGAGGGGGGGATGGATGGGGGGGATGGAGGGGGGTCAGATGGGATGGGTGGGGGATGGATGGGGATGGATGGGGGATGGATGGGGAGGGATGGGGGTCAGATGGGGGGATGGAGGGGGAATGGGTGGGGGGATGGGTGGAGGATGGATGGGGGGATGGATGGGGATGGATGGGGATGGGTGGGGGATGGATGGGGGGATGGATGGGGATGGATGGGGATGGGTGGGGGATGGATGGGGATGGGTGGGGGAAAGATGGGGATGGATGGGGGGATGGGTGGGGGATGGGTGGGAGGGTGGATGGGGGTGGAGTGGGTCAGATGGGGGGATGGATGGGGGATGGAGGGGGGCGGAGGGGGGGATGGATGGGGATGGAGGGGGGCGGATGGGGGGATGGATGGGGTGGAGGGGGGGATGGAGGGGGCAGATGGGGGGCACAGCAGCCCTGTGGGTAACGGCTGCCTTGCGAAACGGGGTGCGGAGGCGCCTGCGGCCGCTCTCAAGGGGAGATACTGGACGTGATAAGCAGCTGGGGGGGTTGGGGGGTGACCCCAGTTTCAGCCTGATGATGGACGTTGCCCCCCGGACATCGCCCGTGACCCAGGGCCAGGCGTGTGCGATGGCAGAGGGGGGATCAGCACCACACAGCGTGTGTGGCTCCTCCAGGAGTGGCAGGGGAGCAGCTGCCCTGGGACGTTGTGCTGGGGGCCAGACGGGCCACACATGGCACACACGTGTCCCTACACAACATACGTGGGGCCTACACCACGTACAGACCCTACACAGCACATACGTGGGGCCTACACCATGTACAGACCCCTACACAGCACATACGTGTGGCTAATGGGGCCTACACCACGTACAGACCCTACACAGCACATACATGGGGCCTACACCATGTACAGACCCTACACAGCACATACATGGGGCCTACACCATGTACAGACCCTATACAGCACATACGTGGGGCCTACACCACGTACAGACCCTACACAGCACATACGTGGGGCCTACACCATGTACAGACCCCTACACAGCACATACGTGTGGCTAATGGGGCCTACACCATGTACAGACCCCTACACAACATATGTGGGGCCTACACCACGTACAGACCCCTACACAGCACATACGTGGGTCCTACACCACGTACAGACCCCTACACAGCACATACGTGGGTCCTACAACACATACAGACCCCTACACAGCACATATGTGGGGCCTACACCACGTACAGACCCCTACACAGCACATACGTGGGGCCTACACCTCATACAGACCCCTACACAGCCCATATGTGTGCCTACACAACATATGTGGGGCCTACACCGTGTACAGACCCCTACACAGCACATACGTGGGGCCTACACAACATGTACAGGCTCCTACACAGCACCTACAGCACCTACACAACATGTATGTGTTCCTACACAACACACATGGGTGCCTATGCGACATACCTGGGTGCCTACACAACATACAGACACCCCCCCCCCAACATACAGGGGCTCCTACACAACATACAGACCCCCACAACATAGGCAGGCTCCTACACGGCACATATATGCCCCTACACAGCACATAGGTGCCCCTACACAACACATATGAGCCCCTACACAGCACATAGGTGCCTCTACACAGCACATAGGTGCCTCTACACATGTATGTTCCCCTACACAGCATATAGGTGCCCCTACACAGCACATAGGTGCCTCTACACAGCATATAGGTGCCCCTACACAACACATATGTTCCCCTACACAGCACATATGAGCCCCTACACAGCATATAGGTGCCCCTACACAGCACATAGGTGCCTCTACACAGCACATAGGTGCCTCTACACAACACATATGAGCCCCTACACAACACATATGAGCCCCCACACAACACATAGGTGCCCCTACACAGCACATAGGTGCCCCTACACAGCACACATGAGTGCCTACACAGCACATAGGTGCCCCTACACAACACGTATGAGCCCCTACACAGCATATAGGTGCCCTACACAGCACATAGGTGCCTCTACACAGCATATAGGTGCCCCTACACAACACATATGTTCCCCTACACAGCACATATGAGCCCCTACACAGCACATAGGTACCCCTACACAGCACATAGGTGCCCCTACACAACACGTATGAGCCCCTACACAACACATATGTTCCCCTACACAGCACATAGGTGCCTCTACACAGCACATAGGTGCCTCTACACAGCACATATGAGCCCCTACACAGCACATAGGTGCCTCTACACAGCACATAGGTGCCCCTAAACAACACATATATGCCCCTACACAGCACATAGGTGCCCCTACACAACACATATGAGCCCCTACACAGCATATAGGTGCCCCTACACAACACATAGGTGCCTCTACACAGCACATATGAGCCCCTACACAGCACATAGGTGCTGGGGGGATCCCTCTGGGTTACCCCAGACCCCCCACACCCCTCACTCTGGGGGTCCCCGTGGGGGACGGCCGGGCCCTGTGTGATGCCGGCTCCCACGCAGCACCCACGTCACCGCCGCCACGCCGGCGCCTCGTGCCCCAGCGCCCGGCTGACGGGGCTGGCGGGGTGCCCAGCGCCGGGCACGGCCCATCCCATAATTTCCATGGCGTGGGCCGGCTGCCCGGGCACTGAGGATAATGGGGGATGCGCACAGCGGCCTGCGTCACCGGCCAGGCCGGAGGGGGACACCCAGCCACCCAGCTCTGGGCCTGGAGCCGGGCTGGGGGTGTCCCAGTGGGATTGGGGGGGGGTCACCCATTCCTGGGCCTGGAGCTGGGCTGGGGGGTGTGGGGGGGTCACCCAGCCCTGGGCCTGGAGCCGGGCTGGGGGTGTCCCAGTGGGATTGGGGGGGGGTCACCCATTCCTGGGCCTGGAGCTGGGCTGGGGGGGTGGGGGGGTCACCCATCCCTGGGCCTGGAGCTGGGCTGGGGGTGTCCTGGTGGGATTGGGGGGGGGGTCACCCATTCCTGGGCCTGGAGCTGGGCTGGGGGTGTCCTGGTGGGATTGGGGGGGGGGTCACCCATTCCTGGGCCTGGAGCTGGGCTGGGGGGGTGGGGGGGTCACCCAGCCCTGGGCCTGGAGCCGGGCTGGGGGTGTCCCAGTGGGATTGGGGGGGGGTCACCCATTCCTGGGCCTGGAGCTGGGCTGGGGGGGTGGGGGGGTCACCCAGCTCTGGGCCTGGAGCTGGGCTGGGGGTGTCCTGGTGGGATTGGGGGGGGGCACCCATCCCTGGGCCTGGAGCTGGGCTGGGGGTGTCCTGGTGGGATTGGGGGGGGGGTCACCCATTCCTGGGCCTGGAGCTGGGCTGGGGGGGTGGGGGGGGGTCACCCAGCCCTGGGCCTGGAGCTGGGCTGGGGGTGTCCTGGTGGGATTGGGGGGGGGGTCACCCATTCCTGGGCCTGGAGCTGGGCTGGGGGTGTCCTGGTGAGATTGGGGGGGGGTCACCCATTCCTGGGCCTGGAGCTGGGCTGGGGGGGTGGGGGGGTCACCCAGCTCTGGGCCTGGAGCCGGGCTGGGGGTGTCCCAGTGGGATTGGGGGGGGGGTCACCCATTCCTGGGCCTGGAGCTGGGCTGGGGGGGTGGGGGGGTCACCCAGCCCTGGGCCTGGAGCTGGGCTGGGGGTGTCCTGGTGGGATTGGGGGGGGGGCACCCATCCCTGGGCCTGGAGCTGGGCTGGGGGTGTCCTGGTGGGATTGGGGGGGGGGGTCACCCATTCCTGGGCCTGGAGCTGGGCTGGGGGTGTCCTGGTGAGATTGGGGGGGGGGTCACCCATTCCTGGGCCTGGAGCTGGGCTGGGGGGTGTGGGGGGGTCACCCATCCCTGGGCCTGGAGCTGGGCTGGGGGTGTCCCAGTGGGGTGGGGGGATCACAGCAACCCCAGGCCTGACACCAGTACTGGGCTGGGGGTGTCCTGGTGGGATTGGGGGGGCGCACCCATCCCTGGGCCTGGAGCTGGGCTGGGGGTGTCCTGGTGGGATTGGGGGGGGGCACCCATCCCTGGGCCTGGAGCTGGGCTGGGGGGGTCCTGGTGGGGGGGGGTCACCGTGGCCTCAGTGCCGGACACCCCGGGGATGCCGGTGCCCCAGAGGAGCCCATGAGCTGGGTGGGAGTAGCCAGGCCAGGGAACTGGTGGCACTGGGAGCACTGGGGCTGGGCAGGGGACTGGTGGCACTGGGAGCACTGGGGGCACTGGGGGCACTGGGGGGCACTGGGAGCACTGGGGGCACTGTGGGCACTGGGGGCACTGGGAGGCACTGGGAGCACTGGTGGCACTGGGAGCACTGGGGCTGGGCAGGGGACTGTTGGCACTGGGAGCACTGGGGGCACTGGGGGCACTGGGGGGCACTGGGAGCACTGGGGGCACTGGAGGCACTGGGAGGGCACTGGGTGGCACTGGGAGCACTGGGGGGCACTGGGGGCACTGGAGGCACTGGGAGGGCACTGGGTGGCACTGGGAGCACTGGGGGCCCTCTCCAAGGGCCGGGCAGGGGACTGGTGGTACTGGGAACACTGGGGCTGGGTAGGGTACTGGTGGCACTGGGAGCACTGGGGGCACTGGGTCTGGGCAGGGGACTGGTGGCACTGGGAGCACTGGGGCTGGGCAGGACACTGGTGGCACTGGGAGCACTGGGTCTGGGCAGGGCACTGGTGGCACTGGGAGCACTGGTGGCACTGGGGGGCACTGGTGGCACTGGGGGCACTGGGACTGGGCAGGGCACTGGTGGCACTGGGAGCGCTGGGGCTGGGCAGGGCACTGGTGGCACTGGGAGCGCTGGGGCTGGGCAGGGCACTGGTGGCACTGGTGGCACTGGGAGCACTGGGGGTACTGGGAGCACTGGGGGCACTGGGGGCACTGGAGGCACTGGGAGGGCACTGGGTGGCACTGGGAGCACTGGGGCTGGGCAGGGCACTGGAGGCACTGGGAGCACTGGGGGCACTGGGGGCACTGGGGGCACTGGAGGCACTGGGAGGGCACTGGGTGGCACTGGGAGCACTGGGGCTGGGCAGGGCACTGGAGGCACTGGGAGCACTGGGGGCACTGGGGGCACTGGGAGCACTGGGGGCACTGGGGCACTGGGAGCACTGGGGGCACTGGGGCTGGGCAGGGCACTGGGTGGCACTGGGAGCACTGGGGCTGGGCAGGGCACTGGTGGTACTGGGAGCGCTGGGAACAGGCAGGGCACTGGTGGCACTGGGAGCACTGGGGCTGGGCAGGGCACTGGTGGCACTGGGAGCACTGGGAGCACTGGGGGCACTGGGGGCACTGGGTGGCACTGGGGCACTGGAGGCACTGGGAGGGCACTGGGTGGCACTGGGAGCACTGGGGCTGGGCAGGGCACTGGTGGCACTGGGAGCACTGGGGGCACTGGGGGCACTGGGGGCACTGGAGGCACTGGGAGGGCACTGGGTGGCACTGGGAGCACTGGGGCTGGGCAGGGCACTGGTGGCACTGGGAGCACTGGGGGCACTGGGGGCACTGGGGGCACTGGGAGGCACTGGGAGTGTCCCAGTTCCAGGAAAGCAGAAGTGTCCCGGCCGTTGCGCTGTCCCCCCCTCTCCCAACCCCCCCCCCAATCCCCCCCCCCACCCATAAGAGCAGCCGGGCGCTGCCGCCCGCACAGACGGACACCCGGACACCCGGACAGACAGACGGACGCTGTGGGACCCGGCTGCCCCCAGGACAGACGTCACCCACCCAGAGACCCGTCACCCACCGGCCCGGTCCCGGTGAGTGTCCCCCAGGCTCAGCGCTGGGCTGGGGTCCTGGGACACAGCTGGGGGTCCTGCACCCTGACAGGGGGGCCAGCACCCAGCTGTGGGGCTCAGCACCCTGCCAGGGGCCCAGCACCCTGACAGGGGGGCTCAGCACCCGTCCATCTGTGGGGCTCAGCACCCTGCCAGGGGTTCCTGCACCCATCCAGCTGTGGGGCTCAGCACCCATCCAGCACCCATCCAGCTGTGGGGCTCAGCACCCTGCCTGGGGGTCCTGCACCCTGCCAGGGGGGCCAGCACCCAGCTGTGGGGCCCAGCACCCATCCAGCACCCATCCAGCTGTGGGGCTCAGCACCCATCCAGCACCCATCCAGCTGTGGGGCTCAGCACCCTGCCTGGGGGTCCTGCACCCATCCAGGGGCCCAGCACCCATCCAGCTGTGGGGCTCAGCACCCATCCAGCACCCATCCAGCTGTGGGGCTCAGCACCCTGCCTGGGGGTCCTGCACCCTGCCAGGGGGGCCAGCACCCAGCTGTGGGGCCCAGCACCCATCCAGCACCCATCCAGCTGTGGGGCTCAGCACCCATCCAGCACCCATCCAGCTGTGGGGCTCAGCACCCTGCCTGGGGGTCCTGCACCCATCCAGGGGCCCAGCACCCATCCAGCTGTGGGGCTCAGCACCCATCCAGCTGTGGGGCTCAGCAGCCTGCCAGGGGGTCCTGCACCCATCCAGGGGCCCAGCACCCATCCAGCTGTGGGGCTCAGCACCCATCCAGCTGTGGGGCTCAGCACCCTGCCTGGGGGTCCTGCACCCATCCAGGGGCCCAGCACCCATCCAGCTGTGGGGCTCAGCACCCATCCAGCTGTGGGGCTCAGCAGCCTGCCAGGGGGCCTGCACCCATCTAGCTGTGGGGCTCGGCACCCATCCAGCACCCATCCAGCTGTGGGGCTCTGCACCCTGCCAGGGGGTCCTGCACCCATCCAGCTGTGGGGCTCAGCACCCATCCAGCTGTGGTCCCAGCACCCATCCAGCTGTGGGGTCCTGCACCCATCCAGCTGTGGGGTCCTGCACCCATCCAGGGGCCCAGCACCCATCCAGCTGTGGTCCCAGCTCCAGGGTCACCCTGGGGGTGACGGCAGCTCCAGGGTGACCCCCGTGTGCCCTGTCCCCAGGGCACCCACCACCCCACGGACCCAGCGCCACCCCCGACGTCCCCCCAGCACCTCACAGGTGAGTCCCTTGTCCTGGTGGGTGCTGGGTCCTGCTGCACCCCGGGGCTGCTCCTTGGGATGCTGAGCTGGGCTGAGCGCCCCCTGCCCCCTCCCGGGGGGTCCTGAGCCCCCCCTGCCCCATCCCGGGGGGTCCTGAGCACCCCCTGCCCCATCCCGGGGGGTCCTGAGCATCCCCTACCCCATCCCTGGGGGTCCTGAGCACCCCCTGCCCCATCCCGGGGGGTCCTGAGCATCCCCTACCCCATCCCTGGGGGTCCTGAGCATCCCCCTGCCCCATCCCGGGGGTCCTGAGCACCCCCTGCCCCATCCCGGGGGTCCTGAGCATCCCCTGCCCCATCCCGAGGGGTCCTGAGCACCCCCTGCCCCATCCCTGGGGGTCCTGAGCATCCCCCTGCCCCATCCCGGGGTCCTGAGCACCCCCTGCCCCATCCCGGGGGGTCCTGAGCATCCCTGCCCCATCCCGAGGGGTCCTGAGCACCCCCTGCCCCATCCCGAGGGGTCCTGAGCATCCCCTGCCCCATCCCGGGGGGTGCTGAGCATCCCCTGCCCCATCCCGGGGGGTGCTGAGCCCCCCCCTCTCCCGATGCCCCCCGTGTCCCGCAGGGAGCGATGAGCGCCGCGCCCCCCCGCCTCCTGCTGGGCTCCCTGCTCCTCCTGGCCGTCCTGGGAGGTGATTCCCGGCCCTGGGCACGGGACCCCCCGCCCAGTTCCTCCTCCCTCATCCCCAATCCCTGATCTCCCACCCCCAATTCCCAGTCCCTAATCCCTCGTCCCCAGTTCCCAGTCCTTAACCACTCATCCCCAATCCCTGATCCCTAATCCCTGATCCCCAGTTCCCAATCCCTAATCCCTCACTTCCAAATCCTGATCCCTAATTCCTGATCCCCAATTCCCAGTTCCCAATCCCTGATCCCTCGCCTCCAAATCCTGATCCCTAATTCCTGATCCCCAATCCCCAGTTCCCAATCCCTGATCCCCATTCCCTGATCCCCAGTTCCCAATCCCTAAGCCTTGCCCCCAATTCCTCATCTCTAATCCCTGATCCCCAGTTCCCAATCCCTAATCCCTCACCCCAATTCCTGATCCCTAATCCCTCACCCCCAATCCCTAATCCCTCATCCCCAGTTCCCAATCCCAAATCCCTCATATCCCTCATTCCCCATCCTCAATTCCTGCTCCCTCATCCCCAATTCCCGACCTTTAACCCCTCACCCCCAGTCCCTCATCCCTAATCCTCGATCCCCAATCCCTAATCCCTTGCCCCCAATTCCCAGTCCCTCACCCCTCATCCCCAGTTCCTGATCCCTGATCCCCAATTCCTCATCCCTAATCCCTGATCTCCAGTTCCCAATCCTTAATCCCTGATCCCCAGTTCCCACTCCCTGATCCCCAATCCCCAGTTCCCCATCCCTAATCCCTTCCCTCTCTGGGCACCCTTAGTGCTGGGTCCATGGGTGGGGGTCCCTGTGGGTCGGGGGTCCCTGTGGGTGGCAGTGCCCCTTGTGGGGGATCTCTCTGGGTGGGGGTGCCCCTGGGTGAGGGGTCCCTCCGGGTGGGGGTCCCTCCGGGTGGGGGTGCCTGTGAGTGGGGGTGACCCTGGGTGGGGGTGCCTCCAGGTGGGGGTCCCTCTGGGTGGGGGTCCCTGTGAGTGGGGGGTCCTTGTGGATGGGGGTGACCCTGGGTGGGGGTCCCTCTGGGTGAGGGGTCCCTGTGGGTGGGGGTCCCTGTGGGTGGGGGTGCCCCTAGGTGGGGGTCCCTGTGAGTGGGGGTGCCCCTGGGTGGGGGCTCCCTCTGGGTGAGGGGTCCCTGTGGGTGGGGGTCCCTGTGGGTGGGGGTGCCCCTGGGTGGGGGTCCCTGTGGGTGGGGGTCCCTGTGGGTGGGGGTCCCTCTGGGTGGGGATGCCCCCGGGTGGTGGGGGGTCCCTGTGGGTGGGGGTGCCCCTGGGTGGGTTTTCCCTCCTCATGATGCCTGGGATGGGGCGGGGGGGGGGGATGTTCAGTGCCCCCCTATTCCATCCATCCCTGCCGCCCCCCTGCCGCCGCGGGGTGTCCCGGGCCGTGGGGCTCAGTGGGTGCCCCCCCCCAATCCCCCACGCCCCCCTCCCCAGGGGCCCTCGCCAACCGCACGGAGCCGCGAGGAGGAGGGGCACCAACTGCCCCCAGAACTGGCACTACTACCGGGGCTCCTGCTACGGCTACTTCATCGAGCGACGCACCTGGGCCGAGGCCGAGGTGGGTGGGGGGCGCCGGGGGCGGGGGGGGGTCCCCAGGGGGTCCCCAGGAGGTGCCGGGACCGGGGAGCATCCCTTCCCCTTGGGGACGCTGGGGACCTGGAGGCGGGTTTTTGGGGTGGTTCGGCAGCCCCTGCAGGGGTGTCCGGGGGGGTTGCTGGGTGCTAAGCACCCCCCTCTCCCCAATCCCCCCCCTCCCCGTGCCCCCCCAGTCCGAGTGCCAGCGGTACGGCCCCCGCGGGCGGTTGGCGTCCATCCACAGCCAGGGTGCCAGCCGCGTCCTGGCGCAGTACGTGGCCAGCCAGAGGGACAGGGACAACACCTGGATCGGGCTGCGGGACGAGGAGCATGTGAGTGGGGGGCTGCGCCGCCCTGACCCCCCATCCCTGCGCTGACACCCCCCTGACCCCCCATCCCTGCGCTGACACCCCCCCGAGCCCCCCCATCCTCTGACCTGGGAACCCCCCTGACCCCCCATCCCTGCGCTGACACCCCCCTGACCCCCATCCCTGCGCTGACACCCCCCCGAGCCCCCCATCCCCTGACCTGAGAACCCCCTGACCCCCCATCCCCTGACTTGAGAATCCCCTGAACCCCCCCATCCCTGCACTGACACCCCCCTGACCCCCCATCCCTGCCCCGGGCACCCCCTGACCCCCCATCCCTGCACTGACAACCCCCCGAGCCCCCCCATCCTCTGACCTGGGAACCCCCTGACCCCCCATCCCTGCACTGACACCCCCCCCAAGCCCCCCCATCCCTGCACTGACACCCCCCCGACCCCCCCATCCCCTGACCTGGGAACCCCTTGACCCCCCATCCTTGAGCTGACACCCCCCTTACCCCCCCATCCCTGCACTGACACCCCCCTGACCCCCCATCCCTGCCCCGGGCACCCCCTGACCCCCCATCCCTGAGCTGACACCCCCCCGAGCCCCCCCATCCCTGCGCTGACACCCCCCCGAGGCCCCCATCCTCTGACCTGGGAACCCCCTGACCCCCCATCCCTGTCCCGGGTATCCCCTGACCCCCATCCCTGCACTGACACCTCCCCCCTCCCCGTGCCCCCCCCGATCTCGGTGCCCCCCCCTATCTCGGTGTCCCCCCCGATCTCGGTGCCCCCCCCGATGTCGGTGCCCCCCCTCTCCCCGTGCCCCCCCCTCTCCCCGTGCCCCCCCCGATCTCGGTGCCCCCCCCTATCTCGGTGCCCCCCTCTCCCCGTGCCCCACTCACCCCGTGCCCCCCCCGATCTCGGTGCCCCCCCCCGATCTCGGTGCCCCCCCCGATGTCGGTGCCCCCCCTCTCCCCGTGCCCCCCTCTCCCCGTGCCCCCCCCGATGTCGGTGCCCCCCCTCTCCCCGTGCCCCCCTCTCCCCGTGCCCCCCCCTCTCCCCGTGCCCCCCCCGATGTCGGTGCCCCCCCTCTCCCCGTGCCCCCCCCTCACCCCGTGCCCCCCCGATGTCGGTGCCCCCCCTCTCCCCGTGCCCCCCTCTCCCCGTGCCCCCCTCACCCCGTGCCCCCCCCGATGTCGGTGCCCCCCCTCTCCCCGTGCCCCCCTCACCCCGTGCCCCCCCCGATCTCGGTGCCCCCCCTCTCCCCGTGCCCCCCTCTCCCCGTGCCCCCCCCCGATGTCGGTGCCCCCCCCGATGTCGGTGCCCCCCTCTCCCCGTGCCCCCCCTCTCCCCGTGCCCCCCCCCGATCTCGGTGCCCCCCCCTATCTCGGTGCCCCCCTCTCCCCGTGCCCCACTCACCCGTGCCCCCCCCGATCTCGGTGCCCCCCCCTATCTCGGTGCCCCCCCCGATGTCGGTGCCCCCCCTCTCCCCGTGCCCCCCCTCACCCCGTGCCCCCCCTCTCCCCGTGCCCCCCCCGATCTCGGTGCCCCCCCTCTCCCCGTGCCCCCCTCTCCCCGTGCCCCCCCCGATGTCGGTGCCCCCCCTCTCCCCGTGCCCCCCTCACCCCGTGCCCCCCCCGATCTCGGTGCCCCCCCTCTCCCCGTGCCCCCCCCGATGTCGGTGCCCCCCCTCTCCCCGTGCCCCCCTCTCCCCGTGCCCCCCCCGATGTCGGTGCCCCCCTCTCCCCGTGCCCCCCTCTCCCCGTGCCCCCCCCGATCTCGGTGCCCCCCCTCTCCCCGTGCCCCCCTCTCCCCGTGCCCCCCCCGATGTCGGTGCCCCCCTCTCCCCGTGCCCCCCTCTCCCCGTGCCCCCCCCGATCTCGGTGCCCCCCTCTCCCCGTGCCCCCCTCTCCCCGTGCCCCCCCCGATCTCGGTGCCCCCCCTCTCCCCGTGCCCCCCCCGATCTCGGTGCCCCCCCTCTCCCCGTGCCCAGATCCGGCGCTGGAAGTGGTCGGATGATTCGGTTTTCGATTACACCAACTGGGCGCCCGGACAGCCCAACAACCTGGGGGACCGCGAGGACTGTGTGGTGCTGGAGCGGTACTCGGGTGAGACCCCCCGGGACCCCCGGCACCCCCCCCCGGGTCCACCCGGGAATCCCCCGGGGACCCCCCCCCCGGACCCCCGGCACCCCCCCCCCGGGATCCCCGGGACCCCCCTTGGGACCCCCCCCCGAGACCCCCCCCGGGACCCCCCCCGTGATCCCCCTCGGGACCCCCCCCGAGACCCCCCCCGAGACCCCCCAAGACCCCCCTTGGGACACCCCCGGGACCCCCCCCCGGGAACCACCCCTGGACCCCCCCGAGACCCCCCCGGGACCCCCCCCGGACCCCCCGGGAACCCCCCCTGGACCCCCCTTGGGACCCCCCCCCGAGACCCCCCCCGGGACCCCCCGGGACCCTCCCCCGTTGACCGCCCTTGGGACCCCCCTTGGGACCTCCCTTGGGACACCCCCCCGGGACCCCCCCCGAGACCCCCCCCGTGACCCCCCTCGGGACCCCCCCCGGGACCCCCCTTGGGACCCCCCCGAGACCCCCCGACACCCCCACCCCCGGGACCCCCCTTGGGACCCTCCCGAGACCCCCCCGGGAACTCCCCCGGGACCCCCCGGGACCACCCCGGGACCACCCCCGAGAGCCCCCCCGAGACCACCCTTGGGACCCCCCCCCGGGACCCCCCGGGAACCCCCCCGGGACCCTCCCGAGACCCCCCCCGGGACCTTCTCGGGACCCCCCCGAGACCCCCACCCCCGGGACCCCCCTTGGGACACCCCCGAGACCCCCCCCGTGACCACCCTTAGGACCCCCCCCGGAATCCTCC
>CM036905.1:1118000-1283853 GCA_020800305.1 Porphyrio hochstetteri
CGTAGGAAGAGCCGAAGGAGAGGAGGAGAGGGCACTGGGATCCGTGTGCGATGGCCGCTGTGCTGCGGAGAGGGGTGTGTTGGGGGACGCTGGGGACTCCATGGCTTTGGCAGCCACACTCAGCTGGAACACACCGTGCTCCCCTGCCTTGGCTGGGGGGACTGGACTTGCCCTGCTGAGCTGCTGCATCTGTCTGTCTGTCCGTCCGTGCTGCGGGCCTGAGAGCTGGCGCGCAGGTTGTGAGCAAAGCAGGCTTGCACTTGGATGTGCTTCCTGTTACCTCTTGTGCTGGAGGTGTCTGTCCGTCTATCTGTCCATCCATCCACCCTCCAGTCTGTCCAGCCCTCCTCCTGGAGGTGGGGATGTCGATGGGTGCTGCGGATGTCTCGGCTCCAGCTCAGTGCCCGTGGTGACACCCAAGGACATCCTGCTCAGGGCTGACCCAGGGCCGCTTCGCTGAGGATGGGGATCCTGTCTCTGTCCCCTGGGGGACTGGAGCCCCTCACTGGAGGGGACCGCGCTGTCCTGTGTCCCTCAAGGGGCTGGTGCCAGGCTGTGACGCTTCCCTTTGCTTTCCTGGGAATAAAGAGATGAGACTGGAGCCTGCGATCTGATCTCTGCCATGCTGGTCACCTGGGGGGGACAGACAGGACGGACATGGGACACACAGACACAGCAGGATGGCTCCGTGGGGACAGGGAGCTGCCTTCACATTGCCCCCGTCATCTAAACATGCTGGGGGGGGCAGCCCCAAAATAAGGGGGGAGAAGGGGGCAAGGGGGAGCCTAGCCAGCTAGCACAGAGCAGGGACCCCCCCCCTAAGTGAGGAGGGGTGCGTGCTGCAATGTTTGGGGGGGACCAACACACACTTAAGCTCCCCCTGCTCTGCTTCTGGAGGGCAGAGCCTGCCAAATCATGGGGTGCCATGAGCTGGGATGGGGAGGGAGTGGGCTGCTGTACCCCCCCTGCTTTGTGGACCCCAACCTCACCAGTGCTTTTCGGAGCCGCTGCAAACCGTGGGTGGAGTTTTTTAGTTTTGTGGGTGGGTTTTGGGTTTTTTTAATTTTATTTTTGTCTTCTCCTCGGGCTGGGTGGTCCCCCCTCCCACCCCCCCACCTCCCCCGCACCGCCCTGCCGCAGAGGGAGTCGGGATGCGACCCAGTGCCCAGCCCTTTTGTGTGCAGCCGGGAGGCACCGGCACAGGGTGCGGCTCGGCAGCACCACTGCACCCCCTGCTGCACCCTCTGACACCCATTCTGTCCCCCCCTCCAGCCTTTGGCCAGAGTGGCATGAGGGTCTCAGGAACCAAAGTGGCCCCAGCATCAACCATGGGCCAGCTCCTGCTCCCCTCCGGCAGCCCCAGCTGCATCCTCTAGGAAAACTACCCCAAAAACTGCTCCCCCCTGCCCTAAAGAGTGCCTTTTTACCTCAAAAAAGTAAGATTTCTCCCCAAAAAGAACAACCTCTGACAAAGTTTCCCCCCCCCCCAAACTTCTCTTCCCGAAAAAGTTGCTTCTCTTCTCCCCAAAAACAACCCTGTCCCCCCACCGATGCCAACAACTCACCCAAAAAGGCCATTTCTCCCCCCGAAAGCGATCGCTCTCCTAAAGGACGCTTCCCCCTGAAAAGCGACTTCTCCCCCTGCCCCGAATCACTTTTCTTCCTCAAACTTCTCCAAAAAGCTACTTCTCCACCCCAAAAAAGTTCACTGGCAAAAGCAGCTGCTCTCCAAGAGCATCTTCTCCCCACGGAAGTGAACAAAAAGCAACTTTTCTCCCTTCAAAAGTGACTTTTATTCCCCCAAAACCCAAACTTTTCCCCAAAAAAGCAACTTTTCTCCCCCTAAAAGTGACTTCCCCCCCCACCAAAGCGACTTTGCCCCCCAAAAAAGAAACTTTTCTCTCCCAGTAAAGTGCCTTTTGTCCCCAGAAGCAAATTTTGTCCCCTAAAAGTGGCTTTTCTCCCCAAAAGGCAACTTTTCTCCTTGAAAAATCAACCTTTCCTCCCCCAAAAAGTAACTTTCCCTCACAAAAAAGTGATGCTTCTCCCCCACAAGCAACTTCCCCCTTCAATTCCATCTTCCCCCCACCCCAAAAGTGACTTACCTCCCCCAAAAAGTAACTTTCCCCTCTCAAAAGCAACTTTTTGCTCCCTGAATCAACTTTTACCCTCCCCAAACTTGACTTCTCTCTGAAAAAGCAACATTCCCCTCTCCAAACCAACTTAACCCCCAAAAACTGAAATCCAAGTTATCTCCAAATAACTTTTCCCCTCAAAAACCTCAACATTTCTCCTGAAAAACAACTTTTCCCCTCACAATCCCCCAACATTTTCCCCTGAAAAACAACTTTTCCCCTCACAATTCCCCACATACCTCCCCCCAAAACCCCTTTCCTCCTCACAAACCCAAACATTTCCCCCTAAAAAACAACTTTTCCCCTCACAAACCTCAAATTTCCCCCTAAAACCAACTTTTCCCCTTACAATCCCTCACATACCTCCTCACAAACCCCAACATTTCCCTAAAAAACTTTTCCCCTCACAACCTCAACATTTCCCCTAAAAAACAACCTTCCTCCTCACAATCCCCAACACTTCCCCTAAAACCAACTTTTCCTCTCACAAACCCCAACATTTCCCCCTAAAAAACAACTTTTCTCCTCACAAACCCCAACATTTCCCCCCCAAAACAACTTTTCCCATCACAAACCTCAACATTTCCCCCCCCAAACAACTTTTCCCCTCATAAAGCCCAACATTTCCCCTGAAAAACAACTTTTCTCCTCATAAAGCCCAACATTTTCCCCTAAAAAACAATTTTTCCCCTCACAAACCCCAACACTCCCCCTCCAAAACAACTTTTCCCCTCACAAACCCAAATATTTCCCCCCAAAACAACTTTCCCCCTCATAAACCTCAACATTTTCCCCCAAAAATAACTTTTCCCCTCACAAACCTCAACATTTCCCCTCCAAAACAACTTTTCCCCTCACAAACCCCAACATTTCCCCTGAAAAACAACTTTTCCCCTCACAAATCCCAACATTTCCCCCTAAAAAACAACTTTTCCCCTCACAAACCCCAACATTTCCCCTGAAAAACAACTTTTCCCCTCACAAATCCCAACATTTCCCCCTAAAAACAACTTTTCCCCTCACAAACCCCAACATTTCCCCCTAAAAAACAACTTTTCCCCTCACAAACCCCAACATTTCCCCTGAAAAACAACTTTTCCCCTCATAAAGCCCTCCATTTCCCCCTAAAAAACAATTTTTCCCCTCAAAAACCCAAACATTTCCCCTCCAAAACAACTTTTCCCCTCACAAACCCCAACATTTCCCCTGAAAAACAACTTTTCCCCTCACAAACCCCAACATTTCCCCCTAAAAAACAACTTTTCCCCTCACAAACCCCAACATTTCCCCTGAAAAACAACTTTTCGCCTCACAAACCCCAACATTTCCCCTGAAAAACAACTTTTCGCCTCACAAACCCCAACATTTCCCCTGAAAAACAACTTTTCCCCTCACAAACCCCAACATTTCCCCCTAAAAAACAACTTTTCCCCTCACAAACCCCAACATTTCCCCTGAAAAACAACTTTTCCCCTCACAAACCCCAACATTTCCCCCTAAAAAACAACTTTTCCCCTCACAAACCCCAACATTTCCCCTGAAAAACAACTTTTCCCCTCACAAACCCCAACATCTCCCCCAAAAAACAACTTTTCGCCTCACAAACCCCAACATTTCCCCCCAAGCTCCCCCCCTCCAGCAGCCCCCTCTCTCGGGACAACCCTGTTGCCTCCTTCCCGAGCGCGATCTACCTCCTCATCCCCTCCTTTTCCTCCTCCAAAACTCGTCCCCTCCTTGCCTGCTCTAAAAAAAAAGTAACTTTTTCCTCACAAAAAGCCACTTTTCTCCTCAAAAACGGGCTGTATCCGCCCCCCCCCCTTTTCCCGCCGCGCCGCCTCTCTTCAGCCCGCCCCGGCGGGGGGCGCGGGGCCGCTGCGGGCCGGGCCGGGCTGAGGGAAGAGGAGGAGAAGGAGGAGGAGGAGGAGCGGCCCCGCTCCGCTCCCCTCCCGACGAGCTCAACAAAGGGCGTCGGGGCATGGCGGGGGCCGGGGCTGCGCCACCCGCCTAGCGCCGGTGCGGGCCGGGATGGCGGCGCAGGGCGGTGGGTGGCGGTGGGCGCTGGCGCTGGGCATGGCGCTGGCGCTGGGCGGCCGCCGTTGTCCCGCCGCCCCGTTCCTCAACTCTTCGGCCGTTCCCGAGCGCTGCCGCCGCCCCGCGTCCTGCGAGCGGCTCCGTTACGGTGCCTGCCTGGGTTCGGCGCTCCCTTACGCCGCTACCTCCACGTTGTTGGCCTCCGACTCCGCCTCGCAAGAGGAGGCTCACGGAAAGCTCCTGCTCTGGTCCGGTACGGAGGAGAGGGAGGGGGGCGGATGGTGTCTGGGGGGGACTCAAAGCCCCCGGCCCAGCGCGGTGTATTGAGGGACATACACGAGAGGAGCCTGGGAAAGGCCTGAGACGGGCACCGGGTAGCTCTATAAGGGGGAAACAGGGGGGTACAGTATGGAGGGGGCTTGGGTAGAGTGTGGAGGGGAGCGGTATGGCAGGGGCTGGGGGTGGGCATGGGATGGAGGGGAGCGGTATAGAGGGGAGCAGTATAGCAGGGGCCCAGGGATGGGCATGGGATGAAGGGGAGCGGTATATAGGGCAGCAGTATAGCAGGGGCCCAGGGATGGACATGGTATGGAGGGGAGCAGTATATAGGGCAGCAGTATAGCAGGGGCCCAGGGATGGGCATGGGATGAAGGGGAGCGGTATAGAGGGGAGCAGTATAGCAGGGGCCCAGGAATGGGCATGGGATGAAGGGGAGCGGTATATAGGGCAGCAGTATAGCAGGGGCCCAGGGATTGGCATGGTATGGAGGGGAGTGGTATAGCAGAGAATCAGGGATGGGTGCAGTATGGAGGGGAGCGCTATAACAGGGGACCAAGCTTGGGTGCAGTATGGAGGGGAGCGCTATAACAGGGGACCAAGCTTGGGTGCAGTATGGAGGGGAGCGCTATAACAGGGGACCAAGCTTGGGTGCAGTATAGCAGGGGACCAAGGAAGGCGTGGTATGGAGGGGAGTGGTACGGCAGTGGATCAGGGATAGGTGTGGTATGGAGGGGAGCGGTATAGCAGGGGCTAGGCATGGGCATGGTATGGAGAGGAGCGGTATAGCAGGGGACCAGATATGGGTGCAGTATGGAGGGGAGCAGTATGGCAGGGGACCAGGGATAGGTGCAGTATGGAGGGGAGCAGTATATCAGGGGACCAGAGATGGGCACAGTGTAGCAGGGGACCAGGCCAGAACCCTATACAGCAAGGGAGCAGTATAGCAGGGGACCAGGAATAGGTGCAGTATAGCAGGGGCCCAGGGATGGGCAGGGGATGGAGGGGAGCGGTGTAGCAGAGGATCAGGGATGGGTGCAGTATGGAGGGGAGCACTATAGCAGGGGACCAAGCTTGGGTGCAGTATGGAGGGGAGCGCTATAACAGGGGACCAAGCTTGGGTGCAGTATGGAGGGGAGCAGTATGGCAGGACACCAGGGCAGAACTCCATAGGGCAGGGGAGCAGTATAGCAGGGGACCAAGGATGGCATGGTGTGGAGGGGAGTGGTATGGCAGTGGATCAGGGATAGGTGCAGTATGGAGGGGAGCGGTATAGCAAGGGACCAGGTATGGGCGCAGTATAGCAGGGGACCAGGGATGGGTGCAGTATAGCAGGGGGGCAGGAACCCCATACAGCAGGGGAGCAGTATAGCAGGGGACCAGGGATGGGTGCAGTATGGAGGGGAGCAGTATAGCAGGGGACCAGGGATGGGTGCAGTATAGCAGGGGGGCAGGAACCCCATACAGCAGGGGAGCAGTATAGCAGGGGACCAGGGATGGGTGCAGTATGGAGTGGAGCAGTATAGCAGGGGACCAGGGATAGGTGCAGTATGGAGGGAAGCAGTATAGCAGGGGATCAGGGTGGAACCCCATACAGCCGGGGAGCAGTATAGCAGGGGACCAGGGATAGGTGCAGTATGGAGTGGAGCAGTATAGCAGGGGACCAGGGATGGGTGCAGTATGGAGGGGAGCAGTATAGCAGGGGACCAGAGATGGGCGCAGTGTAGCAGGGGACCAGGGATAGGTGCAGTATGGAGTGGAGCAGTATAGCAGGGGACCAGGGATGGGTGCAGTATGGAGGGGCGCAGTATAGCAGGGGACCAGGGATGGGTGCAGTATGGAGGGGAGCAGTATAGCAGGGGACCAGGGATAGGTGCAGTATGGAGGGAAGCAGTATAGCAGGGGACCAAGGATGGGTGCAGTATGGAGGGGAGCAGTATAGCAGGTGGGCAGGAACCCCATACAGCCGGGGAGCAGTATAGCAGGGGACCGGGGATGGGTGCAGTATGGAGGGGAGCAGTATAGTAGGGGACCAGGGATGGGTGCAGTATGGAGGGGAGCAGTATAGCAGGTGGGCAGGAACCCCATACAGCCGGGGAGCAGTATAGCAGGGGTCTGTGAGTGGGCACAGCACCCTGGGGTGTTACTGGGGGACTCGGGGTGCTGCATCCCCTGAGCTGTTGGGGCAGATGATGCTGGTGTTCCCCCCCTCCACCCCACCAGCTGCCCCATCCCACACCCCTGTGGACAGTGCGGGATGGGGGGTGCAGAAGGGAGGTGACACCACTGTCCCCGCAGGCCTGCGCAACGCCCCGCGCTGCTGGGACGTGATCCAGCCCCTGCTCTGCGCCGTCTACATGCCCAAATGTGAGGATGGCCAGGTGGAGCTGCCCAGCCAGACCCTCTGCCAGGCCACCCGCGCTCCCTGCACCATCGTGGAGCGCGAGCGCGGCTGGCCCGACTTCCTCAAGTGCACGCCCGACCGATTCCCCGAGGGATGCCCGGTACGGGGGGTGGGAGGATGCAGAGAAGAGGGGGGGACACACACCCCACTGTGCTGCTACAGTCTCCAAATCACAGAATCACAAGGTTGGAAAAGACCTTTAAGATCATCAAGTCCAACCAATCCCATCCTAAACTAAACCAGATCCCTGAGCACCTCATCTACCTTTTTTTTGAACACACCCAGGGAAGGTGATTCAACCCCCTCCCTGGGCAGCCTGTTCCAGGCCCTGACAACTCTTGCAGTCAAAAAGTGTTTTCTAACATCCAATCTAAACCTGCCCTGGCTCAGCTTCATGCCATTCCCCCTTGTCCCATCTCCTGGCCCCTGGCTGAAGAGACCATCACCTATCTCTCTATAACCTCCCTTCAGGTAGTTGTGGGTGGTGATAAGGTCTCCCCTCAGCCTCCTCTTCTCCAGGCTCAACACCCCCAGCTCCCTCAGCTGCTCCTCAGAGGATTTGCCCTCCAGCCCCTTCCCCAGCCTGGTTGCCCTTCTCTGGACTCGCTCCAGGACCTCCATGTCCTTCTGATGCTGAGGAGCCCAGAACTGGACCCAGCACTTGAGCTGGGGCCTCCCCAGTGCCCAGTCCAGGGGCACAATCCCCTCCCCAGACCTACTGGCCACGCTGGGTCTGACACAAGCCAGGATGCCCTTGGCCTTCCTAGCCCCCCAGGCACACTACTGGCTCATGGTCAGTCTGCAGTCACCCAACACCCCCAGGTCCTTCTCTGCCTGACAGCTCTCCAGCCAGTCTCCCCCAAGCACTGCACAGGGTTGTTCTGTCCCATGTGCAGCACTCTACACTTGGCCTTGTTAAACATCATCCCACTGGTCTCAGCCCATGGGTCCAGTCTGTTCAGATCCCTCTGAAGAGCCTCCCTACCCTCAGGCAGATCAACACTTCCTCCTAGTTTAGTGTCATCTGCAAACTTAGTGAGGGAGCATCCAATCCCTCCATCCAGATCATTGATAAAGATGTTGAACAAGACTGGACCCAGGACTGAGCCCTGGGGGATGCCACTCCCATGGGGAAGTGCTGCCTGTTCCCCAGCCCTCTGTGGGGGACTGATGTCCATCCCTGCAGCCCAGCCTTCACCATGGGTGTGCTTCCTCCTCCTCCTCCTCCTCCTCACGACTTCGTTTCTCCTGCAGAACGAGGTGCAGAACATCAAGTTCAACAGTTCAGGGCAGTGTGAGGCGCCACTGGTGCGGACAGACAACCCCAAGAGCTGGTATGAGGACGTGGAAGGTTGTGGCATCCAGTGCCAGAACCCGCTCTTCACCGAGAAGGAGCACCGCGAGATGCACGTCTACATCGCCGCCTTCAGCTCCGTCACCATCTTCTGCACCTTCTTCACCCTGGTGAGACGTGGAAGAACACAGGGACTTGTTCCTAAAAGAGGACCAGGCACTGAGCTGTCCCTTTCTCCTTCCTCCCAGGCCACGTTTGTTGCTGACTGGAGGAACTCCAACCGCTACCCCCGCTGTCATCCTCTTCTACGTCAACGCCTGCTTCTTCGTGGGCAGCATCGGCTGGTTGGCGCAGTTCATGGATGGTGCTCGTGATGAGATCGTCTGCCGGGCCGACGGCACCATGAGGCTGGGGGAACCCACGTAGGTGTCACCTTCATCCCCATCCCACCATGGCCATGTGCCAGGAAGGGGTTTCCTGGCCTTTTGGGAGCATGGAGGATGCTCTGCTTTTGGGGTAGGAGACCCTTTTCCTCCCTGTCTCTTCATGGAGGTTGGTGATGCTCCTGTCTTACCCTGTAGCTCCAACGAGACACTGTCCTGTGTCATCATCTTTGTCATTGTTTACTACTCACTGATGTCGGGTGTCATCTGGTTTGTCATGCTGACCTACGCTTGGCACACCTCCTTCAAGGCACTGGGCACCACCTACCAGCCACTGCTGGGCAAGACCTCCTACTTCCACCTCATCACTTGGTCCATCCCCTTCGTCCTCACTGTGGCCATCCTGGCTGTGGCTCAGGTAATGGCACCCTGATCCCATGTCCTGGTGCTTCCCAGCCTTGAGTGTGCCCAGGGAAGGGGTGACCACAGCCAACCCACCCTGTCCCCATCTCTGCCAGGTGGATGGTGACTCTGTCAGTGGCATCTGCTTCGTGGGGTACAAGAACTACCGCTACCGGGCCGGCTTCGTCCTGGCGCCCATCGGGCTCGTCCTCATTGTGGGGGGCTATTTCCTCATCCGGGGTAGGTGTATACTCACCCCAACAGGGGCACATTGAGTGTGTGTGTCCCCCCCAAATCCTCACCACCTGATCCCTCCACCACAGGGGTCATGACGCTCTTCTCCATCAAGAGCAACCACCCTGGGCTGCTGAGCGAGAAGGCGGCCAGCAAGATCAATGAGACCATGCTGCGGCTGGGTGAGGGGGGCTCCCTCAGCACCCTTTCCACTGGGATTTGGGTGGGAATGGGGACATTTTGTCCCCTGAACCCAGAGCAACCCTGTCCCACCTTCCTGGGGGTGGCTGTAGTAGGGGGACAAAGCTGTAGTGACAGTGTCCTTGTCCTGGTGTCGTTGGGGTCCTGCTAAACAAGGGATGTCCCACTTCTCTTCCAGGCATCTTTGGCTTCTTGGCCTTTGGCTTTGTCTTCATCACTTTTGGCTGCCACTTCTATGACTTCTTCAACCAGGCAGAGTGGGAGCGCAGCTTTCGGGAATACGTCCTGTGAGTGGGATGGGGACAGGGATGGGGACAGGGACAGGGATGGGAGGGAGCTGCTGGTGGCATCCCAGATGTTGTGGAGCAGAAAGCCCCATGTGTCACCAACGTTGCCACCGCACCTGTAGAGCTGTGGGGACTTAACCCCATTGTGTCACCCTTCTTAGGGCCACCGTCCTGCCATCTGTCCCCACAGGTGTGAGGCCAACGTGACCATCGCCACGCAGACCAACAAGCCCATCCCAGACTGTGAGATCAAGAACCGTCCGAGTCTGCTGGTGGAGAAGATCAACCTCTTCGCCATGTTCGGTACCGGCGTCTCCATGAGCACCTGGGTCTGGACCAAGGCCACCCTCCTCATCTGGAAGCGGACCTGGTGCAGGTGGGACCCCCAGGATGTCACCCCACAGCTCCTTGTGGGACCTTCCTGCCCCATCCAACGTCGTGAGATGTTGGAGGTTGTCCCCAAACTTGTCTGTTGGCTCAGTGAGTTGTAGGCTCACAGCGGACAGCGGCTTGGGAATGGGGTGTCCCCTGCCGCCCTTGGTGTCCCTGTCTGGAGATGGGGAAGGGTCCCTGTCCCCCCCCAGCTATGCATGTCCTCACACTGTGTCCCTGCTGTGTCCCCAGGCTGACAGGACAGAGCGATGACCAGCCCAAGAGGATCAAGAAGAGCAAGATGATCGCGAAGGCCTTCTCCAAGCGTAAGGAGCTGCTGCGCGACCCGGGCCAGGAGCTGTCCTTCAGCATGCACACTGTCTCACATGATGGCCCTGTGGGTATGTCCCTGTGGAGGGGGGGACACCTCAGCAGCTCCCTGGGGTCCCCTCCTTGACTGTTTCCTTCCCACCTTTGTCCTTGCAGCTGGTTTAGCGTTTGACATCAACGAGCCATCAGCCGACGTGTCCTCAGCATGGGCCCAGCATGTCACCAAGATGGTGGCCAGGAGAGGGGCTATCCTGCCCCAGGACATCTCTGTCACACCCGTGGCAACGCCTGGCAAGTCCTTGGGGACCTCATGGGGTGTCTCTGCGGGGGGGAAGAGGCAGGCAGAGGGGTGTTGGGGACGTGTGGGGAGGCAGAGCTGTGGGGGCTGGAGCTGGTTGGGGGGTGCAGGGCAGGATGTGGCCTCTCTCACCCACCTTGTCCCATGTCCTGCAGTGCCCCCTGAGGAGAGAGCCAACCTTTGGGTGGTGGAGGCCGACGTCTCCCCTGAGCTGCAGAAGCGCAGTGGTCGCAAGAAGAAGCGGAGGAAGAAGAAGAAGGAAGTGTTCCCAGATCCTGAACGCTGCCTGGGGGGCTCTGCAGCCCCCCTGGCCACCAGCACCGTCCCTCACCTACCCCGACTACCCCCCCAGCCCTGCCTGGTGGCCTTTGCCCCCGATGTCATTCCAGGCCTCACGCCTGGCCAATCTGAAGCTGCCTTTGCTGGGATGCCGTGGGACCACCGTCGCAGAGCCAACGTCTTCCACCTCATCAGCAACCCCTTCTGCCCTGAAGCAGGGTCCCTGGATGAGGAGAACCCCGGCCCCAGCAGTGGGCGCTGGCAACGCAACGGGGGTCCCCTCTGGACCCCCAACCCCGGCACCCTGCCCCATGGTGGGGGGCTGAGGACTCAGGGCCGACGGGCCGGCTTGGCCCCCATCCACTCTCGGACCAACTTGGTGGACACGGAGCTGCTGGATGCTGATTCGGACTTCTGAGCCTGATGGGACGTTGCAAGGGGGACAGGGGGTGAGACCCAAAACCTCACCCAGCACAGGCAGCCAAGGAGGGGACACCAAACCCCACCCTGTCCCACCTGAGCATACTTCTAGCCCGTCCATGGCTGATTTCTCCCCTCAGAGGACAGCGTTTCTCCCTGCATCCCAGACTTGGATGCACATCCCAACCCAAGAAGACACCATCAGAAGGGTTTTGGCATCACCAGGAGGAGAGAAACAGCGTCTCAGTGAGGACCAAACCCCCAGGGATTTAAGGACAAGGGGGGTGCTGCCTTCCCCACCGACAGCAACAACAGTACCAGGCAGTGGGGTAGATTTCAGTGCTGCATCCTGGGGTGCTGGGACCTACTGACACCCCTCATTCACCCCCTCCACCTGCAGCTAGACGGTACGTAGAGCTTCCAAACACTTGTGCCAATAGTTCCTTATTTTTTATCATTTTTAATCTTTATATAATACACTGAGACACGACAGTTGGGCACCAGAACCACCACCAAGAGTGGGATGAGCTTGAACCCCCCTCCTCATGAGGTAGCAGCAAGGGGTGCACCCATATTATTCTATCTGGGTGCACCCCATATTTCTTCAGGGCTCCCAAAGTGCCTTCCAGCTTCCCACTGAGCTCAACCAGAGCTGAAAAGGAGGAGCTGGTGGGATGGTGCTTCCCCAGGGAGTTGGGGAGATGCTGCCTTGGGCTTCCCATCCTGGGATGCACCAGGTGAGCTGGAGTTGCCTTCACTGTCCAGGTGCCCCAACTCCCTGAGCAAAGTATTTTTTACTTTGATTTTTATTTTTTTAAGGAAAAAAAAAAGCCTTCCCCACCCCTCCCAAATTACAACAAACCCCTCTGAGCCTGGAGGTGGGAGGACTCCAATCCCCACCAGTGTTTTATACCTGTCCATCTATCTGTTATCTGTCCATCTGGTCGTGTCTCTCTCACATCCAGGTAGGTTCTTGGCTTTCCTGCTCTCCCAGTGACCTCCACGGGTTAATTTTTTGCTGTGTTAAGGAAAAAAAAAACCCCTTCCTGTATCAGTATTAAATTTGCCAACTTTCCATTGCTGCCCCAGGCTCTTTGGGGGGCTGTCAAGTGGGGAAATTGGGTGGGGGGAGGTTTGTCCTTTCTCTAGCTCCTCCAAAAACTGCTTTAACCCCCCTCCCTTGGCTGTTTCGCCTGTGTGAGGGGCTGGAAACACCCATGGGTGCTACAGGGATTGTTTTAGGGGGACACTCACTGGGTTTTGGCAATAAAGGGGGGGGGGGGCTTTGCCAGCAGGTGGCACTCTGGGCTCAGGGATCCCCAAACCCACAATGGGGGTCACCCTGGTTTTGGGGTGCTGCTGGGTGCCTCAGGAGGTGCTGGGGTGATGCACCATGCTGATGGTGCTTTTGGAAAGTGTCTTTATTTCCTGGGACAGTGAGTTATTTGGGGTGTGGGGTATCCTGGAGACCAGGCACCCTGCTAAAATTTGGTGGGGTGTTGGGGTTTAACTAGGGGAAATCATGTTTTCCCAGTAGATTTTGGTGGGATGAGCCCACTCTGCTGCTGGTGCAGGGCTCTGTGACAGGGTAAACACTGGGGTGGGGGGCAAGATGCTTGATTTTGGAAATGATGGGAGCCATCCTGACCCCGTTGCATCCCCTATATTTTCCCCCAGGCAACAAACCCCCCCTGGACTTGGCACATGGGGACAAAGAAGCAGTTATTTAAGGAAGTAAAAAGGATTTATCCTGGGATAAATCCTTTTATCCTGGGAAACACCCCACCTTCCTCACAAGGGGCTCAAAAACTGGAAGTAGCTCCTTGTTCTTGCAGGGAAAAATGAGATGTGACCACCAGAACCCAGCTTTTAAATGGTTGTGGTTAAAATATGGTTTAAAAGGTATGAAATGCCCAATATGGGATAAATTCAGTGGGACTTCTCCTTCCTGCTGTGCCTGGAGCATCCTGCCCTGGATCAAGGCTGAGAGCACCCAGCATCCCCTCCCCAAAAGCTGCTGGTGGTCCAGTGGAGGTTGCAGAGATGATGAAAGGCCTGGAGCATCTCCCCTGTGAGGAAAGGCTGAGTGAGCTGGGGCTGTTCGGCCTGGAGAGAAGAAGCCTGAGAGGGGATCTGATCAATGGGGATCAATAGCTGAAGGGTGGGACACAGGGGGACATGGGCAGCCTCTTCTCAGTGTCTGTGGGGACAGGACAAGGGGCGATGGGCTCAAGTTGGAGCACAGGGAGTTCCACCCCAATGTGGGGAAGAACTTCTTCCCAGTGAGGGTGAGGGAGCCCTGGGACAGGCTGCCCAGGGGGTGTGGAGTCTCCTTCTCTGGAGAGATTCCAGCCCCATCTGGACAGCGACCTGTGTGACCTGTCCTAGGGACCCTGCTTTGGCAGGGGGTTGGACCTGATGATCTCTGGAGGTCCCTTCCAACCCCTGTGATGCTGTGATTCTGTGAAGGGAGGGGGATGCCTTTGCCTTGTTTCTCCTCCTGGTTTTGGCTCTGGGGCATTTTCCTTGATGGGGATGGGGAACACAGCAGCTTCCAGCCACCACTGCGTCCCTCCCAGTGCTGCTGGCAGGGAAACCACTAATGTGAGCAGCAAAAGGCATGTGGTTTCCTGGGGAAGGGACTGGAGACCCCCCCTGGGGAGGGCAAGCCAGCTACCACTGAGGAGGTGCCTCCCCTGGGTGGGATCAGATGGAGGATTTCAGGGTGATTTTTCAGGGTGATTCCCAGGCTGAATGGCTCAGCCACGCTTGGTTTTACAGCTGTTGGGGTGGAGAAAAACAGGGGGTTCCTTTCTTTGTGTGAGATGGAAGCGTGGGTGTCTGCAGCAGAGCCCACCTGCTTCCACCTGGGTTTCCCTCCCATCTGAGCTGACCCTGCCCTGGGGCAGCTTGAGCCCATTGCCCCTTGTCCCACCTCCTGGCCCCTGGCTGAAGAGACCATCGCCCACCTCTCTGCACCCTCCTGGCAGGGCAGGGGAGGTGGGGAGAAGGTCTCCCCTCAGCCTCCTCTTCTCCAGGCTCAACACCCCCAGCTCCCTCAGCTGCTCCTCAGAGGATTTGCCCTCCAGCCCCTTCCCCAGCCTGGTTGCCCTTCTCTGGACTCGCTCCAGGACCTCAATGTCCTTCTGATGCTGAGGAGCCCAGAACTGGACCCAGCACTCGAGCTGCAGCCTCCCCAGTGCCCAGTCCAGGGGCACAATCCCCTCCCCAGACCTACTGGCCACGCTGGCTCTGACACAAGCCAGGATGCCCTTGGCCTTCCTGGCCCCTGGGCACACTGCTGGCTCCTGGTCAGGCTGAGGTCACCCAACACCCCCAGGTCCTTCTCTGCCTGACAGCTCTCCAGCCGCTCTGCCCCAGCCTGGAGCTGCTGGGGGTTGTTCTGTCCCATGGGCAGCACTCTGCCCTTGGCCTTGTTAAACTTCATCCCACTGGTCTCATCCCATTGGTCTCAGTCTGTTCAGACCCCTCTGAAGAGCCTCCCCACCCTCAGGCAGATCCACAGGTCCTCTCAGCTCAGTGTCACCCCCAAACTGACTGAGGGAACATGATACACTCCGTTTGGGGGGGTCTCTGCACACCAGTTCCCTGCCTCCTCCTCCAAGCAGGACCCTGCACAGCCAGCAGCTCCACAGGCATTGTGGGATGGACCAGGTCCAGCTTGATCCCATCCCCAGTCCATCCAGGGAGGAGATATTTCCACTCTAGAAGGTGGGGAAAGGTGCTGGAGGCCACAGCTGAGCTTGGCCTGACAGCTCTGGGGGAGGCCACAGCTATTTTCCTCCTTTTCCAGCTTAATTTTGTTGCTTGGGATCACCATTGGTACAAGAAACTGAGCCACACATGGCCACAGCTCCCAAGGGACAGACTCTGCCCTTGCCCAGGCCACTTTCTCCACCATCTGGGAGGCAAAACCCTTCCCAGATGCCCCTCTCCTGATCCCTTTTCCACACCTGGGGATGGAGCCAGCCCAAATTTCTCCTGTAGGCACCGCTGGTGCCACTCTCACTGAGCCCTGATTGTTTGAACCACTCAATCCTCCCTCACCTAAAGGGCTTCTCCCTTCCTCTCCCAGTATCCCTTGTTTTTCCAGGTAAATCATGGAGTAGGTGGCTCTGCTTACATACAACCCCTACCAGCCTGTGGCTCTGTGCTGAGCTGACCCCATGGTATCCCTGGAGCAGGAGGGACCTTGATTCATCTGGGCAGCAACACTTGGACTTGATGTCCCCATGAACCATGACTGGTTTTGCCACTTCTCTGTTGAAAATGGGGAGCTGGAGCAGTGATGGGGACACCTCCACGGTGCCCTCACAGCTGGGATGTGTTTTTCTGGGTCTCTTTGAGGTGTCCCTCCATGTCTCACTGTCCTCCTAACCCACTTAGGGGGATTTTATATTGGGGTGGCAGCAGGGACAGGGAGGGGATTGTCCCTCTCTGCTCTGCCCTCCTGAGGCCCCAGCTGGAGTCCTGTGTCCAGAGCTGGGGCCCCAACACAAGGAAGATGTGGGACTGTTGGAGAGGGGTCAGAGGAGCCATGGAGATGATCAGGGTGCTGGAGCAGCTCCCCTATGAAGAGAGGCTGAGGGAGCTGGGCTGGGTCAGCCTGGAGAAGAGAAGGCTGTGGGGGGACCTCATTGCAGCCTTCCAGTCCCTGAAGGGAGCAGAGGAACAGGAGGGGAATCAGCTTGTTCAAGGGCAGAGACTGGCAGGACAAGGGGGATGGAGTGAAGCTGGAGGAGGGAAGGGTGAGAGGAGATCTTAGGGGGAAGTTCTTTGCAGAGAGAGTGGTGAGGGGCTGGAACAGGCTGCCCAGAGAGGGGGTGGATGCCCCATCCCTGGGGGTGTTCAAGGCCAGGTTGGATGGGGCCCTGGCCAACCTTGTGTAGCTCCAGGCCTGGAGGTTGGTGGCCCTGCCTGTGGCAGGGGGGTTGGAGCTCTGTGATCCTTGGGGTCCCTTCCAGCCCAGCCCAGTCTGGGATTCTGGGATTCTATGATCAGCACTGTGGGGCAGGGGGGGTTGTGTTGGATTGGGGGATCTGTGGCATAACATCCTGAGGATTCCTGCCCTGGGGAATCGGTGCTCAGGAGGAGGTTCCAGGTTGTTTCTGCAGCAGAACCCTGGTGTGGTGGGAGCTGGGGTTCCACACGCAGCGTGGATCCAAGGGGAGGGATATTCCCCTGCTGCATCTTCAGATCCCTCCAGCAGCAGCTTTCAAGGAGTTTTGTTTTCAAAGCCCCCTCTGAGGCTGAATCTGCCCTGAGACTGAGCTTTGTGACCCTCAGGAGAGGCAGGAACCTGCCTTGAAACCCACATGTGGATTCTGGCTTCACTTCAGCAAGGAAATGGTGTTAATTTGGTGAAGTTTGGGACTTTCCATGTGCTGCTTTATCCTTTAACTCCAACCCACCATGCACATTCCTCCCAGCATCCTTCCTGCTGGGACAGCATCACCGTGGTGCATTCCAGAACTTTCTCTCCTTCCCTCCATCCTCAGCATTTTCCAGTCCAGCTGCCACCCTTCTCCAGTACAAAACTGGTTTCCCTCCTGTCCCCAGTGAGTTCTTCCAGACAGGTTCTTCCTCTCCTCTCCCTCCTTCGGGTTCTCAGGTGCCTGTCCCCATCCCTCCTCTGCCTCCTGATTTTGGGGGGGGGTTCCTGGGGGCTCCCCTTCTTCTCCTCATCTCGCAGCCATGTCACATCTCTCCATTTTCCAGGCTCCTCTGAATCCTTCCTGCTCTGTGATCACGTCACCTTCAGCATCAACAAACTGTCCCTTTGCTTCTGGATGGCCCCAAGTGTCACCTGTCAGATCCAGGCCCTCAAAGGAGCTGGGAATGTTCTGCTCCATGAAACACATGGAAAAGCAACCCTAATTTGGGGTGCATCCAGCACAGCACAGCCAGGCCAGGCCAGGGAGGGGATTGTCCCACTCTGCCCTGTGCTGGGGCGGCCTCACCTCGAGTCCTGGGGGCAGGTTTGGGTGTCACAGGACAAGAGGGACAGGAAACTCTTGGAGAGTGTCCAGAGGAGGCAGCGAGGATGGGGAAGGGGCTGGAGGGGAAGTCTCCTGAGGAGAGGCTGATGGCCCTGGGCTTGTCCAGCCTGGAGAAGAGGAGGCTGAGGGGAGCCCTCCTGGGGGTCTGTGGCTTCCTGCCCCGGGGAGCGAAGGGGCAGCGCCGATCTCTCTCCTCTCTCTGGGGCCCAGGGCTGGAACCCGAGGGGACGGCGTGAAGCTGCCAGGGGAGGGTCAGGGTGGCTGTTAGGAAGAGGTTCTGTGCTGAGAGGGGGGTCGGGCACTGGCACAGGCTCCCCAGGGAAGGGGTCCCAGCCCTGAGCTGGGCTGAGGGCAAGAAGCATCTGGCCGATGCCCTCAGTGCCCTGCTCTGCCTGGGCTGGGGCTGTGTGGAGCCAGGAGTGGGACTTGGTGGTCCTTAGGGGTCCCTTCCAGCTCAGGAGATGCTGGGATGATTCTGATGGGAGCTACAACCAGCACCAGGTGGGTCACCCAACAGAACACTGTCTTCAGAACAGAAACCCAGGACATTGTGAAGACTGCCTTCTTGCACCATCACAGAGCTGGAAGGGACCTTGAGAGATCATCTAGCCCAACCCCCCTGCCAGAGCAGGATCACCCACACTAAATCACACAGGAACACATCCAGGCCCCTTGGGTTTGAATGTCTCCAGAGAAGGAGACTCCCCAACCTCTCTGGGCAGCCTGTCCCAGGGCTCCATCACCCTCACAGAGACAAAGTTCCTCCTGACATTCCCATGGAGCTTCCTCTGCTCCAGTTTGCACCCACTGCCCCTTGTCCTGTTGCTGCCATCCCTGAGCAGAGCCTGGCTCCAGCCTCCTGACTCTCACCCTTTACATATTGATAGACATGGATGAGGTCACCCCTCAGTCTCCTCACACAATCCCAAGGTTGGAAAGTCCTTTAAGATGATCGAGTCCAACCGCTCCTGTCTGATGCTAAACCAGATCCCTGAGCACCTCCAAGCCCAGCTCCCTCAGCCTCTCCTCAGGAAGGGGCTCCACTCCCTTCACCACAGAGAGTTTGGAAGGGACCTCGAAAGCTCATGTAGCCCAAACCCCCTGCCAGAGCAGGATCACCCAGACTCAATCCCACAGGAACACATCCAGGACCATGGGGTTTGAATGTCTCCAGAGAAGGAGACTCCACAACCTCTCTGGGCAGCCTGTCCCAGGGCTCTGTCACCCCCACAGGAAGGGGCTCCATTCCCTTCACCACAGAGCGTTTGGAAGGGACCTTGAAAGCTCATCCAGCCCAGCCCCCCTGCCAGAGCAGGATCACCCAGCCTAAATCCCTCAGGAACGCTCCCAGGCCCCTGGGGTTTGAATGTCTCCAGAGAAGGAGCCTCCCCAGCTGAAGGAGCCTCTCCCCAGCCTCTCCATCCCAGACTCTGCCGCTCGGGCGCCGCTGCAGCTCCAGGATCCCACCCTTGGCGTATCCCTCAATCTGCCCAATTAATCCCAACGATGATAATTAACATAACCCGAGCCAGGAAGCCTTTTAACTGCCCCCCTCCCTCCCCCCAAGCGCCGCTCCCTGGGACGAGGATCTTCCCCCAGGAACCAGAGATGAGAAGGCCCGCGGAGGCCTCAAGGCCTTGGTAGGCCATAGAGGCCAGCTAGCCGCATCCGGACTACAACTCCCATCAGCCCCCGCTGCGCACCCCAGCCCCGCCTTAAAGGGGAGGCGCCGCGGGGGCAGATGGGAGTTGTAGTCCTCTAAGCCTGCACGTCCCGGCGTGCCCCGCGGGCGCTGAGGGGGCGGGCGGGCCCGGAGGCTGCAGTCGCTCGCTCGGTCGGTCGGTCGGTCGGTCGGTCGTTCTCGGTAGCGGCGATGTCGGTGCAGGTGGCGGCCCCGGCTGTGGAGCTAAAGGAGCTCAGCGGCCCCATGGATAAAGCGTCGGGGCCGCTGGATAAACCGGTGCCCGCACACGCAGCCGGGCACGGGGTGGCTCCGTGTCCGCTACCGGCCGCCGAACGTGAGGCGGCCCCGGTGTCTTCTTCATCCTCCTCTTCCTCCTCCTCCGGCTCCGGTGGCGAGCGGCCTCCGCTCAGCGCTTGTTCCGCTACCGCCTTACCTCCCGGTGCCGCTAAGGTACCTCAGGCATCGGCTATGAAACGAAGCGACCCCCACCACCCCCAGCACCGGCACCGCGACGGCGGCGACACCGGAGGCTCCGCGGCCGAGGCGCTCGTCAGCCCCGACGGCACCGTCACCGAGGCGCCGCGCACCGTCAAGAAGGTAACGGGGAAATGGGGGGGGAAGGGAGGGTGTTGGGGGGGGAGATGGAGCACCCCAACCCATCCCCCCGGGGACCCTGCACCCCACCGGTGTGTAGCGCCTCCTGCCCGCCCCCCCCCCCCCCCCCCCCCCCTTCCAAAACACCGGGGAGGGGGAAGGGGGAACCGTCGCGGTGCTTTGGGGACACGGTTGTGCCCCCCTCTGGGTGTATGTGGTGTGTCGTGGGTGCTGCTGTGGGGACCGGGTCCTGGGGGGTGTGGGGTGCTGTGTGAGCCTCCTGTGGGATGGATGGACACACGGACACACAGACAGACGGGGGAGTGTGACCAGCCCTGGGACACACAGACACATGGACACATGGACACACACACCCACGGAGGAGTGTGACCAGCCCTGGGACACACAGACACACACACACACACACACACACACAGAGGGGACTGTGACCAGCCCTGGGGACACACAGACACATGGACACACACCCGCACAGGGGAGTGTGACCAGCCCGGGGACACACGGACACACAGACACACAGGGGAGTGTGACCAGCCCTGGGACACACGGACACACAGAGGGGACTGTGACCAGCCCTGGGACACACGGACACACAGACACACAGAGGGGGACTGTGACCAGCCCTGGGACACACGGACACACAGGGGAGTGTGACCAGCCCTGGGACACACAGACACATGGACACATGGACATCCACATCTCCATAGGGGAGTGTGACCAGCCCTGGGACACATGGACACACAGACACATGGACACACACACACACACACAGAGGGGAGTGTGACCAGCCCTGGGGACACACAGACACATGGACACATGGACATCCACATCCCCACAGGGGAGTGTGACCAGCGTTGGGACACACAGACATACGGACACATCCCCACGGGGGAGTGTGACCAGCCCGGGGACACACGGACACACAGACACACACACCCACGGGGGAGTGTGACCAGCCCTGGGACACACAGACACACGGACACAGAGTGTGACCAGCCCTGGTGACACACGGACACACAGACACATGGACACAGAGTGTGACCAGCCCTGGGGACACACGGACACACAGACACACACACCCACGGGGGAGTGTGACCAGCCCTGGGACACACGGACACACAGACACACAGAGGGGACTGTGACCAGCCCTGGGGACACACAGACACATGGACACACGGACACATGGACACACACACCCACAGGGGAGTGTGACCAGCCCTGGGACACACGGACACACAGACACACAGGGGAGTGTGACCAGCCCTGGGGACACACGGACACACAGACACACACACCCACAGGGGAGTGTGACCAGCCCGGGGACACACGGACACACAGACACACAGAGGAGTGTGACCAGCCCTGGGGACACACGGACACACAGACACACAGAGGAGTGTGACCAGCCCTGGGGACACACGGACACACAGACACACACACCCACGGGGGAGTGTGGCCATCCCTGGGACACACGGACACACAGACACACGGACACACCCACCCACAGGAGAGTGTGACCAGCCCTGGGGACACACAGACATACGGACACCCCTACCCCCATGGGGGCCTGTGAACAGCCCTGGGGACACACAGACACAGCCACCCCACGGGTGTGACCAGCCCTGGGGACACACAGACACATGGACACATGGATCCACACCCCCATGGGTGAGTTTGACCAGCCCTGGGACACACGGACACCCAGATCCCCCCCCACCCCCCAGGCGTGTGTGACCAGCCCTGGGGACACCCAGACACCCCCACCTCCTGCTGAGTGTGACCAGTCCTGAGTGGCAGTGTCACCCATACACTTGCTCACACACTCGTGTGTGCCAAGGAAGGTGCTGGGGGTGTGGGTGGGTGCTTGTGTACACACCACCCTCCTGCACACCCTGGTGTGGGGGTGTTGGCAGGAGAAGCCTGTGCCAGGCACGTGTGGCCCTGGGTGCCAGCAGGTTCCTGGGGTTATCCACTCACTTGGGAGTGACACACGAGGTAAAGGTGCATGGAGAGGTGCCTGTCCCTCTGTACAGGGTGGGATAACCAGGAACAGCCTGGAACAGGCTGCCCAGGGTGGGGGTTGAGTCACCTTCCCTGGATGTGTTCAAAAAAAGGGGAGATGAGGTGCTTAAGGATATGATTTAGTTTAGGATGAGAATGGTTGGACTTGATGATCTTAAAGGTCTTTTCCAACCTTGTGTGTGATTCTGAGTGCCCAGCATGCCTGCTGGAAGCACCCACACACACCCAAGAGTGGGTCTGCACAGGGTGCCCCCTCCCCAGGGCTGCCCCTATCCTGGAGCTTGCCACGCCAGGACCACAGTCTGGCTGGTGAGCGTGTTGGGTGGGTGCCCATGGATGTGGCACCTCTGCCACGTGTGCTCAAGCATGTGTCCCTTTCCATGCATGTCACCTCGAGGTGTGTACACTGTTTGGGTACAGGCATGCCTCTGGGGTGGGTGTGAACGTGTGGGGGCACCTATAGATGTGTTTGCACCCACTTCTGTGCTCAGCTGTGGACCCACCGTGCGCCTGTTGGGGAAGGGGTGGTGTGGCTGCAGGTGGGTTTGTGCACGTGTGTGTGTGTGTGTGTGTGTACACACTGCCTGGAGGCTGATGGTGGTAGGTGGGTGTGTGCTAAAGCATGTGTGCTCACTGTGGGTGCGGGGGTGTTGGGTGACCTCAGACTGACCAGGAGCCAGCAGTGTGCCCAGGAAAGCCAATGGCATCCTGGCTTGTGTCAGAGCCAGCATGGCCAGTAGGTGTGGGGAGGGGATTGTGCCCCTGGACTGGGCACTGGGGAGGCTGCAGCTCGAGTGCTGGGTCCAGTTCTGGGCTCCTCAGCATCAGAAGGACATTGAGGTGCTGGAGCGAGTCCAGAGAAGGGCAACCAGGCTGGGGAAGGGGCTGGAGGGCAAATCCTCTGAGGAGCAGCTGAGGGAGCTGGGGGTGTTGAGCCTGGAGAAGAGGAGGCTGAGGGGAGCCCTTCTCCCCACCTCCCCTGCCCTGCCAGGAGGGTGCAGAGAGGTGGGCGATGGTCTCTTCAGCCAGGGGCCAGGAGATGGGACAAGGGGCAATGGGCTCAAGCTGCCCCAGGGCAGGGTCAGCTCAGCTGGGAGGGCAAAGTTCTTCCCTGGCAGAGTTGTGGGGCTGTGGCACAGGCTGCCCAGGGAGGGGGCTGAGTCACCATCAGAAGGACATTGAGGTGCTGGAGCGAGTCCAGAGAAGGGCAACCAGGCTGGGGAAGGGGCTGGAGGGCAAATCCTCTGAGGAGCAGCTGGGGGTGTTGAGCCTGGAGAAGAGGAGGCTGAGGAGAGACCTTCTCCCCACCTCCTCTGCCCTGCCTGGAGGGTGTCTGGGCTCCTCAGGTGGATGCTCCCGTGGCCACAGCTACTCCCTGTAGTAGGAGATGCACGTTCTCTCCTGTGCTCTGTGGGTGGCTGTAGAGAAATGCCTTTGCCACAGAGATTCCTGAGTGGGAGCAGCCCGAGTTGCTGGTGCCTGGCACCCTTCCCTTGGGAAATCACAGGGGAAGGAGTTCTCCCCTGGGATGCACGAACCTTTGGTTGTCACTCTGGTGTTTCCTCTCCCTTCAGAAGACCTGGGATGAGGGAGTTTGTCTCTGTAACCATGATCTCCAGGGTGGCTTCCCTGAAACTGGAGGGATGGGGTGCATGGAGAGGGTCTGATGAAAGGCTCCTTCCATCCCCTTAGAAATCCCAGCTGGGAGGGGGGGTCAGTCACTTGGTGAAGGACATTTTTCCCCCCCAGGATTGTGACTTCCATGCCCAGTGCCCCCTCCCATGTGATACCCTAATCCCATCTCTCTCTCTTTTCAGCCCCCTTCTGGGTATCCATCTTTCTCCTCAAGTTTGCTTCATGCTTCCAAACTCCTTCCCTAGCCCTCTTCTGCTCTTGTTGAGCAGCAGGAAGGGGTTTCTCCTTGAACCTCCCCCTCCTGAAGCCCTGGGGAGGGGAGCACAGTGTCAGTCCATGCCTTGACATCACCCAGCCTTGGAGGGAAGGGCTGAGCTGATGGTGGGTGATGGGGTTGGTGTGTGAAAGAGAAGGACATGGACCTGTTGGAACAGGACCAGAGGAGGCCATGAGGATCATCTGAGGGCTGGAGCACCTCTCCTGTGAAGAGAGTTGGGGTTGTTCAGCCTGGAGAAGAGAAGGCTCCAGTGGGGAGATCTTACAGCACCTTCCAGTCCCTGAAGGGGCTACAAGGAAGCTGGGGAGGGACTTTTGGAGTGCAGAATGAGGCGGAATGGGTTTAAATTGGAAGGGGGGAGATTTAGGTTGGATTTTAGGAATAAAGTCTTCCCTCTGAGGGTGGTGAGGCCCTGGCACAGGGTGCCCAGGGAGGGAAGTGGTGGCTGCCCCCTCCCTGGAGGTGTTCAAGGCCGGGTTGGATGGTGTCTTGAGCAGCCTGGGCTGGTGAGAGGTGTCCCAGCCCATGGCAGGGGGTTGGGATGATCTTTGAGGTCGCTTTCAACCCAACCCATTCCATGATTCTATGAAGGAACCTGTGATCTCTCTCCCTGGTTCCTCTTGGTAGCAGCAGCCTTTGAAGAGCAGCAAAGGATGCCAAGCTTTCCAGAGAAGCCTCGGATGCTGGAGGAACAGCCAGCAAGCTTTTGGAGCAGCAGAACTCCCCAGCTGGCTCCCTGTGCTTTGGGCAACGAGTTTGTTTAGGAGCTGACAATCTGTCTGGTTGCTAAAGGAAGCGAGATGTGTTGATGGAGCCTGTCTGGGAGTACAGACTGTTCCTTCTCCCTCTATTCCCCCCCATCCTGTTGCTCTCCAGAGAGGTTGTTAAGCATTTTCCTTCACCAGATTTACCAATCCAGAGTCCTTGCTTAGGAAAATCATGTTATTTAATCTGAAAAGCACCAGAGTTGGGTTTTTTTTTAAGCTTTAGAATTCTTCCCAGTCTTGAGACTGAAAAACTGGGCATGTGGAGCTGTGGCATCTGTCAGAAGAAGGTTTGGTACCAAAGCTGCTCCTGGAAGCAGCAGATACAGCATTTTTTTTAGTCAAATCCAATACAGCTTCACTTTGGTACCTCCAGTAGAAGTTTATTTAATATATCTAAGCAGCACTGCACTGGATTCAGAGGGAAACCAAGTGAACTGTGTGCTGGGAAAAATCCCTGTGGATTTTCTTGACTGGTTTCTATGTGAAAAGCACTGTGGGGTACTGGAGATGAGGGCAAAGTGGCAAGAGGGACGTTGCTTTTTCTGTCCTCATCTTCATTCCTGTCCTGTGCTAAACCATATCCCTAAGTACCTCATCTAAAAAAGGGGTAGATGAGGTGCTCAGGGCTATGGTTGAAGCACAGGATGGGAGTGGTTGGACTTGATGATCTTAAAGGCTGAAGGGGAGCCCTTCTCCCCACCTCCCCTGCCCTGCCAGGAGGGTGCAGAGAGGTGGGCGATGGTCTCTTCAGCCAGGGGCCAGGAGATGGGACAAGGGGCAATGGGCTCAAGCTGCCCCAGGGCAGGGTCAGCTCAGCTGGGAGGGCAAAGTTCTTCCCTGGCAGAGTTGTGGGGCTGTGGCACAGGCTGCCCAGGGAGGGGGCTGAGTCCCCAGCCCTGGGGGTGTTTCCCAGCCGGGGAGATGAGGTGCTCAGGGAGATGGTTTAGCACAGGACAGGGATGGTTGGACTCAATGATCTTAAAGGTCTTTTCCAACCTTGGGAATCTGGGATTCCATTTTCACTCTCATTTTAAACCTCATCACACCCTTTTACTTCATCCTCTCTGCCTTCAGATGGGCTGATCCACATTTCACCACCATAAAATGGGAACATCTCACCCTCCCCACCCCAAATTGGTGTTTCCAACGTTGCAAGCCTGTATTTGTCTTTATTTAGACCATCACTTCATTTTCTTGTAACATTCCAGGAGATGTAGAGTCCTGATTCCCTCTCCTCCAGCACCTCCTTGTACAAGGAACCATGGCACCCCTGCAAAGCCAGATGTGAAGCATGCCACGCTCATCTTCCATGAGGAACCAAGGTGGTTCCCATCAGCTCTAGGTGACAATCTCTGCTGTGATGTTTATCTTCTCTTGGGATTCTTGCTGTAGATTCGTGCTCTCAAGAAATGGCTGGAAGAGCCAGTGTCTGATGTGACATCAGATTTGATTTTGCAGCTGATGCTGAGTGATGGGACGTGGCTGTGAGCTCAGTGGGTGTCTGCACAGGTAGATGATGTAGCTCTGAGCTGGCTGCCTTGGAAATGGGCTGGCAAGTAGGTTTTGGAGTTGTGTGTGAGCTGTGGGCTGGTGGCCTGAGCTCCAGGGATGGTCCAGATCTTCTCCTGTCAGGGCAGGAGGTCCAGGTTTGGAAGCCACGTGAGAATTTGGCAGGAGAAGAGGAGAAGATCTGGACTACCCTCCTGCTGAATTCACAGAATCACAAGGTTGGAAAAGACCTTTGAAGATCATCAAGTCCAACAATTCTCATCCTAAACTAAATCATATCCCTCATCTCCCCTTTAGATGGAGAAGATGGTCCAGATCTTCTCCTCCCATCCTGCTGAATTCTCATGTGGCTTCCAGATGATGAGGCAGTTTGGGGAGCTCAAACCTCATGAATCCCTCCCTGGAAGTTGGGTTGGGTTCTGTTGGGGTGATTCCCCCCAGTGTAGGGTCAAGGAAGAGCTGGGAATGATGCAGGAGAAGCAGCAGGAGCACGCTGAGGGAAGATGGAAGGGATGGAAAAGCCTCTGTGGCAGCAGCTGGATGCTGAACTGGCTTGGCTGTTGGCTGAGTGACTGGGTGGTGGCAGCTGGCTGGGGTGACTCAGGAGATGTGTGGTTTGGGTTGCCATCCCTGCTCCCAGAGCAGGGTAAACCACAGGGCTGAGTAACAGTTTCTGGTGTCCTGAGCTTCACTCATCCCTGGATGTGAGTCAGAGCCCTGAGTTGAGTTGTTTATGGTTTAACCTGGAGTGGTTCTCTGATGCTGAGACCCCAAGCTTTGGGGTGCTTGCTTCTGGTTTGGGTTGTTTCTCACATGCTCCTACAGACAAGTGGCCCAAAGTCCCAGGACTCCTGGAAACATCTCTGCTTAGTGTGCCTGAGGAGGGAAGGGGTGTAATTAAGACTCCCAACCTGATTAGCTGGGTGATCTTAGCCTTGTGAGGACCCACTCTGCCCCCTCTTTCTTTAGGAGACTTCAGACAGATGGACTTGGCCAGTCAGGCTCAGTCAGTGCCTGTGCTCCACGCTGGGGTGATGCATCCACAGCTGCTGGGGTTTATTCTCAGCAGCATCTACTGACTGACAGAGTGAGAGGTGGTTGGGTTCTTGTCCTGGTACTGAAAGCCCCACTCCCTCCTTGAACCCCAGAATCCCAAGGTTGGAAAAGACCTTTAAGATCATCAAGTCCAACCAATCCCATCCTAAGCTGAACCAGATCCCTGAGCACCTCATCTCCCAGGCTGGGAAACACCCCCAGGGCTGGGGACTCAGCCCCCTCCCTGGGCAGCCTGTGCCACAGCCCCACAACTCTGCCAGGGAAGAACTTTGCCCTCCCAGCTGAGCTGACCCTGCCCTGGGGCAGCTTGAGCCCATTGCCCCTTGTCCCATCTCCTGGCCCCTGGCTGAAGAGACCATCTCCCACCTCTCTGCACCCTCCTGGCAGGGCAGGGGAGGTGGGGAGAAGGTCTCCCCTCAGCCTCCTCTTCTCCAGGCTCAACACCCCCAGCTCCCTCAGCTGCTCCTCAGAGGATTTGCCCTCCAGCCCCTTCCCCAGCCTGGTTGCCCTTCTCTGGACTCGCTCCAGGACCTCAATGTCCTTCTGATGCTGAGGAGCCCAGAACTGGACCCAGCACTCGAGCTGCAGCCTCCCCAGTGCCCAGTCCAGGGGCACAATCCCCTCCCTGGAGGTGTAAGGACCCATCCTTGTGTAACATCCCCAGAGGTGATTGAACTTCAAGCCGTGTTCTTTTGCTCCTTGGCATCATTAAACCAGAGATCTTTCAGAGTGCAAGGGGATCACTGTGCTGCTCTGTCCATGCCATTGATTCATGTGGCCAGCAGGGACAGGGAGGGGATTGTCCCTCTCTGCTCTGCCCTCCTGAGGCCCCAGCTGGAGTCCTGTGTCCAGAGCTGGGGCCCAACACAAGAAAGATGTGGGGCTGTTGGAGAGGGGTCAGAGGAGCCACGGAGATGATCAGGGGGCTGGAGCAGCTCCCTTATGGAGAGAGGCTGAGGGAGCTGGGCTGGGTCAGCCTGGAGAAGAGAAGGCTGTGGGGGGACCTCATTGCAGCCTTCCAGTCCCTGAAGGGAGCAGAGGAACAGGAGGGGAATCAGCTTGTTCAAGGGCAGAGACTGGCAGGACAAGGGGGCTGGAGTGAAGCTGGAGGAGGGAAGGGTGAGAGGAGATATTGGGGGGAAGTTCTTTGCAGAGAGAGTGGTGAGGGGCTGGAACAGGCTGCCCAGAGAGGGGGTTGGATGCCCCATCCCTGGGGGTGTTCAAGGCCAGGTTGGCTGGGGCCCTGGGCAACCTTGTGTAGCTCCAGGCCTGGAGGTTGGTGTCCCTGCCTGTGGCAGGGGGGTTGGAGCTCTGTGATCCTTGGGGTCCCTTCCAGCCCAGCCCAGTCTGGGATTCTATGTGGTGCTTCATCCATCTCCTCAGTGCCTGGCTGTGTGCAAAGCAGAAGCAGCAGGCTGTAGAGATGCACATCCTTGTGTAACATCCCTGCTGGAATATAACCTCTGGAAAACTCCTGGCTGGAAAATCCTCTGGTGAAGCCATGACATCCAAATCAATGCCTGGTGCTTGCTCAACTGGCACATCACCTGACTGCTGAGCTGCAACGGGAGGTTTTACCCCACTGAGGCTATAAATGACTCTCATGTGCTCTGTCTAAAGGATGGTGCTGACCTTGGCTCCCAGCACATTTCGGTGCCTGTGATCAAAGTGCAGCTTTGCCCCAGGAAACGGGTGGGAAATTCCTCACCACGTTCCCACACCGTTCTGTGGGGCAGAGGGGTTATTGTATTAATTGCTTTTCTTTTGCATCATTAAGGATTTGCTGTGTGCCTCAGTTTCCTTCTCAGTTTCGTTCCCAGCTTTTTTTCCCCTGAGGCTGAATTCCCAAGGAAATGAGAGTGGTTTGAATGCAGAAGCATCTTCTCATCTGAGGCCGTGTTCTTTCATTCCATGTAATGAAGGGAGCAGAGGAACAGGAGAGGAATCAGCTTGTTCAAGGGCAGAGACTGGCAGGACAAGGGGGCTGGAGTGAAGCTGGAGGAGGGAAGGGTGAGAGGAGATATTGGGGGGAAGTTCTTTGCAGAGAGAGTGGTGAGGGGCTGGAACAGGCTGCCCAGAGAGGGGGTGGGTGCCCCATCCCTGGGGGTGTTCAAGACCAGGTTGGCTGGGGCCCTGGGCAACCTTGTGTAGCTCCAGGCCTGGAGGTTGGTGTCCCTGCCTGTGTCAGGGGGTTGGAGCTCTGTGATCCTTGGGGTCTCTCCCAGCCCAGCCCAGTCTGGGATTCTGTGGTTCTGATGCTCGTGGGTCCCTCACCCTGTGAGCGTGTGAGGGTTGATTTCAGGAGGTGCCTGTGTGTGGCTGCTCAGAGCTGGGTACAGGGATCCATACGTCAACCTTTGGCATGGAGCAGGAGAGGAGATAAAAGAAGGGAGGGGAGCGAAGGGAAGAGAAGGAGAGGGAAGGAGAAGGGAAGAGAAGGAGAGGGAAGGAGAAGGGAGGGAAGGAGAGGGGAGGGAAGGGGAGGGAAGGAGAGGGGAGGGAAGGAGAGGGAAGGAGAAGGGAGGGAAGGAGAGGGAAGGAGAAGGAAGGAGAAGGGAGGGAAGGAGAGGGAAAGGGAGAGGAGGAGGAGGGGAGGGAAGGAAAGGGGAGAGGAGGGAAAGGGAGGGAAGGAAAGGGGGGAGGAAGGAAAGGGAAGGGGGGAAGGGGAGGGAAAGGAAAGGAAGGGAAGGAGAGGGAAAGGGGGGGAAGGAACGGGGGGAAGGGGAAGGAAGGGAAGGGGAGGGAAAGGAAGGGGAGGAAGAGGGGGGAGGGAAAGGAAGGGGGGGAGGAAAAAGAAGGGAAGGGGGAGAAGGGTAAGGAAGTGGGGGGAAGGGGAAAGGGGGAAAGGAAGGGGAGGGGAAGGGAAGGAGAAGGAAGGGAAGGGGAGAGGAGGAAAAGGGAGGGAGGGAAAGGGAGGAGGAAGGAAGGGGAAGGGGAGGGAAGGGGAAGGAAGAGAAGGGAAGGGGAAGGAAGAAGGGAAAGGAAGGGAATGGAAGGGAAAGGAAGGGAAGGGGAAGCAGCACGGCTGTGGAGGGGAGGAGATGACGGGCTCTAAACCCAAATATTGTGGAAATGAGAAGCTGGGGGGTGGTTTGGAGAACCTCAGGTGCCCAGGGGCTGAGTGGCAGAGTGGTGTGTGGCTGGGAGGCAGCAGCGCTGAACCTCTGGGGCTTTTGGGTTAAAAAAAGAAAAGGAAAGAAAAAAAATGTGGAGACATGATACAGGCTGGGGCAGAGCGGCTGGGGAGCTGCTGGGGGAAGGACCTGGGGGTGTTGGGTGGCCTCAGCCTGACCAGGAGCCAGCAGTGTGCCCAGGGGCCAGGAAGGCCAAGGGCATCCTGGCTTGTGTCAGAGCCAGCGTGGCCAGTAGGTCTGGGGAGGGGATTGTGCCCCTGGACTGGGCACTGGGGAGGCTGCAGCTCGAGTGCTGGGTCCAGTTCTGGGCTCCTCAGCATCAGAAGGACATTGAGGTCCTGGAGCGAGTGCAGAGAAGGGCAACCAGGCTGGGGAAGGGGCTGGAGGGCAAATCCTCTGAGAAGCAGCTGAGGGAGCTGGGGGTGTTGAGCCTGGAGAAGAGGAGGCTGAGGGGAGCCCTTCTCCCCACCTCCCCTGCCCTGCCAGGAGGGTGCAGAGAGGTGGGCGATGGTCTCTTCAGCCAGGGGCCAGGAGATGGGACAAGGGGCAATGGGCTCAAGCTGCCCCAGGGCAGGGTCAGCTCAGCTGGGAGGGCAAAGTTCTTCCCTGGCAGAGTTGTGGGGCTGTGGCACAGGCTGCCCAGGGAGGGGGCTGAGTCCCCAGCCCTGGGGGTGTTTAACAGAGGGGAGATGAGGTGCTCAGGGATCTGGTTCAGCACAGGACAGGGATGGTTGGACTGGATGATCTTGAAGGTCTTTCCCAGCCCTGTGACTCTGTGATTGTTGTGTTCAGATCTTTGCCAGGGGAACAGAACCTGGTAGATTAAATGATGAGCAGTTCACAGCTCAGTCTGAGCGTTGGGCCTGGCTGAGGCGTGAGAGATGAGCAGGGCAGAGCAGGAAGGACTCCCAGAGCTGTGGGTGACCTTTCAAGGGTTCCTTTCTCACTCCAGCTGGAGAATTGGAGAACAAGGTGAGGATTTAACTTGAAGAAGGAAGAGATGGAGGGGGAAGGGGAGGAGAGGAGAGGGGAGGAGAGGAGAGGGGTAGAAAGGGAAGGGGAGGAGAGGGGAAGAAAAAGAAGGGAAGGAGAGGGGAGGGGAGGAAAGAGAAGGAGAGGGGAGGGGAGGAAAGAGAAGGAGAGGGGAGGGGAGGAAAGAGAAGGAGAGGGGAGGGGAGGAAAGAGAAGGAGAGGGGAGGGGAGGAAAGAGAAGGAGAGGGGAGGGGAGGAAAGAGAAGGAGAGGGGAGGGGAGGAAAGAGAAGGAGAGGGGAGGAGAGGGGAGGGGAGGAAAGAGAAGGAGAGGGGAGGGGAGGAAAGGAAAAGGAAAAGGAAAAAGAAAAGGGAAGGGAAAGGGAAAAGGAGATGAAGGGGAAAGGAACAATGAGCGAGGGAGCACGGAGCTGACGGGCAGGTTTCTCTGGGTGACCTGCAGCAGGGGGGGGACTGAAGGACACTGGAGCCTGGGAGAGTAGAATCTCTTCAAGATGTTGGGCAGTGGCACAGCACAGCCCCTCAGCTGCTTCATTTTCAGCTCTGGCATTTATTTTCTTCTCCAGTTTTGCAGATTCAAGCTGGGGAGGTCCAAGAGTTGAACCTCAGTTGTGTGAGGGAAACGGCCTCCTTGATGTCCTGTTCAACTTCCCTGTGGAGAGAGGAGCTGTGGGCAAAATCTGGGTGACAAAGGGACCTTCCAAGGCCAACTCACCCCACCCTGCAGTGAGCAGGGACATCTTCACTAGAGCAGGGTGCTCAGAGCCCCATCCAGCCTGACCTTGAATGTCTCCAGGGATGGGGAGACACCACCTCTCCGGGCAACCTGGACCAGTGACCCACCACCCTCAGAGGGAAGAACTTTCCCCTAACACCCAACCTGAATCTCCCCTTTCCCAGTTTAAACCATCCCCCCTCATCCCACCACTCCCTGCCCTCGTTGTGTTGGCTGATCTCCAGAGCTCCTTCCAACCCTCTTCTCAGTGTCTGTGGGGACAGGACAAGGGGTGATGGGCTCAAGTTGGAGCACAGGGAGTTCCACCCCAATGTGGGGAAGAACTTCTTCCCAGTGAGGGTGAGGGAGCCCTGGGACAGGCTGCCCAGGGGGTGTGGAGTCTCCTTCTCTGGAGATATTCGAGCCCCATCTGGACACCGACCTGTGTGACCTGTCCTAGGGACCCTGCTTTGGCAGGGGGGTTGGATTGATGATCTCTGGAGGTCCCTTCCAACCCCTATCATTCCATGATTCTATGATACATGGGAATTAAGACTGTTTATCCAGGTATTTGGGGTTTCTGCTGTGAAGTGGAGATGATCTGACCCTTTTCCCTGGATGTCTTGTGTCATTAGTCACCAGTGCTCAATTATTGATGCATCATTCCCCCCAACTTCCCTTGTAGCTCTGAGTGTTGGCAGCTCAGGAGGCCAAACGTGTCCTGGGCTGCATCAACTCCAGTGTGGTCAGCAGATCTGGGGGGGGGATTCTGCCTCTCTGCTCTTCTGAGACCCCACCTGGAGTGCTGTGTCCAGCTCTGGGGTCCCCAGTACAGGGAAGATGTGGAGCTGGTGGAGTCCAGAGGAGCCATGGAGATGATCCAAGGGCTGGAGCATCTCTCCTATGAAGCCAGGCTGGGAGAGTTGAGCTGGTTCAGCCTGGAGAAGGCTCTGAGGAGACCTAATTGTGGTGTCCCAATCCTTAAAGGGGTCCTGCAGGAAGGTGGGAGAGGGGCTGTTCCCCAGGGTGTGCAGGGACAGGACATGGGGTGGTGGCTTCTAGCTGAATGAGGACAGGGTTAGGTCAGACATTAGGAGGGAATTCTGCACTCTGAGGGTGGGGAGGCCCTGGCACAGGGTGCCCAGAGAAGCTGGGGCTGCCCCAGGATCCCTGGAGGTGTCCAAGACCGTGTTGGATGGGGCTTGGAGCACCCTGCTCTAGTTAGGGTGTGTCTGCCCATGGCAGAGGGGTTGCACTAGATGATCTTTGAGGTCCCTTCCAACCCAAAACACTCTGTGATCAATGCTCAGCACTTCTCTCCATTCTGGATCACAAGCTGTGGAAAAATTACCCTCTTCCAGCTCATGGCCTCAGGGTGTTTTGTCTGGTGTTGCCCAAGATGTGCCAGATATGAGTCAGTTCAAGTCTTGTTCTTGTTGGGATGCATCAGCACAGCACCAATCCTGAGCCAACACAACCACCCTGCAGCTTCTGGACCAGAGCTGGCTTCTGTCCATCCAGCTCAAGCTCTGGTCTGTCTGCACCTGTCTGGGTAGACTTGCCTCCAGCAACTCATGTGAAGACAACAAGAGGGTTCAATTACACAGGGTGTTGTTGAACAGCCCAACCAAAAGCTCTGCTTCTTCTGCAAGTCTCTCCTCCTCTCTGTGGTTGCAGCATCCCAGCTGGGGAAGTGAAGTCCAGCCCTGAAACCATGTCCTGCCCAGTGATGGAGATGGGTTCTTCCAAAAGCAGTAGGTGGTGATACCAAGCTGGGAGGGGTGGGTGACATGCTGGAAGGCTGAGCTGCCATCCAGCAAGACCTGGACAGGATGGAGAGCTGGGCAATCCAGCCAGTGCTGGGTCCTGCTCCTTGGGTAGAATGACCCCAAGGACCAGTACAGGTGGGGGTGAGCTGCTGGGAAGCAGCACAGCAGAGAAAGACCTGGCAGTCCTGGTGGATAACAAGCTCTCCATGCCCAGCAGTGTGCTTTTGGGACCTGAGGTGCATCAAGAAGAGCGTGGCCAGCAGGTCCAGGGAGGTTCTGTTCTCCTCTGCCATGCTCTGGTGGGGCCACATCTGGAGTTGTGTCCCCAGTGCTGGGCTCCCCAGTTCAAGACAGACAGGGAACTACTGGAGAGAGTGTGGAGGAGGGTGTGAGGATGATGAAGGGCCTGGAGCATCTCTCATGTGAGGAAGGGCTGAGAGAGCTGGGGCTGGTTGGCCTGGAGAAGAGAAGACTGAGAGGGGATCTGATCAATAACTGATCAATATCTAAAGGGTGGGTGTCCAGAGGATGGGGCCAGACTCTTCTCAATGGTGCCCAGTGATGGGGCAGTGGGCACAAACTGGAACACAGGAAGGTCCATCTCAGTGTGAGGAGGAACTTCTTTTCTGGGAGGGTGCCTGAGCCCTGGGCCAACCCATGACTCAAGGAGAGCAGCTCAGTGCAGGTCGTGCTGGTGTCTGTTTCCAGTGAGCTTTGCTTCATCCCAGCTCCCCCAAAGCTTGCTGACTCAGCTTTGCTGTTCTCTCCATGACTTTAGGGTTTATAGAGGTGGGGAAATCTGCTTGGATCCCTTTTGGTATTGGCCAAGATGGGTTTTATTGGTTGGAGAATGAAGCAGTGGGTGTTTGGTGGGGATTTTTTTATTAAAAAAAATAATTCTAGCTTCTGGGATCTGAGATTCTTGGGATAATTCCCAGGGTTTCACATCGACTGGGTAGGAATCACAGAGCTGGAGGGGTTGGAAGGGACCTCCAGAGATCATCAATCCAACCCCCCTGCCAAAGCAGGGTCCCTAGGACAGGGCACACAGGTCGGTGTCCAGATGGGGCTGGAATCTCTCCAGAGAAGGAGACTCCACACCCCCTGGGCAGCCTGTCCCAGGGCTCCCTCACCCTCACTGGGAAGAAGTTCTTCCCCACATTGGGGTGGAACTCCCTGTGCTCCAACTTGAGCCCATCGCCCCTTGTCCTGTCCCCACAGACACTGAGAAGAGGCTGCCCATGTCCCCCTGTGTCCCACCCTTCAGCTATTGATCCCCATTGATCAGATCCCCTCTCAGGCTTCTTCTCTCCAGGCCGAACAGCCCCAGCTCACTCAGCCTTTCCTCACAGGGGAGATGCTCCAGGCCTTTCATCATCTCTGCAGCCCTCAAGGATCCCTGGCTGCCAAAGCTGGAACTCCAGCAGAATATCAGCTGCTTCTTCTCCTTTTTGCTTTCCTGGGACCTCTGTGCTCTTTCACTCAGGCTCTGATTGATGTTGAGCTCTAACCCGATGGGATGAAGGTATTTTAGGCTGAGCTACTTTAACCCCAACAGCTCCAGTGAGGAGAATGACCAAGCAGGAAGGGAAATAGTGGGAGAAATGTGGGATACCAGCCTAACCCTGATCTTTCTTGTCTCCCTTGGGATGGATTTGAATAATGCAGAGATGAGCACAGGGCAAAGGCAGCTTCAGTATGAGAACTGTGAGAGGGGGAGTTGATGGAAGGGCTGCTGTGTCTGTGCTGGAGCAGGGTGCTGCCTCGTTGGGTGACCCCCCTGGGTGCTGGTTGTAGCTCCCATCAGAATCATCCCAGCATCTCCTGAGCTGGAAGGGACCCCTAAGGCCCAGCAAGTCCCACTCCTGGCTCCACACAGCCCCAGCCCAGGCAGAGCAGGGCACTGAGGGCATCAGCCAGACGCTTCTTGCCCTCAGCCCAGCTCGGGGCTGGGACCCCTTCCCTGGGGAGCCTGTGCCAGTGCCCGACCCCCCTCTCAGCACAGAACCTCTTCCTAACAGCCACCCTGACCCTCCCCTGGCAGCTTCACGCCGTCCCCTCGGGTTCCAGCCCCGGGCCCCAGAGAGAGGAGAGAGATCGGCGCTGCCCCTTCGCTCCCCTGGGCAGGAAGCCACAGACCCCCAGGAGGTCTCCCCTCAGCCTCCTCTTCTCCAGGCTGGACAAGCCCAGGGCCTTCAGCCTCTCCTCAGGAGACTTCCCCTCCAGACCCTTCCCCATCCTCACTGCCTCCTCTGGACACTCCCCAAGAGTTTCCTGTCCCTCTTGTCCTGTGACACCCAAACCTGCCCCCAGGACTCGAGGTGAGGCCGCCCCAGCACAGGGCAGAGCGGGACAATCCCCTCCCTGGCCCGGCTGGCCGTGCCGTGCTGGATGCACCCCAGGGTAGGGTTGACCCTCCTGGCTGCCTGGGCACACCACTGGCTCATGGGTACCTCACTGTCCACCAAGACCCCCAAATACCCCTCAGCATGGCTGGCCTCCAGCCTCTCACCCCCCAGGCTGGATGCACAGCCAGGGCTGCCCCTCCCCAGGGGCAGAATCCAGCACTTGCCCTGCTTAAACTTCCCTCTGGTGGTGCTTCAGCTCTCTGATCTATCCAGCTATGATGAAGTAGTTTGTTTGGTCCATTCTGCTGGGTTTTGATCCCTGGGCTTTGTCACTGGCCACGTGAGTTGGGATTCTGTGGGATGCTAAAGCTTTTTGAAAGCCTCTGTTGTTCTCTGCCCAGGAATTAAGTCAAAGGAGCATGTGGAGAGCTGGAGCTCAAAGGCTTCCCAGGCTGAAGTGCTGGTAATGTTTCAGGACCCTGTATGCTGCTTCTGCACCTACTTTATCTCTTTAATTTCTCTTTCTGCTCCCACTTTTAAAGGCAACACAGGATCCTGTGTGACTCCCCAGGAAAGGGTCTGTAGGGTGGGTCCCCAAAGCTGATACCACTAAAGATCAGGTTTTTGCTGCCTCTTATTTTGCCTTTAGGAATCAAACCTGCTGGATTTTGGGCATTTAAGTTTGGGAAAGAGAAATGTAACATCCCAGAATAAGAAATAGATCTTCATCCTGTCATACCTTGGAAAGCATCCATACAGACCTCAGTGCTGTAGGTCCAGGAGAAATTCCAGAGAGCAGAGCTTCTGAAGGAGGAAAAAAGGAAGTGAAAACCAAAATAATTGGTATTTTAGTAGGGAGAAAGTTTATATTTGGCTTTATAACTCTTGGTAATTGGCCACTGGAAGCACAGGAAGTTCAGAATCCCAGAATCCCAAGGTTGGAAAAGCCCTTTAAGATCATCAAGTCCAACCATCCCTGTCCTGTGCTAAACCAGATCCCTGAGCACCTCATCTCCCCGGCTGGGAAACACCCCCAGGGCTGGGGACTCAGCCCCCTCCCTGGGCAGCCTGTGCCACAGCCCCACAACTCTGCCAGGGAAGAACTTTGCCCTCCCAGCTGAGCTGACCCTGCCCTGGGGCAGCTTGAGCCCATTGCCCCTTGTCCCATCTCCTGGCCCCTGGCTGAAGAGACCATCGCCCACCTCTCTGCACCCTCCTGGCAGGGCAGGGGAGGTGGGGAGAAGGTCTCCCCTCAGCCTCCTCTCCTCCAGGCTCAACACCCCCAGCTCCCTCAGCTGCTCCTCAGAGGATTTGCCCTCCAGCCCCTTCCCCAGCCTGGTTGCCCTTCTCTGGACTCGCTCCAGGACCTCAATGTCCTTCTGATGCTGAGGAGCCCAGAACTGGACCCAGCACTTGAGGTGCAAGTGTTGGAGAGCAGCAGGGGAGAGGGACCTGGGGGTCCTGGGGGCCACAACAACATGGGGAAGAACTTTTCCACAGTGAGGGTGAGGGAGCCCTGGGACAGGCTGCCCAGGGGGGTGTGGAGTCTCCTTCTCTGGAGAGATTCCAGCCCCATCTGGATGCTGACCTGTGTGACCTGTCCTAGGGACCCTGCTTTGGCAGGGGTTTGGACTTGATGACCTCTTGAGGTCCCTTCCAACCCCTACAGCTCTGTGATTCTGGGATTCTACAGACAGTGGTCACAGAAGGAACTTCAGAGTTCCCATCTGAAACCTCTTCCTGCAGTGTGTAGACTTAACACCAAACTTCCCAGGCTTGATCCTCCTGGATTGCCAGGTTGTTTCATTCTCCCAATAACTGGGAGGGCTTTAATTTTGATGCCTTTGGACTCGATATGCCATCATTGTGCCTACTTTAGTTTTTCCCTTGTAAGAAAATCAAAGGGACCACGTTCTCCTAAACAAAATAGTGTTTGATTTGGGTTCTGCTCACCCTCATCTGCAGCTTCCACGTGGATGAGTGATGAGCACTTGCTGGGAAGAGACCCAGGAGAAGTGGTTCCCTAAACCAAAACAGGGTTTTTTGGTTTTCTTCTTCTATTTTCCTTCTTTTTTGGTACCTCAACATCCTCTGCAATAATCCAGGCTGCTTTAAATGGGGGTTATTCAGTGCTAATGTTATGCAAGATTCCTGATTAGTGGTGTGGAGTTGGACTTGGGAGGCTACTTGGGAGTTAGGGTGGAATTAGAGTAACCATGGCAACCATTGTCATTAAAATAGGCTTCCTTGGGAAGTGGGGCTCTGTGTGTGTCCCTGTGTCCACACTTGCTGCATTCATTCCTGCTCTGGGTGGCACTTGGTGTGACTGAGCAGTTTCTGAGCTCATCTTTAGTGAGGCTTGAGCTTCACCAACCTGCTCTTCACCTGCTTCCTCTTCTCCTCAAAGCAAAACCCTCTCCCTCCCTCCAGTTCCTTTCTTGAAGGTGCTTTGCTTTTCTCTCCATGGAGTCTGGGTGCTGCTGGAGCATCTGGGTACCACATCTCCCCATCTCTTAAACATACCTGGGGTGGGGACTCAGCCCCCTCCCTGGGCAGCCTGTGCCACAGCCCCACAACTCTGCCAGGGAAGAACTTTGCCCTCCCAGCTGAGCTGACCCTGCCCTGGGGCAGCTTGAGCCCATTGCCCCTTGTCCCATCTCCTGGCCCCTGGCTGAAGAGACCATCGCCCACCTCTCTGCACCCTCCTGGCAGGGCAGGGGAGGTGGGGAGAAGGTCTCCCCTCAGCCTCCTCTTCTCCAGGCTAATGATGATGTTATCACCATGGGTTATATCCAGACAGATTCAGCAGTAGGAGCAGAAGGAAAAGGAAAACAAAAAATAATCTAAACTAGTTTTAAGTCTCTCTTGAAGGGCAGAGGAGAAGCCTGGAGCAGCCACCAGAGCAGTGAAGGCTCTTTTAACAGTAGCTGCTATGTTGTGGCCAGGTGGCCAAGAAGGCCAAGGGCATCCTGGCTTGTGTCAGAGCCAGTGTGGCCAGTAGGTGTGGGGAGGGGATTGTGCCCCTGGACTGGGCACTGGGGAGGCTGCAGCTCGAGTGCTGGGTCCAGTTCTGGGCTCCTCAGCATCAGAAGGACATTGAGGTGCTGGAGCGAGTCCAGAGAAGGGCAACCAGGCTGGGGAAGGGGCTGGAGGGCAAATCCTCTGAGGAGCAGCTGAGGGAGCTGGGGGTGTTGAGCCTGGAGAAGAGGTGGATGTGTCCATTCAGTTGTGATCTCCCCTTGCTGTGGGTGATGAAGCAGCGTTTCATGGGTGCCTGAAGAGCTCGGTCACAGGGGAAGGCACAGTTAGAGGAGAGCTGGCTTTCATCTGTGGTGTTTCTTGCACCATGTGCTGCTGTCTTTGCTTTCCTCCTTGGGTTTTATCACAGAATCCCAGAATCACAGGGGTTGGAAGAGACCTCCAGAGATCATCGGCTGAGGGAGCTGGGCTGGGTCAGCCTGGAGAAGAGAAGGCTGTGGGGGGACCTCATTGCCGCCTTCCAGTCCCTGAAGGGAGCAGAGGAACAGGAGGGGAATCAGCTTGTTCAAGGGCAGAGACTGGCAGGACAAGGGGGCTGGAGTGAAGCTGGAGGAGGGAAGGGTTAGAGGAGATATTGGGGGGAAGTTCTTTGCAGAGAGAGTGGTGAGGGGCTGGAACAGGCTGCCCAGAGAGGGGGTGGGTGCCCCATCCCTGGGGGTGTTCAAGGCCAGGTTGGCTGGGGCCCTGGGCAACCTTGTGTAGCTCCAGGCCTGGAGGTTGGTGGCCCTGCCTGTGGCAGGGGGGTTGGAGCTCTGTGATCCTTGGGGTCCCTTCCAACCCAGACCAGGCTGGGATTCTATTCTATGAACAATCATCCCCTCTCAGATCTCCTTGGGAGGGATAATTGATAAAATCTCATTCAGTAAATAACAGAAGGGCACAGACAGCTACACCAACGTGCCCAATGTCATCTCAGAACCATGAGACAGCTCAGTTCAGAGTCACATCAAGATTTTTTTCTCTTCCTCTCTTCCCTACTTCCCTGTTTCTGAGAGCCTCTTCCTACCCCAGAGATCAGCAGAAGGTTTCCTGACCAAACATCCTTTTTTCTTCTCTACCACTGGGGTTGGAGCCTCTGCTTGCTCAACCACTCATAAACAAGAGTGAACTACTGACCACACAGTCTCAGAGCTGGAGGGGTTGGAAGGGACCTCCAGAGATCATCAGGTCCAACCCCCTGCCAAAGCAGGGTCCCTAGGACAGGTCACACAGGTCAGTGTCCAGATGGGGCTGGAATCTCTCCAGAGAAGGAGACTCCACACCCCCTGGGCAGCCTGTCCCAGGGCTCCCTCACCCTCACTGGGAAGAAGTTCTTCCCCACATTGGGGTGGAACTCCCTGTGCTCCAACTTGAGCCCATCGCCCCTTGTCCTGTCCCCACAGACACTGAGAAGAGGCTGCCCATGTCCCCCTGTGTCCCACCCTTCAGCTATTGATCCCCATTGATCAGATCCCCTCTCAGAACAAGTTCTTCCCCAGATTGGGGTGGAACTCCCTGTGTTCCAATTCGAAGCAGCTCACAGCCACACATCAACGCAGAGATTCTGCTTTCCTTCTCTGTTGGGTTCCTTGGGGTGGGTTTGTTTTCTCCCCAGGGTCAGAAACCACCTTCTCCTTCCATCACAACTTTACTGCTTGGCCATCTGAAGGTACCTGGAGGTCTCTAAAGCAGAGTAGACCTACATCTGCAGTCAGGCAGCTCTCCTCCAGCCTCCACAGGCTCAGTCTAATCACCACTAACTCCTCCTGGGCTCTCTTCCCCATACTGCCTTTGTCTGAGCCTGTTTGTTCAGTAACCACAGAAACAAGACTTCAAATCTCGCTGAGCAGACACACAACCTTCAGAGACCAAAGCACTTGGGCTTTGTTGGCTTTGTTTGTGGTTAGCAAGCACCCTTTGGCACCCACTCATCTGTTCCTCTCTTTGTCAAGGCTGCTGCAGGATGAAGGATGTGCTTACCTCTCCTATGAGTCCTGCACAGACCTGGTTTGAAGGGAAAATGATGCTTGTTTGCCCACGTGGCAGCCCCCCAGCTCCCTTGTGGTGGCTTCTACAGCAGGTCTCTGACCCACCACAGCTCCAAAGACAAGCTCACACTATCCTACTGCAGGATTTATTCATCAGCTGTCACACAGGCGTCATAAATTGGAATATTGGGTCCAGTTCTGGGCTCCCTGGGATAAAAAAGACAGGGATCTCCTGGAGAGAGTCCAGAGGAGGCTGTGGAGATGATGAAAGGCCTGGAGCATCTCCCCTGTGAGGAAAGGCTGAGTGAGCTGGGGCTGTTCAGCCTGGAGAGAAGAAGCCTGAGAGGGGATCTGATCAATGGGGATCAATAGCTGAAGGGTGGGACACAGGGGGACATGGGCAGCCTCTTCTCAGTGTCTGTGGGGACAGGACAAGGGGCGGTGGGCTCAAGTTGGAGCACAGGGAGTTCCACCCCAATGTGGGGAAGAACTTCTTCCCAGTGAGGGTGAGGGAGCCCTGGGACAGGCTGCCCAGGGGGTGTGGAGTCTCCTTCTCTGGAGATATTCCAGCCCCATCTGGACACCGACCTGTGTGACCTGTCCTAGGGACCCTGCTTTGGCAGGGGGTTGGACCTGATGATCTCTGGAGGTCCCTTCCAACCCCTCCAGCTCTGTGATCCTGTGATTTGGTCACTGCAATGAAGGTGCTGCTGGGTAACGCTGAACACCAAGATCTTCCTGTGCTTTGCTTTTCACTTTTCCTTGCCTTTTTCCTTCTTAGCGGCAAATCCTCTGAGGAGCAGCTGAGGGAGCTGGGGGTGTTGAGCCTGGAGAAGAGGAGGCTGAGGGGAGCCCTTCTCCCCACCTCCCCTGCCCTGCCAGGAGGGTGCAGAGAGGTGGGCGATGGTCTCTTCAGCCAGGGGCCAGGAGATGGGACAAGGGGCAATGGGCTCAAGCTGCCCCAGGGCAGGGTCAGCTCAGCTGGGAGGGCAAAGTTCTTCCCTGGCAGAGTTGTGGGGCTGTGGCACAGGCTGCCCAGGGAGGGGGCTGAGTCCCCAGCCCTGGGGGTGTTTAACAGAGGGGAGATGAGGTGCTCAGGGATCTGGTTTAGCACAGGACAGGGATGGTTGGACTTGATGATCTTAAAGGTCTTTCCCAACCTGGTTATTCTGTGATTCTCTTTAGTATAAATAAGCCAAAACTCTTTCTGGTTCCTCAAGGCAGAAGCAGCAGAATGACCATGAATGAGTCACTGGGCTGCCTGAACATGCAGAGCATTTTCAGCCAACGTTCTTCATGATCTGACTTCCATGCTACGTTTTCCATGGTCCATCTGATCTCAGTGAGGAGTTATCTGCTAGTACAGGGAATATAAAGCACAAAGTGTGGGGTAGAAACTTGTGGGAGGAAGAACCTGAGTTCCAACAGTGATGCTCTGGCTGTTAGAGAGAGTCCAGAGATGATCAGGGGCTGGAGCACCTCTGCTGTGAAGTCAGGCTGAGAGAGCTGGGCTGGTTCAGCCTGGAGAAGGCTCTGAGGAGACCTAATTGTGGTGTCCCAATCCTTAAAGGGGTCCTGCAGGAAGGTGGGAGAGGGGCTGTTCCTCAGGGAGTGCAGGGACAGGACATGGGGTGGTGGCTTCTAGCTGAATGAGGACAGGGTTAGGTCAGACATTAGGAAGGAATTCTGCACTCTGAGGGTGGGGAGACCCTGGCACAGGGTGCCCAGAGAAGCTGGGGCTGCCCTGGGATGTCTGGCAGGGTTCAAGGATGGGGCTGGGGGCAACGTGGTCTAGTGAGGGTGTCCCTGCCCATAGAATCACCTGGGTTGGAAGAGACCCTTTAGATCAAGTCCAACCCCAGCCTAACCCTGCCCAGCCACCTCTAGATCGTGTCCTTCAGCACCTCATCCACACTCCTGTGAAATCCCTCCAGGGATGGTGACCCCACCACCTCCCTGGGCAGCCTGTTCCAGTGCCTGACAACCCTTCTTCACTGAATTCCACCCCCTCATGGCAGGGGGGTTGGAACCAGATGATCTCTGAGGTCCCTTCCAACCCAAAACCTTCTGAGGTTGGAACTAGATGATCTCTGAGGTCCCTTCCAACCCAAAACCTTCTGAGATTGGAACTAGATGATCTCTGAGGTCCCTTCCATCCCAAAACCTTCTGAGGTTGGAACTAGATGATCTCTGAGGTCCCTTCCAACCCAAAACCTTCTGAGATTGGAACTAGATGATCTCTGAGGTCCCTTCCATCCCAAAACCTTCTGAGGTTGGAACTAGATGATCTCTGAGGTCCCTTCCAACCCAAAACCTTCTGAGGTTCTATGATTCATTGAGGGATTTTTGCATTTGATTTTTTTCCCCCTTTTTTCTTTTTTTAGATGCTCTTCCTTAACTAACCCAGTGGCAAAGCTCTGTAGGTGTGAATGGACCTTCTGAGCTTCCTGGCCAAACCCAAACCCAGACAATGATCTTTTTTGTATACTTTAAGGATTGTGAGCTGGTTTTTTCCTCTTGTTTATTTGTTCTTTGTTTCCTGCTCTTTGTCATTTGTCTCAAGGAAGAGTAAATTAGTGCTGGTGACACTGATTAAAGGGTCTCATTGTTCAACTGCAGGGAGGCAGCTGTAGATTGCCATGCACAACCTCAGGCCTCCCTCAAGTGGAATTTATGTTCTCCCCAAACAAGTTAAAACCCACAAAAAAACCCCTTTGGAAATGGCTTGAAATTTGCCCTTCATCCAGCAGATTAAATGTGTTACAGGTTGTATCCTCTCACCTTGTCATAGAATCATCAAGGTTGGTAAAGACCTTCAAGATCATCAAGTCCAACAGCTCTACACCACTGTAGCCACTAAACCATCTCTCAAATCACCTCCTCTACCTGTTGTTTGAACACCCCCAGGGATGGTGACTCCACCACCTCCCTGGGCAGCCTGGTCCAACGCTTCACCACTCTTTTGGTGATCCTAATCTCCAATCTGAACCTCCCCTGGCCCAACTTGTGCCCATTCCCTCTTGAACATGAAGCCATTTCCTCTTCTCTTTGGGATGAGATGCTCTCCTGCTGGTTTCACTTGGTGGCCTGAGTTTGGGAAGAAGTTGAGGGGTTTTTTTTTGTTGAGTTTTAATTTGTATTTTATATTTTTCTCAACCTCCCAAGACACAAACATCCATATTTCTCTGTTAGATGACTCTGCCTTTCTTCCTGACTCATGTAGACACATGACTCCTTTCAACTGGCCATCCCTCTCCCTTGCTGGAGGTGCCATGAAAGAGTGGATGTGTCTTAACTTCTATGACTCAACAGGTTAAGTTGGCAGCACCTATCTTCTGTTTTCATTCAGGGTGCTGCTCCAAGGGCTGGTGAACGTTGGCTTCTGCTGGGAATGGTGACCTCAGGCAGAAAGGCGAGGTAGAAAGCCATGTATAATAACTCCTGTCTCCTGTCTGTCAGAGCCTTCTTCCCTCTTTGTCTTGAAGTTGGGCAAGACTGTTGAATCATCTCAACTGCTTTGTGCTGCCTGAAGGAGATCTCACTTGTGCTCGGGTGGTTCCACACCCCTTCCTCCTTGTTGTGCTGCTCTTTGGTGTTCCTAGGTGGCCTTGCAAAGAAATCGTGGCTTAAAGTTGGTGAGGAGGGTGTTGTGTGGAGCTGGGCTGGGTCAGATGGGTTCTGGGGGATGCAGAGCTAAGTACTATGTGGGCAGAAGAAGAGGAGGAAGGAGTTCAACAAAGCCAAGTCCTGCTGCTGGGTCAGGACAGCCCGTTATCCATCCAGGTCAGGAGATGATGGGCTGGAAGGCAGCCCTGAGGAAAAGGACTTGGGGGGACTCGTGGGGGAGAAGCTGGACTTGAGGCACCAATGTGCATCTGCAGCCCAGAAGGCCAACCCCATCCTGGGCTGCATCCCAAGGAGTGTGGGCAGCAGATGGAGAGAGGGGATTCTGCCCCTCTGCTCTGCTCTGGGGAGACCTCACCTGCAGTGCTGGGTCCAGCTCTGGAGCCCTCAGCACAAGAAGGACATGGACCTGTTGGAGTGTGTCCAGAGGAGCCACAGACATGATCCAAGGGCTGGAGCAGCTCTGCTGTGAAGCCGGCCTGGGAGAGTTGGGCTGGTTCAGCCTGGAGAAGAGAAGGCTCTGGGGGACCTTACAGCACCTTCCAGTCCCTGAGAGGTGCCTGTAGGAAGCTGGGGAAGAACTGTTCCCAAGGGCTGGGAGGGATGGGATGAGGGGTGATGGTTTAAACTGGGAAAGGGGAGATTTAGGTTGGGTGTTAGGGAAAAATTCTTCCCTCTGAGGGTGGTGGGTCCCTGGTCCAGGTTGCCCAGAGAGGGGTGGAGGCCCCATCCCTGGAGACATCCAAGGTCAGGCTGGATGGGGCTCTGAGCACCCTGCTCTAGTGAAGATGTCCCTGCTCACTGCAGGGTGGGACTAGATGGGCTGGGAAGGTCCCTTCCCACCCAAAACATTCTGTGATTCCATGAACTTCACTGTCTCTATTCAGTCTCTTGATTTATTTTTGAGCAGAGGTAAAGGAATGTGCTAGAACATGTTACAGCAATAAAATGGAGCGAACAGCTGCCAGAAGCATCTTAAGAGGCACCTTTGGAGTGTGTTAGGAACCAGTGTCTGTCACTGTAAAGGTTTTGAGCCCTTGTTTGTCTCAAGGTTTTCACCAGCCTGGTTCCTTTGGATTATTTTCTCCATGCAAAGTGCATTTAGATTGGGAATGCTGAAGGAAACACCTGGAGAGACTGGACTGATGGGCTGAGACCAGTGGGATGAGGTTTAAGAAGGCCAAGGGCAGAGTGCTGCACATGGGACATAACAACCCCCAGCAGCTACAGGTTGGGGCAGAGCGGCTGGAGAGCTGCTGGGAGAAGGACCTGGGGGTGTTGGGTGACCTCAGCCTGACCAGGAGCCAGCAGTGTGCCCAGGGGCCAGGAAGGCCAAGGGCATCCTGGCTTGTGTCAGAGCCAGCGTGGCCAGGAGGTGTGGGGAGGGGATTGTGCCCCTGGACTGGGCACTGGGGAGGCTGCAGCTCGAGTGCTGGGTCCAGTTCTGGGCTCCTCAGCATCAGAAGGACATTGAGGTCCTGGAGCGAGTCCAGAGAAGGGCAACCAGGCTGGGGAAGGGGCTGGAGGGCAAATCCTCTGAGGAGCAGCTGAGGGAGCTGGGGGTGTTGAGCCTGGAGAAGAGGAGGCTGAGGGGAGCCCTTCTCCCCACCTCCCCTGCCCTGCCAGGAGGGTGCAGAGAGGTGGGCGATGGTCTCTTCAGCCAGGGGCCAGGAGATGGGACAAGGGGCAATGGGCTCAAGCTGCCCCAGGGCAGGGTCAGCTCAGCTGGGAGGGCAAAGTTCTTCCCTGGCAGAGTTGTGGGGCTGTGGCACAGGCTGCCCAGGGAGGGGGCTGAGTCCCCAGCCCTGGGGGTGTTTCCCAGCCGGGGAGATGAGGTGCTCAGGGATCTGGTTTAGCACAGGACAGGGATGGTTGGACTTGATGATCTTAAAGGTCTTTCCCAATCTTGTGACTCTGTGATGCGAGTCAGAAGGAGACCCCAGCAGAGACCTGCTCATGTCCTACCACAACAGACAGAATAAAGGTCAGAAATTTGAGTGTTTCTTTGTTTTTTCAATGCCACCAAGCTCTGCATCATCCCCTCTCTGTAGGAACCCTGCTTGTGTTGAGGGATCAGTTGTTGGTGACGTTGGGGATGCAGGTGGCACCTTTAAGGTATCTGCAGCGTGTGAAGTATCTGGGTCTGAAAATAACAGAGCTGATTTCAGGCAGGGCAGGTGACCTCAATTTTTTCTTAGGAAATACTGCAAATTAGGAGCAGAGATGTTTGGGAATTGGAGTTTCTGAGATGCTTGGAATAACTGGATTGAGATGTCTCACCCCAAAATCTGGGTTGTTTCTGTTGACAGCTCAAGAGTTGTTTAAATGAGGTGCTTCACCCTCAGTAGTGTGGTTTATTTAGAGCTAGGTTTATTTAGAGCCAGGTTTCTTTAGAGCCAGGCTTCTTTAGAACCAGGTTTATTTAGAGCCAGGTTTCTTTAGAGCCAAGTTTCTTTAGAACCAGGTTTATTTAGAGCCAGGTTTCTTTAGAGTCACGTTGATTTAGAGCCAGGTTTAGTTAGAGCTAGGTTTATATAGAGCCAGGTTTATTTAGAGCCAAGTTTCTTTAGAACCAGGTTTATTTAGAACCAGGTTTCTTTAGAGCCGGGTTTCTTTAGAGCCAGGTTTATTTAGAACCAGGTTGATTTAGAACCAGGTTTCTTTAGATCCTGGTTGATTTACAGCCAGGTTTCTTTAGAGCTAGGTTGTTTTAGAACCAGGTTTATTTAGAGCTAGGTTGATTTAGAACCAGGTTTATTTAGAGCTAGGTTGTTTTAGAACCAGGTTTCTTTGGAGCCAGGTTTAGTTAGAGGTAGGTTGATTTAGAACCAGGTTTCTTTAGATCCTGGTTGATTTAGAGCCAGGTTTCTTTAGAGCTGGGTTTCTTTAGAGCCAGGTTTAGTTAGAGCTAGGTTTATTTAGAGCCAGGTTTATTTAGAGCTAGGTTTCTTTAGAGCCAGGTTTATTTAGAACCAGGTTAATTTAGAGCCAGGTTGATTTAGAGCTAGGTTTATTTAGAACCAGGTTTATTTAGAGCTACGTTGATTTAGAACCAGGTTTCTTTAGATCCTGGTTGATTTACAGCCAGGTTTCTTTAGAGCTAGGTTGTTTTAGAACCAGGTTTATTTAGAGCTAGGTTGATTTAGAACCAGGTTTATTTAGAGCTAGGTTTCTTTAGAGCTAGGTTTATTTAGAGCCAGGTTTCTTTAGAGCTAGGTTGTTTTAGAACCAGGTTTCTTTAGAGCTAGGTTGATTTAGAACAAGGTTTATTTAGAGCTAGGTTGATTTAGAACCAGGTTTCTTTAGAGCTAGGTTGTTTTAGAACCAGGTTTCTTTAGAGCCAGGTTTCTTTAGAGCCAGGTTTAGTTAGAGCCAGGTTTAGTTAGAGCCAGGTTGATTTAGAGCCAGGTTGATTTAGAGCCAGGTTTATTTAGAACCAGGTTTATTTAGAGCTAGGTTGATTTAGAACCAGGTTTATTTAGATCCTGGTTGATTTAGAGCCAGGTTTATTTAGAGCTCTGTGCTGGAGTCCCATTCCTCTTGTGAACGTGGAGGGGCAGGAGGAGAGCAAAACATAGTGAGACTTCTCAACACCTCGTAGGGTGTTACTGGTCTGGCAAGTTGGGAAGCCTGATCTCCTGGAAGGAGACCAGTGGAGGCTACCTGGAGCATCTCCCCTGTGAGGAGAGGCTGAGGGACCTGGAGCTGTTCAGCCTGGAGAGAAGAAGCCTGAGAGGGGATCTGATCAATGGGGATCAATAGCTGAAGTGCTGAGGGAGTTGGTGGAGTTGCTAGGCCACTATCCAGCTAAATCCTGGGAAACAGGAGAGGTGCCTGAGGATGGGAGGAAAGCAAACATCACTCCAGTGGTCAAAAAGGGCAAGAAGGAGGACCTGGGTAACTACAGACTGGTCAACCTCACTTCCAACCCTGGGAAGGTGATGGAAAGACTTCTCCTTGGTGCTGTCTCTAGGCACATCAAGGATAAGAGGAGTTAGGAGTGGTCAGCATGGTTCTACCAAGGGGAAGTCCTGTTTGATTAATCTAATAGTCTTTTATGAGGCTATAACCAGGTGGATAGATGATGGTGGGGCAGTAGATGTGGTCTACCTTGTCCTCAGTGAAGCATTTGACACCATCTCCCACAGCATCCTCGTGGCTAAACTGAGGAAGGGTGGTCTGGAAGGTGGAGTAGTGAGGTGGATCAAGAGCTGGGTGAAGGGGAGAAGCCAGAGAGTTTGGATCAGTGGGACAGAGTCTGGCTGGAGGCCTGGATCTCGTGGAGTCCCTCAGGGGTTGGTACTGGGACCTGTACTGGTCAGGATATTCATTGGTGACCTGGAGGAGGGAACAGAGTGCACAGTCAGCATGTTTGCTGAGGACACAGAGCTGGGAGAGGTGGCTGCCACCCCAGAGGTGGCTGTGCTGCCATTCAGCAAGACTGAGACAGGCTGGAGAGCTGGGTGGGGAGAAGTTTAAATCTCATTAACAAGGGCAAGTGGAGGGTCTGGCAACTGGGGAAGAACAAGCCCAGGGACCAGTATAGGATGGGGACTGGCATGTGGGAGAGCAGCACAGGGGAGAGGGACCTGGGGGTCCTGGGGGACAGCAGGATGACCATGACCAGCAATGTGCCCTCGTGGCCAAGAAGGCTGATGGCATCCTGGGGTGTGTTAGAAGGGGGGTGGTTAGGAGGTCAGGACAGGTCCTTCTCCTCCTCTGCTCTGCCCTGGTGAGACCACCCCTGGAATAGTGTGTCCAGTTCTGGGCCCCTCAGCTCAAGAAGGGCACAGAACTCCTTGAAGAGCCCAGCACAGGGACACCAAGGTGATGAAGGGAGTGGAACCCCTTCCTGATGAGGAGAGGCTGAGGGAGCTGGGGCTCTTTAGCCTGGAGAAGAGGAGACTGAGGGGTGACCTTGTTAATGTTTATCAGTATGTAAAGGGTGAGAGTCAGGAGGCTGGAGCCAGGCTCTGCTCAGTGAGGCAGCGACAGGACAAGGGGCAATGGGTGCAGCTGGAGCAGAGGAAGCTCCATGTGAATGTCAGGAGGAACTTCTTCCCTGTGAGGGTGACAGAGCCCTGGGACAGGCTGCCCAGAGAGGTTGTGGAGCCTCCTTCTCTGGAGACATTCAAACCCCATGGTCCTGGATGTGTTCCTGTGGGATTTAGTCTGGGTGATCCTGCTCTGGCAGGGGGGTTGGACTGGATGATCTCTCAAGGTCCCTTCCAACTCCCAACGCTTTGGGATTCTGTGATCCTGACTGATGCTTCATACTTCCAATGCAACCCCCCTCCAGAAGTCTGTGAGGGCACCATAAATCTTCTCTCCATGCTTTGGGAATCAGTTTTAGAAGGAAGAATACCACGTTTCTTGTTCCTGTTCAGGATGCAGGAGCTACCTGCAGGCTGGATGTGCCTGAGCCTCACAGATGTGGTTATTAGAGCCTGTAGCTGCACCTCTTGTTAAAATTAGCTTTGAGAAAACTGTTATGTGAGTGGGTGGCTGTACAGGAGGGAAGAACCATCTTCAAAGGGTGTCAGTGCAGAGCACCCAATACCTGAGTGCTTAAACAACAGAGGGTCTAAAAAAAGCACGAAGCTTTTGAACCAGATTCATCCTTCAAAGACAAAGCTAAGGAACCTCTCGTGGGCTTCACTGGAAAATTGAGTTGAAGATCTGCATCCAAAGCAACATCTTGGTCTTGTCAGTTGTTGAGCAACTCAAGCACAAAGAATATAACTCAATGTTGTGGTCATTGTTTCCATTTTCAAGGACAAACTTCAGTTTCAGTCTGTAGTAATCCCTCTTTTCTCTGGTCTTCTGCCACTTCTTTCAGGTTCAGCTCAGATGGGAGGGAAAAGTTCTTCCTTGAAAGAGTTGTGGGGCTGTGGGGCACTGGTGAGGCTGCAGCTCGAGTGCTGGGTCCAGTTCTGGGCTCACAGAATCCCAAGGTTGGAAAAGCCCTTTAAGATCATCAAGTCCAACCATCCCTGTCCTGTGCTGAACCAGATCCCTGAGCACCTCATCTCCCCGGCTGGGAAACACCCCCAGGGCTGGGGACTCAGCCCCCTCCCTGGGCAGCCTGTGCCACAGCCCCACAACTCTGCCAGGGAAGAACTTTGCCCTCCCAGCTGAGCTGACCCTGCCCTGGGGCAGCTTGAGCCCATTGCCCCTTGTCCCATCTCCTGGCCCCTGGCTGAAGAGACCATCGCCCACCTCTCTGCACCCTCCTGGCAGGGCAGGGGAGGTGGGGAGAAGGCTGAAGCAGATGATGAGTTCAAGCAGGTGATGGGAAGGACCATGGGGCTCAGTGCTCATGATTTTGAGATGCTGTGGGCTCACTGAGCCACCAGAACCATTCCAGTTCGTTCATTTACACCAGTTAAGGGCTGCTTTTCCTTACCACTCAAGGTGTTTCTTGGATCATTGAGCTAAACTGGTCATACTTTAGTGTTGGAAGACACCTACCTTGGTAGTTGATGAAGCTTATCAAAGAGTAGAGTGATCTGGGAAGGATGGATCACTGTTTTGGCTGGGAAATGACTTTACAGGACCAGTATCTTGCCTGGGGGATGAGTAGAAGGAAGCCCAGGCAGGGAGAGAGGACAGAGGATTTGTCGAGTGAAAATTAAGTCTTTGAGGTCCAGCTGGAAGGAAGGAGTTAAATGGGATGAGGGAAATCCTGCTGTGGCTGGACAGCATCCTGTAGCAGGAATAGGGGACTCTTCAGAGTCCCATGGAGATGTAAATCCTTTCCCTTTTTATTTAAATCAAGAGAAATTAGGAGGAAATGAGCTGTTGAAGAGAGCATCCAGAAAATAGGTCACCTTCCTTGAGGTAAGAGGTGATTGATGCTCCAAAAGCCATGCCTGTCTTGCCTACTAGTGAAAACTGTGGCTGCAAAGCTTCATATAGAATCACAGTGTGATTTGGGGTGGGGGAGAAGGACCTCAGAGCCCACCCAGTGCCCCCCTGCCATGGACAGGGACACCACCCCCTAGCCCAGGGTGGCCAAAGCCCCATCCAACCCATCCTCAAACCCTGCCAGGGATCCAGGGGCAGCCCCAGCTTCTCTGGGCACCCTGTGCCAGGGTCTTCCCCCCCCTCCCCAGGAAGGATTTCTGCCTCCCAGCCCCTCTCCATCCCCCTCCTGCAGCTGAAGGCTGTTCCCCTGGGCCTGTCCCCTCCCTGCCCTGGGCACCAGCCCCTCTCCAATAACTTCTTTCCAAGTAAGAAATGGTTCTTCATCAGGTGAGAGAGAAGAACCACCAAGATGATGAAGGGATTGGAACACCCTCCTTCTGAGGAGAAGCTGAGGGAGCTGGACCTCTTCAGCTTGGAGTGTGGGATTTAGTTTGGGGGATCCTGCTCTGGCAGGGGGGTTGGACTGGATGAGCTTTTGAGGTCCCTTCCAGCCCCCAAAGCTCTGTGATGCTCTGACCCAAAAGATGTCCTAGGACGTAGCCAAAGCCTGGTCTGCTTTATTTTGGAAGAACATGGAGCCTTTGGAGCAAACCTTTCCTCCTTGGCTCTGAAAATTGACCTGTCAAGGTCTTGCAGCAGCCCTGAATGAAGTGAACAAGAGCTCAGGAGCAGAGTGTAATTAAGAGCTGCTGTTCAGAGGTGTAATTAGGGAGGTTGTTCTGTTGAAATAGCTCCACCAGCCTCCTGGGTTCTTCTCCAGAACAAATGCTGCTGGAAAAGTCATGAACAATGAGGGTGAGAAGTGGTTTGAGCTGCTTTTTTTTTTTCAGGAAACCATTGCAACCTGCTGATCAGATCTTTATTAAATAAATAATTGAAAGGTCACAGTTGTGCTTTAAACACCCCTAAAGTTTGATAGAAATCTAGAAATACCCTTTGGAGCTTGTCTGTATTCACAGCTCTTAACTAACAGCCATGCTGCTTGCATTGGTTCTTACCCTTCCTCTCCTTTGCCCCAAAGATTAGGGCTCCACCTTCTTCTTTTGGGGGGTTGTTTAAGGTGGGAGGAGAGCTCCTGGAGAGCAGCCCTGCTGAGAAGGACCTGGGGGTTCTGGGGGGTGAGAAACTTCCCCTGAGCCAGCAGTGTGCTCTTGGAGCTGGGAAGGGCGATGGGATCCTGGGCTCCATCAGCAGAGGGGTGGCAGCAGGGACAGGGAGGGGATTGTCCCTCTCTGCTCTGCCCTCCTGAGGCCCCAGCTGGAGTCCTGTGTCCAGAGCTGGGGCCCAACACAAGGAAGATGTGGGACTGTTGGAGAGGGGTCAGAGGAGCCATGGAGATGCTCAGGGGGCTGGAGCAGCTCCCCTACGAAGAGAGGCTGAGGGAGCTGGGCTGGGTCAGCCTGGAGAAGAGAAGGCTGTGGGGGGACCTCATTGCAGCCTTCCAGTCCCTGAAGGGAGCAGAGGAACAGGAGGGGAATCAGCTTGTTCAAGGGCAGAGACTGGCAGGACAAGGGGGCTGGAGTGAAGCTGGAGGAGGGAAGGGTGAGATGAGATATTGGGGGGAAGTTCTTTGCAGAGAGAGTGGTGAGGGGCTGGAACAGGCTGCCCAGAGAGGGGGTGGGTGCCCCATCCCTGGGGGTGTTCAAGGCCAGGTTGGCTGGGGCCCTGGGCAACCTTGTGTAGCTCCAGGCCTGGAGGTTGGTGGCCCTGCCTGTGGCAGGGGGGTTGGAGCTCTGTGACCCTTGGGGTCCCTTCCAACCCATGCCATTCTATGATTCTATGATATGAGCATGAATGTGAGCTTGACCTTGAACACAGTTTGGATCAATATTTTGGAGACCCTTAATCTGCCTCTGTCCAGTTCATCCCAAATTTGAATCCCAGATTTTGACAGCAAGTCCTTCCAGGGGGCCTGTAGAGCTTTGCAAGTGGAAACATTGCAAAGGGCTGTTAGCTCCTCCTCCAGCCTGGAGAAGAGGAGGCTGAGGGGAGCCCTCCTGGGGGTCTGTGGCTTCCTGCCCAGGGGAGCGAAGGGGCAGCGCCGATCTCTCTCCTCTCTCTGGGACCCAGGGCTGGAACCCGAGGGGACGGCGTGAAGCTGCCAGGGGAGGGTCAGGGTGGCTGTTAGGAAGAGGTTCTGTGCTGAGAGGGGGGTCGGGCACTGGCACAGGCTCCCCAGGGAAGGGGTCCCAGCCCCGAGCTGGGCTGAGGGCAAGAAGCATCTGGCCGATGCCCTCAGTGCCCTGCTCTGCCTGGGCTGGGGCTGTGTGGAGCCAGGAGTGGGACTCGATGGGCCTTAGGGGTCCCTTCCAGCTCAGGAGATGCTGGGATGATTCTGTTCCTCCACATTGTAGGTCTCTGCACATCTGCCAGGAATCCCACCTCCCTTCCTGTGTGCCTGGCTGTGGTTATCCCTACAGGGACCCATCTCTTGTGCTGTCATTTGCTGTGTTTATTATCACCTATTAAACCACTGTCAGGTGGGACCGGCCATTCCCCAGGTGACTTGTACTGACAGACACACAGCCGACTCTTCCAGTGCTTTGGGTACCTCATCAGACAGCTCTGATGTCATCAAAGATCTCATTGGACCATTTTTGACCCAAATCACCCAGAGCAGAGCTGAGTTCCTGGAAGCACTGGTCCCTGCTGGGCTGATGGATCCATTCATGCTGGGATGCTTCTGCTCTTCCCTTCTCGAGATGGTAGAACATGGAGAGTTATATTTAAGTGTAGCCTGCAAGCTGTCAAAAGGGAATTCCGGGACCTGGGGCGCTCTGTTGAGGGGGGGGGAGCCCAAATAATATTCTGCTCTATCCCCACTTGTGGGAGGAGGGGCTCAGAGCAGGACAGGATAACCCACGAGTTGAATGTGTGGTTAAAAGGCTGGTGCCGGCGCAAGAACTTTGGATTCTTTAACCAAGGGATGGTGTACTCTGCTCCTGGCATGAGTACTGCTAATGGGGCTCACCTGTCCTATAAAGGAAAGCGGATCCTCGCCCAGGAGATAGCAGGGCTCGTCGATTGTGCTTTAAACTAGTTAGGAAGGGGGAAGGGGATATTAAGGCGGCTGCCAGGGTTAGGCTTCGGGAGACACAACGGGAGTTGACGGTGGGAAGAGGTAAATACCAACAGCACAGTCGTGGACTTGGGGACGTTTTTCCACGTGAGAGTAGGGAAAATTCTGTGGACTGCCCTGAGTACTCCTCCGTGGAGCCACTTTTGCCAGTCCCCTGTCAGAAATCTCGCTGTGGGCCGTTGAGGATACCTACATCTGCTTCACCACTGAACTGTCTTTACACAAATGCACGTAGCATGGGGAACAAACAAGAAGAACTAGAGATCTTTGTGCGGTCGCAGGGCCATGATCTCATCGCAATCACAGAGACGTGGTGGGACAACCTGGACGACTGGCACACTGTCATGGATGGCTGTGTGCTTTTTAGGAAAGACAGGCTAGGGAAGCGAGGTGGAGGAGTTGCTCTTTATGTGAGAGAGCACCTAGAATGTGTTGAGCTCCACCTGGGGAAGGATGAACCTTCTGTCGAGTGCTTGTGGGTTAAAATCAAGGGGCAAACCGGTATGGGGGACATTGTTGTGGGAGTGTGCTATAGGCCCCCTGATCAAGAGGAGCAGGTAGATAACGCATTCCATAAACAGTTAGAAGTAGCCTCAAGTTCCCGGGCACTGATCCTTATGGGGGACTTCAACTACCCAGATATTTGCTGGGCAAGCAATACGGCCAGTCGTATGCAGTCCAGACAATTTCTGCAGTGTGTTGAAGACAATTTCCTGCTACAGATGGTGCAGGAGCCCACAAGGGGAGGGCGGCTGCTGGACCTTGTTTTCACTAACAAGGATGGACTTGTTAGGGAAGTGAAGGTCGGGGGCAGCTTAGGGCAAAGCGACCATGAAATGGTTCAGTTCATGATCCTGGGTGGAAGAAGCAAGCCAAAAAGTAGGATAGCTACCCTGAATTTTGGTAGAGCTAACTTTGATCTCCGCCACTTAATGGGGGCTATCCCGTGGGCTACGCTGTTTGAAGGAATGGGAGCCTGCGAGAGCTGGCTAGCATTCAAACAGCACTTCTTCCAAGCACAGGAACGATGCATCCCTTTGAGGAGGAAATGGGGAAAGAGAGGCAGAAGACCTGCATGGATGAACAGGGAGCTATTGAGCAAACTCAAAGAGAAGCAGAAGATCTATGAATCATGGAAAAAGGGTCTGAGCACCTGGGAAGAATACAGGAATGTGGTCAGGGCCTGTAGGGATGCAAGTAGGAAGGCTAAAGCCCTCTTGGAAATTAAACTGGCAAGGGACATAAAGGATAATAAAAAGGGGTTTTTTAGACACGTGAACAGTAAGAGGATGTCCAGGGATAATGTAGGTCCCTTGCTGAATAAGGAGGGTGTCCTGGTTACGGGGGATGCTGAGAAAGTGGAGATATTGAATGCCGCCTTTGCTTCGGTCTTCACTTCAAAGGCCCCCCGGGACCCACAGACACTGGATGAGAGTAGGACTGATTGGGAAATGAAGAATTTCCCTCTGGTTCAAGTAGGGGAGGTCCAGGAGCGGCTCAAAGGGATTAATGCACACAAATCCACGGGCCCAGATGGGTTACATCCACGTGTGCTGAGGGAGCTGGCGGAGGTGATTGCTGAGCCGCTCTCTATCATCTTCGACAGGTCTTGGAGGACAGGAGAAGTGCCTGAAGACTGGAGGATAGCCAATGTCACTCCAGTCTTTAAAAAGGGCAAGAAGGAGGAACCTAGTAACTATAGGCCAGTCAGCCTCACCTCTGCCCCTGGAAAGGTAATGGAACAGCTTGTTCTGGATGCCATCTCCAAGCAATTGGAAGAGAAGAAGGTCATGAGGAGTAGTCAGCATGGATTCACTAAGGGGAAATCGTGCTCGACCAACCTCATAGCCTTCTACAATCTCATGACAGGCTGGGTAGATGGAGGGAGAGCAGTGGATGTCATCTACCTTGACTTCAGCAAGGCCTTTGATACTGTCTCCCATGACATCCTGATAGCAAAGCTGAGAAAGCATGGGATAGATGAGTGGACAGTGAGGTGGGTTGAGAATTGGCTGTCGGACCGAACCCAGAGGGTTGTGATTCATGGAGTAGAATCTGACTGGAGGCCTGTTACCAGCGGTGTTCCCCAGGGCTCAGTGTTGGGTCCAGTCCTGTTTAATATCTTCATTGACGATCTTGATGAGGGAATAACATCCACCCTCAGCAAGTACGCCGATGATACAAAGCTGGGAGGAGTGGCTGACACGCAGGAGCACTGCGCTGCCATCCAGAGAGACCTGGACAGGCTGGAGAGCTGGGCAGGGAGAAACCAGATGAAGTTCAACAAAAGCAAGTGTAAAGTCTTGCACCTGGGAAGGAACAACTGTTTGTATCAGTACAGGCTGGGGGATGACCTGCTGGAGAAGAGCTCAGTGGAGAAGGACCTGGGGGTCCTGGTAGATGACAGGTTGGCCATGAGCCAGCAGTGTGCCTCGGTGGCCAAGAGAGCCAATGGGATCCTGGGATGCATCAGGAGGAGTGTAGCCAGCAGGTCAAAGGAGGTGATCCTCCCTCTCTACTCTGCCCTGGTCAGGCCCCACCTGGAGTGTTGTGTCCAGTTCTGGGCTCCTTGGTATAAAAAGGACAGGGATCTCCTGGAAAGAGTCCAAAGAAGGGCTACGAGGATGATTAAGGGCCTAGAGCATCTCCCCTATGAGGAAAGGCTGAGTAAGCTGGGACTGTTCAGCCTTGAGAAGAGAAGACTAAGGGGGGACCTAATCAAAGTTTATAATTATCTGAAGCAGGGGATGCAGGGGGAATCAGCCAGCCCCTTTTCAGTGGTCTGTGGGGATAGGACAAGGGGCAATGGCTGCAAGTTGGAGCATAGGAAGTTCCGCACCAACATGCGGAAGAACTTTTTCACAGTGAGGGTGACTGAGCACTGGAATAGGCTGCCCAGGGAGGTGGTGGAGTCTCCTTCACTGGAGATATTCAAGACCCGCCTGGACGCCTATCTGAGCAATATGAGCTAGGGAGCCTGCTTTGGCAGGGGGGTTGGACCCGATGATCTCTCGAGGTCCCTTCCAACCCCTACAATTCTGTGATTCTGTGATTCTGTGATTTGTCTAAGGTGGTTGTGGAGCAATATCCCAGAATCCCAAGGTTGGGAAAGACCTTTAAGATCAACAAGTCCAACCATCCCTGTCCTGTGCTGAACCAGATCCCTGAGCACCTCATCTCCCCGGCAGTTAAACACCCCCAGGGCTGGGGACTCAGCCCCCTCCCTGGGCAGGAGGCCCCTGTTCCAGGCCCTGACCCTGCACCAGGCCTCTTCCAAACCCTGACCCTGCTCCAGGCCCATTCCAGGCCCTGACCCTGTTCCAGGCCCTGACCCTGTTCTAGGCCCATCCCAGGCCCTGACCTTGTTCCAGGCCCATTCCAGGCCCTAACCCTGTTTGAGGCCCCTGTGCCACAGCCCCACAACTCTGCCAGGGAAGAACTTTGCCCTCCCAGCTGAGCTGACCCTGCCCTGGGGCAGCTTGAGCCCATTGCCCCTTGTCCCATCTCCTGGCCCCTGGCTGAAGAGACCATCGCCCACCTCTCTGCACCCTCCTGGCAGGGCAGGGGAGGTGGGGAGAAGGGCTCCCCTCAGCCTCCTCTTCTCCAGGCTCAACACCCCCAGCTCCCTCAGCCGCTCCTCAGAGGATTTGCCCTCCAGCCCCTTCCCCAGCCTGGCTGCCCTTCTCTGCACTCGCTCCAGGACCTCAATGTCCTTCTGATGCTGAGGAGCCCAGAACTGGACCCAGCACTCGAGCTGCAGCCTCCCCAGTGCCCAGTCCAGGGGCACAACCCCCTCTCCACACCTACTGGCCACACTATTTCTGATACAATCCAGTATCACTTGTGTAACACCACTGCTGTGTTGTGTGTATTACAAACAGTTCAGCAACCTTTTTTTTTTCCCAACCCAAAGGCCTGCAGTCAGGCTGCAAACCTCTCTCTCTCTTGAGCCTGAACATGAGTCGAGCTCATAAATGTCAGCTGCTTTCTCTTCCATCACACAAATTATAGACAGAAACTCGCTGAGCTTCCAAAGGGTTCAGCTATTAACCTTTCTGATGCAGAGGCAGCTGCAGGCAGTCTTGATTACCTCCCTTCCCACGTTCTCCATTAGCTTGGACTTTTCACCAGGCTCTCCTCCTTTTTTTTTTGGTGGAGCCTTTTAAGCCCACCCACATTTGCTTCTTCAGACTCCTTCTTCCATTATCCCAGTGGGCCACATTCAAACACGTGGAAATTCTTTGTTAGAACTGGGGTTACATAGAGATTTGGGTCTTTTGAAATTGCTCCTTTCAGTTCTGCTGCTGCCATGCTCATTACATCCCACTTCCCAGAGAGCTCTGACCAACCTGCTGAACACGGTGACTGTGCCCAGGTTCTGCTGCCCTGAGACCAGTTGCACAACATGTTGGGAAGGTCTCGGGTTTTCTGGTAGAATCCCAGAATCCCAGAGTGCTTTGGGTGGGAAGGGACCTTCCCAGCCCATCTAGTCCCACCCTGCAGTGAGCAGGGACATCTTCACTAGAGCAGGGTGCTCAGAGCCCCATCCAGCCTGACCCTGGATGTCTCCAGGGATGGGGAGACACCACCTCTCTGGGCAACCTGGGCCAGGGATCCACCACCCTCAGAGGGACGAATTTCTTCCTAATATCCAATCTAAATCTCCACCCTTCCAATTTAAACCCATTTCCCCTCGTCCTGTCACTCCAGACCCTTCTCAAAAGTCCCTCCCCAGCTTCCTACAGGCACCTCTCAGGGACTGGAAGGGGCTTTAAAGTGCCCCTGGAGCCTTCTCCAGGCTGACCCAGCCCAACTCTCCCAGCCTGGCTTCACAGCAGAGCTGCTCCAGCCCTTGGATCATGTCTGTGGCTCCTCTGGACACACTCCAACAGGTCCATGTCCTTCTTGTGCTGAGGGCTCCAGAGCTGGACCCAGCACTGCAGGTGAGGTCTCCCCAGAGCAGAGCAGAGGGGCAGAATCCCCTCTCTCCATCCGCTGCCCACACTCCTTGGGATGCAGCCCAGGATGGGGTTGGCCTTCTGGGCTGCAGATGCACATTGGTGGCTCATGTCCAGCTTCTCATCCATGAGTCCCCCCAAGTCCTTCTCCTCAGGGCTGCTTTCCAGCCCATCATCTCCTGACCTGTATGGATAACAGGGGTTGTCCTGACCCAGGGGTAGGACCCTGCCCTTGGCTTTATTGAGCCTCCTGAGGTTCCCCTGGGCCCACTTCTCAGGTCCCTCTGGATGCCATCCCATCCTTCTGGCATGTCAACCTCACCACCCAGCTTGGTGCCACCAGAGAACTTGCTGAGGGTGTGCTCAACCTCTGATGGGCCCTGCAAACTCCCAGAGTTGTAGGGAAGAAAACAAGGTAGAAAGGAAGAAAAGTGACAGGAAAATCCATTACAATTATAAAAAGGAAGCTGGAAAACCTTTAAAAGCAGTAAAATACAAATACACCCCCCACCCCCCAACCACGTAGGGATTTTGTTCAGTGATGTGATCTTAGAAACTCTGAGAGTGGGGGAGATAAATATGTATGTGTACCCTAGAGTTTTGAAGCTGGATTTGGGGGGAGAGGGGAAAGAAAAAGCCCCCAGGCAAGAGCCACCAGCCCAGTTGTGTGTTTGTACTAGGAGGAGGTGGTGTGGCAAGGGAGGGTGCATGGTAGCAACTGGGGAGAGTCTGCAGCACCCTCAGGGTTTGTATTTGCCTCTGGACTGGGCACTGGGGAGGCTGCAGCTCGAGTGCTGGGTCCAGTTCTGGGCTCCTCACCATCAGAAGGACATTGAGGTCCTGGAGCGAGTGCAGAGAAGGGCAACCAGGCTGGGGAAGGGGCTGGAGGGCAAATCCTCTGAGGAGCAGCTGAGGGAGCTGGGGGTGTTGAGCCTGGAGAAGAGGAGGCTGAGGGGAGCCCTTCTCCCCACCTCCCCTGCCCTGCCAGGAGGGTGCAGAGAGGTGGGCGATGGTCTCTTCAGCCAGGGGCCAGGAGATGGGACAAGGGGCAATGGGCTCAAGCTGCCCCAGGGCAGGGTCAGCTCAGCTGGGAGGGCAAAGTTCTTCCCTGGCAGAGTTGTGGGGCTGTGGCACAGGCTGCCCAGGGAGGGGGCTGAGTCCCCAGCCCTGGGGGTGTTTCCCAGCCGGGGAGATGAGGTGCTCAGGGATCTGGTTTAGCACAGGACAGGGACAGTTGGACTCGATGATCTTAAAGGTCTTTCCCAACCTTGGGATTCTGGGATTCTGTGATTTTAACATTTAGGGTAAGACTCCCGATGGGGGAACCGAGATTGTCCTATTTGGGTGGTGTTTGATGATCAGGAAGGTTCTAAAGGCTGTAGCAAGTCTTGATGTCTTGATTTTGGTTGATATTTTTATCCTTCAGCAGCTGGAACAAAGTCTTCTGGCGCAACCAGTTCTAAATGTATCCGTAACTAATGCAACCGAGATGCTTCTGAGTGATTAGTGCTTCAGAAGGTGCCGTTCTGCATGCAGATGAGGATTGACAAAGCTTTTCCTCTTCGGTGCTTGGGTTGTACAAGGCTTCTTCCCTTCCTCCTCCTCCTCCTCAGGCTGAGGAAGGTGGGGATGGGTCTCTTGCCACAACTGTTGCTGTTTATTCAATCACTGAATCCTGTGTTGGCTTCAGCCTCCTGTTTTCAGAGAATCCCTGAATCCCAAGGGTGGAAAAGACCTTTAAGATCATTGAGTCCAACCATCCCTGTCCTGTGCTAAACCAGATCCCTGAGCACCTCATCTCCCCGGCTGGGAAACACCCCCAGGGCTGGGGACTCAGCCCCCTCCCTGGGCAGCCTGTGCCACAGCCCCACAACTCTGCCAGGGAAGAACTTTGCCCTCCCAGCTGAGCTGACCCTGCCCTGGGGCAGCTTGAGCCCACTGCCCCTTGTCCCATCTCCTGGCCCCTGGCTGAAGAGACCATCGCCCACCTCTCTGCACCCTCCTGGCAGGGCAGGGGAGGGGGGGAGAAGGTCTCCCCTCAGCCTCCTCTTCTCCAGGCTCAACACCCCCAGCTCCCTCAGCTGCTCCTCACAGGATTTGCCCTCCAGCCCCTTCCCCAGCCTGGTTGCCCTTCTCTGGACTCGCTCCAGGACCTCAATGTCCTTCTGATGCTGAGGAGCCCAGAACTGGACCCAGCACTCGAGCTGCAGCCTCCCCAGTGCCCAGTCCAGGGGCACAATCCCCTCCCCACACCTACTGGCCACGCTGGCTCTGACACAAGCCAGGATGCCCTTGGCCTTCCTGGCCCCTGGGCACACTGCTGGCTCCTGGTCAGGCTGAGGTCACCCAACACCCCCAGGTCCTTCTCTCAGCAGCTCTCCAGCCAGTCTCCCCCAGCCTGTAGCTGCTGGGGGTTGTTATGTCCCATGTGCAGCACTCTGCCCTTGGCCTTGTTGAACGTCATCCCATTGGTCTCAGCAGTGTTCCCTGATGAGTATTTAAGACACCCCATTGGGTATGAACCTCAAAGAGCTCTTCAACTTGTTCATTTCCTCACATTTTGGGGCGAGTCACAGTTCTCCTGCTGGTGTCTGAGCAGTTGTTGCTCCCCAACACCTCCTGAGAAGGGAACCTGAGGAGACCTGATGCAGTGGGAGATCTTCCTGAAGCAGATCCACCACTTCCATGCAGGTCATGATGAGCAGGGAACATGTGGACCTTAGAAGGAGTAAACCATGTCACTATGGGCTTGGTAATGCCAGGAGGAGAACCAAGGTGATTGCCAAGGTAGTAGTTGAGTTCATCCTCTCTCTGTCTGCAAACTCTCAGTCTTAATCCCAAGTAGATTTGGAGATCTTCCTGAAGCAGATCCTCTGCTTCCATGCAGGTCATGATGAGTGGGTGACATGTTGACTTTAGAAGGAGCAAACCACATTGGTCCTGTTCCTATGGGCTCAGTAATGCCAGGAGAACCAAGGTGATTGCCAAGCTTGTGGTTGAGTTCATCCTCTGTCTGCAACTCTTAGTCTTAATCCCAAGTAGATCCTCTCCAAGTAGATCCTCTGAGTTACTCCTTTGATCCCATGGAGGATCCAGTTAGTTTAAAAGACTTCCAGTACTGTAGCATTCAGAAGTTGTATGCTTCTCATGGTGGGTTGACCTTGGCCAACCACCAGCTGCCTGTCAAGATGCTCTATCACTTCCCCTGTTCAGCAGGACCAAGAGGGGAGAAAAGGAAGATGGAAACACCCCCCCTAAACCTTTGAGGGTGAAGACAGAGGCAGTTTAATACAGCAAAAAGCCATCTGAGGAAGGAAAGGAAAGAAACCCACCCAAATATTTATCCTCTGCTTCCCATCAGCAGGAGATATCCGGCTTCTTCCAGGGAAGCAGGGCTTCAGGAAGACAAATGATGTAAATAATGACTGCTCCTTGTATCCTCCTCCTCTTCCTCCTCCTGCTTTATCACTGAGTGGACACCACACAGTATGGGATATCCCTTTGGCCAGCCTGGATGTGTCCCCTCCCATGGTGTTGCTCCCCTGGTGAGGAGAAGGATGTTGGAGAGACAGCCTTGGTGTTGTGCCAACCCCACTCCCACCAAAACACAGGGTGTCACCAACACCTTGAGAGCTGCTCTAGGGAAAATTAACTCCATCTCAGCCAGACCCAATACACATCTAGAAAACATCCACTTTTTGTTTAAAGAAAACTCTCTCCCCAAACTTCTCAGGGTCTGGTATGTCACCCTGGGTTGGAGATACCTTCTTCTGACCCTACTGGCATACATCAGAGTGGACACATTGAGCAATAACCTGCCATGGGAATCACTTTGGCTCATTTTATCTAAATTAGATTAGGAACACACCAAAAAAACCACCCCCACATCACTGGGGAGAGGGGAGGAGCTGCTGGGTTATACCACAGTGGTTACTAGCAAGTTGCTAGAGGTAGTAGCATGCGCTTGGGGTTGTAGTCAGAAGAGCCTGTGTCCCCCTGTCTGCCAAAATTGGGGGTTTTCACATGGTTTTTTTGATAAAAGCAAAGTAACCTCATGAGGTTCAACACTGCCAAGTGTCAAGGTGTTGCACTGGGGCTGGAAGAATCCCAGCCATAGATACAGGCTGGGAGAAGAGCTCCTGGAGAGCAGCCCTGCTGAGAAGGACCTAGGCGTTCTGGGGGATGAGAAACCTCCCCTGAGCCAGCAGTGTGCTCTTGGAGCTGGGAAGGGTGATGGGATCCTGGGCTCCATCAGCAGAGGGGTGGCAGCAGGGACAGGGAGGGGATTGTCCCTCTGCTCTGCCCTCCTGAGGCCCCAGCTGGAGTCCTGTGTCCAGAGCTGGGGCCCAACACAAGAAAGATGTGGGGCTGTTGGAGAGGGGTCAGAGGAGCCATGGAGATGATCAGGGGGCTGGAGCAGCTCCCCTATGAAGAGAGGCTGAGGGAGCTGGGCTGGGTCAGCCTGGAGAAGAGGAGGCTGTGGGGGGACCTCATTGCAGCCTTCCAGTCCCTGAAGGGAGCAGAGGAACAGGAGGGGAATCAGCTTGTTCAAGGGCAGAGACTGGCAGGACAAGGGGGCTGGAGTGAAGCTGGAGGAGGGAAGGGTTAGATGAGATATTGGGGGGAAGTTCTTTGCAGAGAGAGTGGTGAGGGGCTGGAACAGGCTGCCCAGAGAGGGGGTGGGTGCCCCATCCCTGGAGGTGTTCAAGGCCAGGTTGGCTGGGGCCCTGGGCAACCTTGTGTAGCTCCAGGCCTGGAGGTTGGTGTCCCTGCCTGTGGCAGGGGGTTGGAGCTCTGGGACCCTTGGGGTCCCTTCCAACCCAGCCCAGTCTGGGATTCTATGATTCTATGAATTGTGTGGAAATTAAAGTGTGTGTTGCAGTGTAAGCACAGGGGTGTGCTGAGCTCTCACTGTAGCACCTCCTGGAGTTTCAGTTTGTTTACTATTCCTTAATTCCATGTGTAGTAGCACATCAGAGGAGAGTTTCACACAGGGAAGGAGATGGAAGGAACCCAGATCTGAAGGGCCTATGGGATGAGGGAAAGCTCTGGGCAAGGACACAGAATCACATGGTTGGAAAAGCCCTTTGAAGATCATCAAGTCCAACCATCCCTGTGCTAAACCAGATCCCTGAGCACCTCATCTCCTCATCTGTTAAACACCCCCAGGGCTGGGGACTCAGCCCCCTCCCTGGGCAGGAGGCCTCTGTTCTAGGCCCTGACCCTGCTCTGGGCCTGTTCTAGGCCTTGACCCTGTTCTAGGCCCCTGTTGCAGACCCATCAAAGGCCCCGACCCTGCTCCAGGCCCGTTCCAGGCCTGTTCCAAACCCTGACCCTGCTCCAGGCCCATTCCAGGCCTGTTCCAAACCCTGACCCTGCTCCAGGCCCATCCCAGGCCCTGATCCTGTTCCAGGCCCCTGTGCCACAGCCCCACAACTCTGCCAGGGAAGAACTTTGCCCTCCCAGCTGAGCTGACCCTGCCCTGGGGCAGCTTGAGCCCATTGCCCCTTGTCCCATCTCCTGGCCCCTGGCTGAAGAGACCATCGCCCACCTCTCTGCACCCTCCTGGCAGGGCAGGGGAGGGGGGGAGAAGGTCTCCCCTCAGCCTCCTCTTCTCCAGGCTCAACACCCCCAGCTCCCTCAGCTGCTCCTCAGAGGATTTGCCCTCCAGCCCCTTCCCCAGCCTGGTTGCCCTTCTCTGGACTCGCTCCAGGACCTCAATGTCCTTCTGATGCTGAGGAGCCGAGAACTGGACCCAGCACTCGAGCTGCAGCCTCCCCAGTGCCCAGTCCAGGGACATTCTCAGTCTGTAGGTAGCAAATTTCCCCTCTTCCAGCTGCCTCTCACCTCCCTGGATCCCATCCCCAGGCGTGGGAGGAAAAGCAAAGCCCACGTATGAGATAATCAAGCATTTGCCTTTTCAACTGTCAGAGCTCTCTGCTTCCAGAGGGAGAGCTTGTTAGTAATCCCTCATTAGTCTAATTTTAAGTCTCTCTCATGTATTTCAATGTTCTTCTTGATCTTTTAATACAAATGAAGGATGCTTAATTGATTTACCTGCACTTCTGATTGCCATTGTGTGCTGAACACTGGGTTTATTAACCTCCTTAGAGCTCTTGGTGCTACTGGTTGTAACTGGGTGAGTCAGAGCACCCATTAGTTCCTACTTGGGGTGATGGCTCCATGAGAACATTAATGGGGTTCTTGATGAGGTGGATTTGGCTAATGGCTCCTTAATTACTCCAATTATGAAGAACACCCATTGTGTTCTGTTTGACTCCAGTTAGCTTTTTGGTTAAGGTGGCTCGTTAAGCATGGGGTGCTCTGTTATAATTGACTTAATGGGAGAGGAGGTTGTGGTGGAGGAGAAACTCTGTTGAGTTTTTAGCCCAGACCTTGGGAGCCATGGGTAGGAAATGGGGTAGAAGAGAAAATCATAAACTCAGAGAGTGCTTTGAGTGGGAAGGGACCTTCCCAGCCCATCTAGTCCCACCCTGCAGTGAGCAGGGACATCTTCACTAGAGCAGGGTGCTCAGAGCCCCATCCAGCCTGACCTTGGATGTCTCCAGGGATGGGGCCTCCAACACCTCTCTGGGCACCCTGGGCTAGGGATCCATCACCCTCAGAGGGAAGAACTTTTCCCTAATCCCCAACCTAAATCTCCCCTTTTCCAGTTTAAACCATCACCCCTCATCCCATCACTCCCAGCCCTTGGGAACAGTTCTTCCCCAGCTTCCTACAGGCACCTCTCAGGGACTGGAAGGTGCTGTAATGTCCCCCTGGAGCCTTCTCTTCTCCAGGCTGACCCAGCCCAACTCTCCCAGCCTGGCTTCACAGCAGAGCTGCTCCAGTCCTTGGATCATGTCTGTGGCTCCTCTGGACACACTCCAACAGGTCCATGTCCTTCTTGTGCTGAGGGCTCCAGAGCTGGACCCAGCACTGCAGGTGAGGTCTCCCCAGAGCAGAGCAGAGGGGCAGAATCCCCCCTCTCTCCATCTGCTGCCCACACTCCTTGGGATGCAGCCCAGGATGGGGTTGGCCTTCTGGGCTGTGAGAGCTCCTTGTCAGCACATGTTGAGCTTCTCATCCCCCAGCACCCCCAAGTCCTTCTCTGCAGAGCTGCTCTCCAGCACATCATCTCCCATCCTGCATTGATGATGAGGATTGTCCCTACCTAGGTGCAGGACCTTGCAGTTGGCCTTGTTGAACCTCCTGAGGTTCCCCTGGGCTCACTTCTCAGGTCCCTCTGGATGCCATCCCATCCTTCTGGCATGTCAACCTCACCACCCAGCTTGGTGCCACCAGAGAACTTGCTGAGGGTGTGCTCAATCCCACTGCCAGTGTCATTAATAAACAGCACTGGTCCCAGTATGGACCCCTGATGTTCCTTGCTTGCTGCCCATGGATTGAAACAGGATGTTGGGCAGGTTCAGACTGGGATGTTGCACCATCAGTGGTGATTCTGGTTGGATTCATGACCATTTTGGACCAAGAGATGAGGAAGCCAAATAAAATCTGCCCTGGAGAGGTCTGGTGATCCCATGGCAGCTCTTGGAACTGGGATGTTGGTACCAAAATTCCATGGTTAATCCAGAGTTGGACTTTTCCAATGGCTTTTTGTGGACTGTGGTGCACTCAGCAGAAATATTCACCACCAACTATTGTCCCCCTTCACCCTGGGACTGGTTGTAGCCAACACACGTCACCCTCTCTGTGTTGCTCTGGATGCTCAGTGATTAAAATGCATTAATTAATGGATGTTAATAGCTCTTGTCAAACTTGATTTCATGGCAGCCTGATCAACCAGGCTGAAGCACGAAGCACCCAGCCAGGTTCTTTCATTCCCAGTTCCCCTCCTGCTCAGAGCAAGTTTATTCTCTCCCAAGTGGGTTTTGGTTTATTCTTCCCCCCTCCAGTAACTTTAGAGGAATAAAATGACTTTATGCTTCAAATTCAAGCTGGGCTCTGCTTTCCAGCTGCCTCTTAGAATCATAGAATCCCAGACTGGTCTGGGTTGGAAGGGACCCCAAGGATCACAGAGCTCCAACCCCCTGCCACAGGCAGGGCCACCAACCTCCAGGCCTGGAGCTACACAAGGTTGCCCAGGGCCCCATCTAACCTGGACTTGAACACCCCCAGGGATGGGGCACCCACCCCCTCTCTGGGCAGCCTGTTCCAGCCCCTCACCACTCTCTCTGCAAAGAACTTCCCCCCCAATATCTCATCTCACCCTTCCCTCCTCCAGCTTCACTCCAGCCCCCTTGTCCTGCCAGTCTCTGCCCTTGAACAAGCTGATTCCCCTCCTGTTCCTCTGCTCCCTTCAGGGACTGGAAGGCTGCAATGAGGTCCCCCCACAGCCTTCTCTTCTCCAGGCTGACCCAGCCCAGCTCCCTCAGCCTCTCTCCACAGGGGAGCTGCTCCAGCCCTCTGATCATCTCCATGGCTCCTCTGACCCCTCTCCAACAGCCCCACATCTTCCTTGTGTTGGGCCCCAGCTCTGGACACAGGACTCCAGCTGGGGCCTCAGGAGGGCAGAGCAGAGAGGGACAATCCCCTCCCTGTCCCTGCTGCCACCCCTCCGCTGATGGAGCCCAGGATCCCATCACCCTTCCCAGCTGCAGGAGCACGCTGCTGGCTCAGGGGAAGCTCCTCACCCACCATGACTCCCAGCTTTTTGGACTTGATGATCTTAAAGGTCTCTTCCAACCTTGTGGGTCTGTGATTCCTTCCCAGCAGGGCTACTCTCTGTGAACCTCCAGGCTCACCTCAAAGCCTGGTGGCCAGGTAATGTCGTTAGGATCAGGCTAGAGAAGGCAAAATGCAATCAGTGACTCATGCAGCTAACGCCTCTGATGGACTATTTTCTCCTTCATGGCAAAAAAGACATTCCCCAGGGAAAAGGTGGCTGCTTAGGTTGGATTAAAACGTTGCTGCTGGTTCAGGAAGGTGAAAACCACTTGAATTCTGTTATTTATTCTGAAGGTAAAAAGGTGCCTGAGGATCAGTTCAGAGCTGGGAATTTCTCTAAGTCCCAAGGAATGGGAAGGGCTTGTTCTGTAAAGATCTTTAAAATACTAAAAAGAAACATAAAGCTGAGAGATTATGGGATGGATGAGGGGACAGTGAGGTGGGTTGAGAACTGGCTGTTGGACCGAACCCAGAGGGTGGGGATCAGTGGAGCAGACTCTGGCTGCCGACCTGTGACCAGGGGTGTTCCCCAGGGCTCAGTGTTGGGTCCAGTCCTGTTTAATATCTTCACTGATGAGGGAACAGCACCCACCCTCAGCAAGAACCTGATGATCCAGAGCTGGGAGGGGTGGGTGACACGCAGGACACTGCGCTGCCATCCAGAGAGACCTGGGCAGGCTGGAGAGCTGGGCAGGGAGAAACCTAATGAAATTCAACAAAAGCAAGTGGAGAATCTGGCACCTGGGGAGGAATAAAGGCTGGAATCAGGACAGGCTGGGGGTGAGCTGCTGGAGAGGAGCTCTGTGGAGAAGGACCTGGGTGTCCTGGTGGGTGACAGGGTGGCCATGAGCCAGCAGTGTGCCCTGGGGGACAAGAAGGCCAATGGGATCCTGGGGGACATCAAGAGGAGTGTGGCCAGCAGGTCACAGGAGGGGATCCTCCCCCTCTGCTCTGCCCTGCTCAGGCCCCACCTGGAGTGTTGTGTCCAGTTCTGGGCTCCCTGGGATAAAAAAGACAGGGATCTCCTGGAGAGAGTCCAGAGGAGGGACATGGAGATGATGAAAGGCCTGGAGCATCTCCCCTGTGAGGAAAGGCTGAGTGAGCTGGGGCTGTTCAGCCTGGAGAGAAGAAGCCTGAGAGGGGATCTGATCAATGGGGATCAATAACTGAAGGGTGGGACACAGGGGGACATGGGCAGCCTCTTCTCAGTGTCTGTGGGGACAGGACAAGGGGTGATGGGCTCAAGTTGGAGCACAGGGAGTTCCACCCCAATGTGGGGAAGAACTTCTTCCCAGTGAGGGTGAGGGAGCCCTGGGACAGGCTGCCCAGGGGGTGTGGAGTCTCCTTCTCTGGAGATATTCCAGCCCCATCTGGACACTGACCTGTGTGACCTGTCCAGGTTGGACCTGATGATCTCTGGAGGTCCCTTCCAACCCCTCCAGCTCTGTGATCCTGTGATAAAATGGCTTAAAAATCGTGGCTTGATCTCAGTGTAGCCCAGTTATTGTTACATTTTCACCCAGCACCCCTAGAATTGTGCCCAAAACCAGATCTGGGCCAGTTCTCCAGCAGGGAACGGTACTTGTAGGCTGGCAGATGGGGAGGGAAGCATATTTTATGAGTGGGGGTCACTGTGGGTGTGAAACTGGGTAGGACCTCTGCATGAAGCTTATATTAAAGCTCTCAAGAATAAATATGAGCTGGGGGTGAAGGGAGAATGCTTTGTCTTTGTTTATCACATGGGTAACGTGGTTCCTGTAGAACCCGCGGCGCGGGGCGCTCAGGGGGTGTTTGGCTGCTGGAGAAGTTCACTGATGCTGAGAGGAGGATTTTGGTGAGGTTATTGAGAAGGTTCAGTAGGGATTTGGAGACAAGATGGGCTTCCAGAGAGGTCATTCAGAGCAAACTAACACCAGGGAAAGAGAAACAACAATCATCTTGGGGTTGGTAAGGGAAAATTTTAACTTCCAGGGGGAGTAGTTCAAGGAGATCATAGAATCATGGAATGGGTTGGGTGGGAAGGGACCTTCCCAGCCCATCTAGTCCCACCCTGCAGTGAGCAGGGACATCTTCACTAGAGCAGGGTGCTCAGAGCCCCATCCAGCCTGACCTTGGATGTCTCCAGGGATGGGGCCTCCAACACCTCTCTGGGCACCCTGGGCCAGGGATCCACCACCCTCAGAGGGAAGAACTTTTCCCTAATCCCCAACCTCAATCTCCCCTTTCCCAGTTTAAACCATCCCCCCTCATCCCATCCCTCCCTGCCCTGGGAACAGTTCTTCCCCAGCTTCCTACAGCACCTCTCAGGGACTGTAAGGGGCTATAAGGTCCCCCTGGAGCCTTCTCTTCTCCAGGCTGACCCAGCCCAACTCTCCCAGCCTGGCTTCACAGCAGAGCTGCTCCAGCCCTTGGATCATGTCTGTGGCTCCTCTGGACACACTCCAACAGGTCCATGTCCTTCTTGTGCTGAGGGCTCCAGAGCTGGACCCAGCACTGCAGGTGAGGTCTCCCCAGAGCAGAGCAGAGCAGAGGGGCAGAACCATCAATCTTGCCTCAGCCATGCCAGTGTCTTGCCTTCCCTGCCTGAGTTCTAACATCTGGGGAGCTCTTGCACTTTGTGGAAAGCATCCTTAGTGTGGCCTGAGGAAGCCATTCATTGGCCACACGCAAGTTTGTAGACTTGGCTTGGGGCTGTTGGGTGACCTCAGCCTGACCAGGAGCCAGCAGTGTGCCCAGGGGCCAGGAAGGCCAAGGGCATCCTGGCTTGTGTCAGAGCCAGTGTGGCCAGTAGGTCTGGGGAGGGGATTGTGCCCCTGGGCTGGGCACTGGGGAGGCTGCAGCTCGAGTGCTGGGTCCAGTTCTGGGCTCCTCAGCATCAGAAGGACATTGAGGTCCTGGAGCGAGTCCAGAGAAGGGCAACCAGGCTGGGGAAGGGGCTGGAGGGCAAATCCTCTGAGGAGCAGCTGAGGGAGCTGGGGGTGTTGAGCCTGGAGAAGAGGAGGCTGAGGGGAGACCTTCTCCCCACCTCCCCTGCCCTGCCAGGAGGGTGCAGAGAGGTGGGCGATGGTCTCTTCAGCCAGGGGCCAGGAGATGGGACAAGGGGCAATGGGCTCAAGCTGCCCCAGGGCAGGGTCAGCTCAGCTGGGAGGGCAAAGTTCTTCCCTGGCAGAGTTGTGGGGCTGTGGCACAGGCTGCCCAGGGAGGGGGCTGAGTCCCCAGCCCTGGGGGTGTTTCCCAGCCAAGGAGATGAGGTGCTCAGGGATCTGGTTTAGCACAGGACAGGGACAGTTGGACTTGGTGATCTTGAAGGTCTTTTCCAACCTTGTGATCCTGTGATTCTAAACAGAGGTTGGGCTTGGTGGTCCCTTGAGTTTAACACCCATTTACTGTGTCAAACGGTGTCTAAATGGGCAGAAGTTGTTCAAACTCAACCCATGCTCATTGACCCCATGGTCAAGTGAAGACCCATCAGCTGCTTGGCCAACCACTGTGATCTCCAAGGCTTAGTAAAGACTCTTGAACCAGGGAAGGGTCTAGATGTTCAGCAGAGTAAAACCTGGGAACATCTTGGCTGGCAGAAGAACCCATGGCTGAGCTCTGACCCACAGAGGTGAAGTGAGGACGTGGGGATGAACCCTCCTCATTCTGAGTACAATTTCAGATAAGCATTTGGTTTTAATTGCCACCAACAGGAGTTAAACCCTCCTTCAGGTAATGAGCCCACGTCTCTGTGTTAATTGATTTGCAATATTATGGGAACAAACATGTTTCTTCTCATTACTCCAGCCCCTGCTGATCCTCATCTTGGATCTCCTGTGGTCCAGTTGCTTTGTGCCCCAGGGATGACCTGGTGCTTGGAGAAAAGCTGCATTTCTACCCACAAATCTTTAATCTCTTCTTTGAAGACTTTTTCTTTCCCATGGGAGACACCATAACTTTCTTCCCATGGGAAAAAAGCAAAGTCAGGGAGAGAGGTGACCTGTCATTAAGGATTTGAGGGGCTCTCATCACACCAAGGTCTGCTGATTAAAGCTTTGCTCATTAACTTCATTTTCCCCTCGTTGGCTGACAGCTGAGTGGTGTTTCCAGCACTGGGTTGGAACGTGTTGGCAGGTCCCCAGAAGCCCTGTCATCATGGGTACCTCATGTGGGAGGTGGGATCTCTGGGGGATGCTGAGAGCTGGAGTGAGTCTGCAGTCAGGGAACCTCGTCAGTCTGGTGCTGTTGTCTCGCTGCTGGTGGGGACAGGTTCTTCTGGGTGACAGTTCTGTGTGTCTGTGTGTGGGGGGGCTGATTTCCTTGGTGTATATCACAGACTCACAGAGCTGTAGGGGTGGGAAGGGACCTCCAGAGATCATCAGGTCCAACCCCCCGCCAAAGCAGGGTCCCTAGGACAGGTCACACAGGGAGGCATCCAGATGGGGCTGGAATCTCTCCAGAGAAGGAGACTCCACACCCCCCTGGGCAGCCTGTCCCAGGGCTCCCTCACCCTCACTGAGAAGAAGTTCTTCCACATACTGGTGTGGAACTTCTCCAGGCTGAGCCAGCCCAGCTCTCCCAGCCTGGCTCCAGAGCAGAGGGGCTCCAGCCCTCCCATCATCTCCATGGCCTCCTCAGGACTTGCTCCAACAGCTCCATGTCCTCCTTGTCCTGGGGACCCCCAAGCTGGAGGCAGCTGCAGGGGGGTCTGTGTCCCACAGCAGAGCAGAAAGGCAGAATCCCCCTTTCCCAGACCTGCTGGGGCTGCAGCCCAGGACACTGGGGGCTTTCTGGCTTTCTGTTTGTGATCAGAATTAATCATCTGCCCATTTAAAGGGTGATTTGACATGCCATTTACTCAAAGGTTTAGGACTTGTCTTGCTGTGGTCATGCATCCATCTTCTCCATGGAGCTTCTCCCAGCCAAGCAGCCAGTATCAGTCATCCTGCCACGTGATGTGATCCTGCAGCCTGACCAGGAGCCAGCAGTGTGCCCAGGGGCCAGGAAGGCCAAGGGCATCCTGGCTTGTGTCAGAGCCAGCGTGGCCAGTAGGTGTGGGGAGGGGATTGTGCCCCTGGACTGGGCACTGGGGAGGCTGCAGCTCGAGTGCTGGGTCCAGTTCTGGGCTCCTCAGCATCAGAAGGACATTGAGGTCCTGGAGCGAGTCCAGAGAAGGGCAACCAGGCTGGGGAAGGGGCTGGAGGGGAAGTCTCCTGAGGAGAGGCTGAAGGCCCTGGGCTTGTCCAGCCTGGAGAAGAGGAGGCTGAGGGGAGCCCTCCTGGGGGTCTGTGGCTTCCTGCCCAGGGGAGCGAAGGGGCAGCGCCAATCTCTCTCCTCTCTCTGGGGCCCAGGGCTGGAACCCGAGGGGACGGCGTGAAGCTGCCAGGGGAGGGTCAGGGTGGCTGTTAGGAAGAGGTTCTGTGCTGAGAGGGGGGTCGGGCACTGGCACAGGCTCCCCAGGGAAGGGGTCCCAGCCCCAAGCTGGGCTGAGGGCAAGAAGCGTCTGGCTGATGCCCTCAGTGCCCTGCTCTGCCTGGGCTGGGGCTGTGTGGAGCCAGGAGTGGGACTTGATGGGCCTTAGGGGTCCCTTCCAGCTCAGTGACCTGCCAGGAGGGTGCAGAGAGGTGGGCGATGGTCTCTTCAGCCAGGGGCCAGGAGATGGGACAAGGGGCAATGGGCTCAAGCTGCCCCAGGGCAGGGTCAGCTCAGCTGGGAGGGCAAAGTTCTTCCCTGGCAGAGTTGTGGGGCTGTGGCACAGGCTGCCCAGAGAGGGGGCTGAGTCCCCAGCCCTGGGGGTGTTTAACAGCCAAGGAGATGAGGTGCTCAGGGATCTGGTTTAGCACAGGACAGGGATGGTTGGACTCGATGATCTTAAAGGTCTTTTCCAACCTTGGGATTCTGGGATTCTGGGATTCTGGGATGATCTTGGAGGTCTTTCCCACCCTTAATGATTCTCTGACCCTGTGAAAAGATACTTAGATGCGAACAGGGTGGACATCTAATCGTGCCTGGGCAGGTCGTTCCATGCATGGTGTCTACAGGGACCATGGAAGAAGTTTCTAGAAATGCCTGAGCATAACCCTGGGTGGTCCTCAAAAGCTGTTCTGGTTTTTACCTTTTTTTCCTCATCAGATCAACTCTTAAACTCTGGGATGCTTTTCCATGGGCTCTCACTCCCTCTCGTGTCAGCTCAGGGCTTTTGCAGCCTGAATTTCTCTTTCCCTTCATTTTTCATTGCCTTTACTCTCTCAGCAGCCTGACACCCTTCTGAGGGCGCCTTGTTTCACAGAATCACAGAGTCAGAGGGGTTGGAAGGGACCTCAAGAGATCATCAGGTCCAACCCATGATTCTGCTGCAACAACTCTCCAGGAAATCAGAGAATCCCAAGGTTGGAAAAGACCTTTAAGATCCTCAAATCCAACTGTCATTAGATTGCACCCAGATTCCCATCAGGAATGGCAGACCAACTGTTCCTGTGTGTTTGAGTGATAATTGTTCATTCTTGTTCTCCCAGCAGGGCTTTAGTTCTGTTCAGCTGGAATTTCACCTCTCAAGTGAGGGGGTCGTGGTAATGAATTAGAGAGATGATTGTGCCCCTGTGTTTCGCATTGGGCTGAGACCAGTGGGATGAGGTTTAACCAGGCCAAGGGCAGAGTGCTGCACATGGGACAGAACAACCCCCAGCAGCTCCAGGCTGGGGGAGACTGGCTGGAGAGCTGCTGGGAGAAGGACCTGGGGGTGTTGGGTGACCTCAGCCTGACCAGGAGCCAGCAGTGTGCCCAGGGGCCAGGAAGGCCAATGGCATCCTGACTTGTGTCAGAGCCAGTGTGGCCAGTAGGTCTGGGGAGGGGATTGTGCCCCTGGACTGGGCACTGGGGAGGCTGCAGCTCGAGTGCTGGGTCCAGTTCTGGGCTCCTCACCATCAGAAGGACATTGAGGTCCTGGAGCGAGTGCAGAGAAGGGCAACCAGGCTGGGGAAGGGGCTGGAGGGCAAATCCTCTGAGGAGCAGCTGAGGGAGCTGGGGGTGTTGAGCCTGGAGAAGAGGAGGCTGAGGGGAGACCTTCTCCCCACCTCCCCTGCCCTGCCAGGAGGGTGCAGAGAGGTGGGCGAGGGTCTCTTCAGCCAGGGGCCAGGAGATGGGACAAGGGGCAATGGGCTCAAGCTGCCCCAGGGCAGGGTCAGCTCAGCTGGGAGGGCAAAGTTCTTCCCTGGCAGAGTTGTGGGGCTGTGGCACAGGCTGCCCAGGGAGGGGGCTGAGTCCCCAGCCCTGGGGGTGTTTCCCAGCCGGGGAGATGAGGTGCTCAGGGATCTGGTTTAGCACAGGACAGGGACGGTTGGACTTGATGATCTTAAAGGGCTTTCCCAACCTGTTGATTCTGTGAATGAAGATGAGAACAGGTCCTTGCTTACTCATTCTGGGCTCAAACTTCACTTCATCTCAAAACCAACTTGCCCATGTTTTCTAGGTAACCAAAACCCCAAACATTCCCCATATTTTCTAGGTTTCTTTTGCAAAAACAAGGTTGTAGGACCCGTTGTGAGAAGCAGTTGGAACACAACGTGTTCTTTGCAGATAAATGTGTTGTTAAATTCCTGGTCCAAGACATTATCCATGATTTTCTGGGTTTGCACTGGGTGCATCTTCCATGAAAAACACAACAACTGGGTGTGGGGGGAGAGATCAGTCCAAATTACCATCATGGGCAAGAGGAGGGGACCTTACTGGGTTCTGCAGGTGGCTGATGTGCTGCTCCAGGGACTGCCAGGATGGATAACGAGGTGTTTGCTGGCTCCAGTTAAGCTTAATGTTGCTTGGAGATGGGAATCTAATGGCTTGAAGACAGTGCTGAACAGAAGCTGCTTCCAATCTGGAAGGGTGAGCTTGCCAACAGTGTGAAAATACCACCCCAAGATAAAAGGATCTGTTGGTTTGGGTTGTGCATGGTCTGTGCCCAGATGATTGACACACTAAAAGGAGAGGAAGCCATCCAGAGGGATCTGGAGAGGATGGAAAGGTGGCCCTGGGTGAACCTAATGAGGTTCAACACTGAGAAGTGTGAGGTGTTGCACTTGGGCTGGAAGAATCCCAGCCATAGATACAGACTGGGAGAAGAGCTCCTGGAGAGCAGCCCTGCTGAGAAGGACCTGGGGGTTCTGGGGGATGAGAAGCTTCCCCTGAGCCAGCAGTGTGCTCTTGGAGCTGGGAAGGGCGATGGGATCCTGGGCTCCATCAGCAGAGGGGTGGCAGCAGGGACAGGGAGGGGATTGTCCCTCTCTGCTCTGCCCTCAGGAGGCCCCAGCTGGAGTCCTGTGTCCAGAGCTGGGGCCCAACACAAGAAAGATGTGGGGCTGTTGGAGAGGGGTCAGAGGAGCCACGGAGATGCTCAGGGGGCTGGAGCAGCTCCCCTATGGAGAGAGGCTGAGGGAGCTGGGCTGGGTCAGCCTGGAGAAGAGAAGGCTGTGGGGGGACCTCATTGCAGCCTTCCAGTCCCTGAAGGGAGCAGAGGAACAGGAGGGGAATCAGCTTGTTCAAGGGCAGAGACTGGCAGGACAAGGGGGCTGGAGTGAAGCTGGAGGAGGGAAGGGTGAGATGAGATATTAGGGGGAAGTTCTTTGCAGAGAGAGTGGTGAGGGGCTGGAACAGGCTGCCCAGAGAGGGGGTGGGTGCCCCATCCCTGGGGGTGTTCAAGGCCAGGTTGGATGGGGCCCTGGGCAACCTTGTGTAGCTCCAGGCCTGGAGGTTGGTGTCCCTGCCTGTGGCAGGGGGTTGGAACTCTGTGATCCTTGGGGTCCCTTCCAACCCAGCCCAGTCTGGGATTCTATGATTTGAGTTACCTCTTCAACTTGTTGTCATCCATAGCCTCTTGTCTTAGCCAGAAATGGCAAACTCCAAAATTTAAGGTGCTCACCTGATGAGGGAATGGACCAGCAGGGGAACATGAGGATATCTCTGCTGGCAGCCCAACAGGACGTGTCTGCTGGTGGCTCAAAAGCCAAGTTCCTCACCTGGCTTCCATAATAGGATGAAGTTGTGGAAGGAGGTGGTTTGTGTCAGTGATTGCCCCAAGTGTGAGGAGAAGTAAACCAAGGAAAACCTTTGTGTGGGGGTGATGAGCTGCCCAACCTTCCTGGTAGTGAAGGAGGCTTTCCATGAGCATCTCCATCATGATGCTGCCAGCTTCACCTTCTCTTCAACCTGTTGGCTTTGCTGGTGGAAATGTACTGATCAGATACCAAAGTGGGCTCAGCACGTGGTCACAGGTGGCTCATTAATTCCTGAGGGGTGGAATCCTTCATTATTTTGACTCAACAAGAGAGGTTTCAGTTAAGTTGAAACCTCAACTCAAGTCTTCAGCCACCTAATGAGACAGAGTTTGAGCCCATTCTGGGAACTCACATTCAAGTGGTTTGAGCAGCAGCACTTGATGCTGCATGTGAGATGGGCTGGTGATGCTACAGAGCTGCTACCTGGCTTTTTGAGGCAGTAAGTGCCCTGGTCAGGCCCCACTTGGAGTGTTGAGTCCAGTTCTGGGCTCCCTGGGATAAAAAAGCCAGGGATCTCCTGGAGAGAGTCCAGAGGAGGCTGTGGAGATGATGAAGGGCCTGGAGCATCTCCCCTGTGAGGAAAGGCTGAGTGAGCTGGGGCTGTTCAGCCTGGAGAGAAGAAGCCTGAGAGGGGATCTGATCAATGGGGATCAATAGCTGAAGGGTGGGACACAGGGGGACATGGGCAGCCTCTGCTCAGTGTCTGTGGGGACAGGACAAGGGGCGATGGGCTCAAGTTGGAGCACAGGGAGTTCCACACCAATCTGGGGAAGAACTTCTTCCCAGTGAGGGTGAGGGAGCCCTGGGACAGGCTGCCCAGGGGGGTGTGGAGTCTCCTTCTCTGGAGATATTCCAGCCCCGTCTGGACACCGACCTGTGTGACCTGTCCTAGGGACCCTGCTTTGGCAGGGGGGTTGGACCTGATGATCTCTGGAGGTCCCTTCCAACCCCTACAGCTCTGTGATGATTCTGTGATCCCTTTGCAATCTCTCTGTCTACAAGATCTTCATTTCCATCCTCTTCCGTGTCTGCAGAGCCAGGGCTGGGAGTGCTCAGCAGAGGGAGCTGCAGCCCAGCAACCAGCTTGTCTCTGCTCTCCCAAGTCCTTTAACAATCTTTCTCTGGTGGTTGTGTGTGTGGCTGCAGGACTGGAAGGTAATTTCGCCCTGTATGGAGTCTGAAGCTGAAAGCTGTTCGATGGTGGAACCCCTGGCAGCGCTACAGGCTGGGGGAGACTGGCTGGAGAGCTGCTGGGAGAAGGACCTGGGGGTGTTGGGTGACCTCAGCCTGACCAGGAGCCAGCAGTGTGCCCAGGGGCCAGGAAGGCCAAGGGCATCCTGGCTTGTGTCAGAGCCAGCGTGGCCAGTAGGTGTGGGGAGGGGATTGTGCCCCTGGACTGGGCACTGGGGAGGCTGCAGCTCGAGTGCTGGGTCCAGTTCTGGGCTCCTCAGCATCAGAAGGACATTGAGGTCCTGGAGCGAGTCCAGAGAAGGGCAACCAGGCTGGGGAAGGGGCTGGAGGGCAAATCCTCTGAGGAGCAGCTGAGGGAGCTGGGGGTGTTGAGCCTGGAGAAGAGGAGGCTGAGGGGAGCCCTTCTCCCCACCTCCCCTACCCTGCCAGGAGGGTGCAGAGAGGTGGGCGATGGTCTCTTCAGCCAGGGGCCAGGAGATGGGACAAGGGGCAATGGGCTGAAGCTGCCCCAGGGCAGGGTCAGCTCAGCTGGGAGGGCAAAGTTCTTCCCTGGCAGAGTTGTGGGGCTGTGGCACAGGCTGCCCAGGGAGGAGGCTGAGTCCCCAGCCCTGGGGGTGTTTCCCAGCCAGGGAGATGAGGTGCTCAGGGATCTGGTTTAGTTTAGGATGAGAATGGTTGGACTGGATGATCTTAAATGTCTTTTCCAACCTTGTGATTCTGGGATTCTGTGTTCATAGGCTGGTTTTTTTGGAAGCTGCCTCAACCTTTGATGGTACCATGTATCATTCTCCCTGCAGGAGATTGGTAGCTCCAAGTCTGGGTGTGCATCTTTGACCTTGCTGGTTTATTGATCTAGGTGTGGGTGTTTTGGTGACACAGGGCTAGGGGCACAGGTAGGTGATGGATGGATGGATGTCTCCTCCATGCCATGGTGAGGTTCTCATTTGCTCTTGGCTCAGATGTTGAGTGGAGCTGGGGTCAAGAAGAAATCAGGCCTGTGAAAATGGGCTGGGTCCAAGGTGGATTTTGAGCAGAGATGAGGAACCAAGCTGCCCATCTCAGCCCTGAATGTTTCTCTGATAAGGCTGGTTCATAATGAAGACCTCAGCAAGGAGATCTGTCCACTGAAGCCCCTGGTGAGCTCAAGAGCTTCATGGGGACCCTGGCTACCAGACTGTTGCATCCTACTGCATCCCTCTGCATCCCTACTGGCCAAGAAATGTGAGTGAAGAGAGGTTGCCCTGTAGAGAAGTGGGGCAGCAATGCCTCTGCTTTCCATGTGCCTGGGTGGGTGGTGAGTTCCTTAGCTTCTGTGATGGTTTGACCCTGGCTGGAGGCCAGACACCCACCAAAGCTGCTCCATCCCTCCTCCTGGTGCAGTTACAGGACCAGGGATGGCCACCACGCTCGTTCTTGTGCATCAGACGTAGATGCTCCTGTTTAGAGCCATGGAAGTGTGCTCCATGTCAACAACTGCTAAGAAGCTGCAAGAGCATCTTTTAATTTTACAGGTGGCAGGTTTTCCACCTGCAGCTTTGCTGCTGTGGGCCAGAGAGGAGGATTTGTTAAAAAAAGAGGTAAACTGAGTGAGTCTCAACCATTAGAGGTGGATGAGGAACTTCCCCTGAGCCAGCAGTGAGCTTTTGCAGCTGGGAAGGGTGATGGGATCCTGGGCTCCATCAGCAGAGGGGTGGCAGCAGGGACAGGGAGGGGATTGTCCCTCTCTGCTCTGCCCTCCTGAGGCCCCAGCTGGAGTCCTGTGTCCAGAGCTGGGGCCCAACACAAGAAAGATGTGGGACTGTTGGAGAGGGGTCAGAGGAGCCATGGAGATGATCAGGGAGCTGGAGCAGCTCCCCTATGGAGAGAGGCTGAGGGAGCTGGGCTGGTTCAGCCTGGAGAAGAGAAGGCTGTGGGGGGACCTCATTGCAGCCTTCCAGTCCCTGAAGGGAGCAGAGGAACAGGAGGGGAATCAGCTTGTTCAAGGGCAGAGACTGGCAGGACAAGGGGGCTGGAGTGAAGCTGGAGGAGGGAAGGGTGAGGGGAGATATTGGGGGGAAGTTCTTTGCAGAGAGAGTGGTGAGGGGCTGGAACAGGCTGCCCAGAGAGGGGGTGGGTGCCCCATCCCTGGGGGTGTTCAAGGCCAGGTTGGCTGGGGCCCTGGGCAACCTTGTGTAGCTCCAGGCCTGGAGGTTGGTGGCCCTGCCTGTGGCAGGGGGTTGGAGCTCTGTGATCCTTGGGGTCCCTTCCAACCCAGCCCAGTCTGGGATTAGAATGAGAGCAATGGCTTGATAGACATCTTCAAAGGTCCAAGGATCAAAATGAGTCTCTGTCCCAGTAACATGCAATAAATTGAGGTGTTTGGGGCTGTGGTCTGAGTCTTGCACTGTATTAAACCTCAGCCCAGTGCTGAACCTGAGTTAGAAATACACTGGGCAGAGAGTTTGTTGAGCAGGATGGACCCACCACAGGTGGGTGGTCTTCAAGGGCTGGAATTTCTAATGGACTTGGAAACCACCTTGGTCCAGGTGGGTGACTCTTCATTCCCACCCTTTCCATCCCAAACCCTGTAAGCAAAATCAACCTTAACCTCTTTCAGAAGGAAGACTCCAAAGGGTTAAACCTATGTGTTAATCCTTGAGTTGATCTCCATCTCCCTGTGACCTTTTGGCTGGAGAAATGGAATCTGAAATCCTTTGAGCTCCAGTGAAAGTTCTGGCTGAGTGAGCAGCCTCATCAGGATTTACATCTTCATTTAAGGCACATGAAACTGGGGAATAAATGGCTTTGGACAGTCCCTTTCTTGCAGTGATATCATCCAGGTCCAGGAGGTGGTTTAGGAGAACAGAAGCTGCCTGAAACGTTGATGTTGGGGGGTTGCAGATGGATTTGAGCACGGAGAAGGGAAGGGATACCATGGAAGGGGAGCTGGTCTTTTCTCAGGTGTCTTTCAGATGCCAACACCTCCTGTCTACATCTCTGGTTTCACTGGGGAAAGCAGAGCAGGAGATGAAGTATCCAGCTTGGCAGGTCCAGCACTGGAGGAAACAGGCTTTTCCTTCATGAATAGGGATGAGAAGGCAGGAGGAGGAGGAGGAGGGTTGATCTGGGACCTGCAAGCTCTGGGTTCTGGACATAGAAGAAGCATGTTGGGGGGGTTGGACTCGTTGATCTCTTCCAACCTCTATGATTCTGTGATGTTGTGACTCTGTGATTCTTTCTGGTCTGGTCACAGCTGGAAAAACATTTCCATCCTTTGTTAAAAGAAAACAAAGAGTAAATTCATTTTCTCACCAGGCCTTTCATCATCTCCACAGCCTCCTCTGGACTGTCTCCAGGAGATCCCTGGCTTTTTGATCCCAGGGAGCCCAGAACTGGACACAACACTCCAGGTGGGGCCTGAGCAGGGCAGAGCAGAGGGGGAAGGATTGAAATGGGACCCTTACCTTGAAAACACTTCAGCTTTACTATCAGTTGAGGTGAATGATGTGAATCCCAGTCTCCTATTCCCTGACCTATTCCTGGATTGGCAATAATCCATATTTCCATTTGCCAATCACCACAGATACATTAAAATTGGGAATTTAGGGGTGTTTTTTTTCCCCTCAGGAATTTTTAATCTTGTAGCAGATTTCTTGTCATCTGCTGTGGAGCTGGAGAAGGTTGTCATGGCTCTTGCTTGCCTGAAGAAACGTTCAGTGAAGCAGTGGTTCCCCATCATGATGTACCATCCACCAGACAACAGTGACAACTATTGATGAGCAATATTATAACAAATTATTGGAGTATTATCTCAGATGAGTAGTGAATTGTTTCTATATCTAATAACACTTGGAGCTGGGGGGAGCATTTTTTCTTTCATGTTCACTTAGAATTGGTGTTGAGGTCAGTTGGTGATGCTCCATCACTTCCCAACTCCTTGTTCAAGAGCAAATCATAGTATCACAGAATGTTTTGTGTTGAAAAGGACCTCAAAGATCATCTAGTTCCACCCCCCTTGTCATAAGCAGTGACATCCTCCACTAGACCAGGTTGCCCAAAGCCTGATCCAATCTGGCCTTGAACACCTCCAGAGATGGAGCTTCCACAACAAATGTTGAGGTTCTAGCAAAAAATGTTGAGGTTCTTCTCCACAGGAATCATCTTAGTTCATTTTTTTCAACTTTAAAAATGTGTTTTAAAAGTTTTAAGAAGTGTTTAAAAGAAGAACAGGTGTTGTGCTTGGTGACATGGTCTAGGGTTGGACCTAGTAGGGCTGGATAGATGGTTGGACTTGATCTTGAAGGTCTTTTCCACCCAGAACCATTCTATGGTTCTATGATTTAGTATCTTCATTGATGAGCTGGATGAGGGAACAGCATCCACCCTCAGCAAGAACCTGATGATCCAGAGCTGGGAGGGGTGGGTGACACACAGGACACTGCGCTGCCATCCAGAGAGACCTGGACAGGCTGGAGAGCTGGGCAGGGAGAAACCTAATGAAATTCAACAAAAGCAAGTGGAGAGTCTGGCACCTGGGGAGGAATAAAGGCTGGAATCAGGACAGGCTGGGGGTGAGCTGCTGGAGAGGAGCTCTGTGGAGAAGGACCTGGGGGTCCTGGTGGGTGACAGGGTGGCCATGAGCCAGCAGTGTGCCCTGGGGGACAAGAAGGCCAATGGGATCCTGGGGGGCATCAAGAGGAGTGTGGCCAGCAGGTCACAGGAGGGGATCCTCCCTCTCTGCTCTGCCCTGGTCAGGCCCCGCCTGGAGTGTTGTGTCCAGTTCTGGGTTCCCTGGGATAGAAAAGCCAGGGATCTCCTGGAGAGAGTCCAGAGGAGGCTGTGGAGATGATGAAAGGCCTGGAGCATCTCCCCTGTGAGGAAAGGCTGAGTGAGCTGGGGCTGTTCAGCCTGGAGAGAAGAAGCCTGAGAGGGGATCTGATCAATGGGGATCAATAGCTGAAGGGTGGGACACAGGGGGACATGGGCAGCCTCTTCTCAGTGTCTGTGGGGACAGGACAAGGGGCGATGGGCTCAAGTTGGAGCACAGGGAGTTCCACCCCAATGTGGGGAAGAACTTCTTCCCAGTGAGGGTGAGGGAGCCCTGGGACAGGCTGCCCAGGGGGGTGTGGAGTCTCCTTCTCTGGAGAGATTCCAGCCCCATCTGGACACCGACCTGTGTGCCCTGTCCTAGGGACCCTGCTTTGGCAGGGGGGTTGGATTGATGATCTCTGGAGGTCCCTTCCAACCCCTGTGAGTCTGTGGTTCTATGATTCTACAATGTTAGGGAGAAAACTCCTTGGATAATGATTCCAACCACTTATTAATTAAAAAACACAATGCTGGGCATTGGGTCTGCACTGTCACCAGTGGCAAAGCATTGTGCTCCCCAAATGCTGCTGCTGCACCAGCATCCCCTGGGGTCACCCACAGCCCTTTTCCTACCTGAAAGGAGGGAAGAGTTGAGATATAAGGAAGAAATGTTTTACAGTGAGGGGGAGGAGACCCTGGCACAGGGTGCCCAGAGAAGCTGGAGCTGCCCCTGGACCCCTTGCAGGGTTCAAGGTCAGGTTGGATGGGGCTTGGGGCACCCTGGGTTGGTAGGGAATGTCCTTACCCATGGCAGGGATGGGACTGGGTGGGCTTGGAGGTCCCTTCCCATCCAAACCAGTCTGGGATTCCTAGTGGAATGGTCTGATGTGGGAACAGCAGGATGGATGCTGAGGTCTGGACCCTTCCAAGGACGGACTGTACACCCTTGCTGCCTCAGGGGATGGAGCAGGGCCCATCATAATTCAACCCCACTTTCCCATCTCACAAATACCTCCCTTGTTTTAGTTGCTCATTAGTTCATTTTCCTCTAACGAGGCTCTGTTAACATAATCATCTGACATTGGGGGAAGAAATGAAAGGGGTGGGGGGAGAACCCACGTTAAAAAGAGTCTAATTAGCAAGTTAATTATAGTGAGCAAGGGGGGGGGGGAAATATTCTGGTTCTATAAATAAGCCATTGTTATGCACACACAAGCCTGGCCACGTTCAAAACTGCTTCTAACTGTCTAGAGGTCAGGTAAAAGGCTGTAATTCAACCTGAAACAGAAGTAGGGCTTGTTTGCTGGGACGCCTCATTAAATCTTAGGGGTCCTTTCCTGCCAAAAAAACCCAAGGGAGCTTGAAAATCCCCAGGGTTCCTTTTCTTTCCCTCCCTCCCTCTCCCTCTCTCTCCACCCAGCAGCTGAAACCAGAGCAGGCAGGATCGGGATCCACACAGGGTTGGGAGGTATAAATGGGGGGGGCAGCTCCTGTCCTGGCTGGAGACTCTGTGGAGGGGCTCTTGGTGATGCCATCATGCCAAACAAGAAGAAATACAACGTGAATGGAGATTCAGGGATTAAAGCCCAGGTGAGGGCAGCCTTTAGTTCCACACTACCAGTTTTCTCCTTAAAATTACATTTCCTTCTCCCTAAACCCCCTTTTTTTCTCTCCCTCCTCCTTTCCTTCTTGTTTATCATGTGTCCTCCCCCCAGACATTTAGTTCTGGAGCTGGTTCCATCCCTTTGGTGCTCAGGGAAACTTCCTGATCTTCAGGGAAACTTCCTGATCTCCAGAGATCTTTTCTTGTCTCTCAGGACCAGGAGGTTCTGGAGCTGGTTCCATCCCTTTGCTGCTCAGGGAAACTTCCTGATCTTCAGGGAAACTTCCTGATCTCCAGAGAACTTTGCTTGTCTCTGAGGACCAGGAGGTTTGAAATGATGGAGCATTGAGCCGAAAACACTGCCCTGAGCTTGTTCTTATTAAAATTTTCTCCTTAAAATTAGATTTACTTCTCCCTAAACCCCCTTTTTTTCTCTCCCCCCTCCTTTCCTTCTTGTTTATCATGTGTCCTCCCCCCAGGCATTTAGTTCTGGAGCTGGTTCCATCCCTTTGCTGCTCAGGGAAACTTCCTGATCTTCAGGGAAACTTCCTGATCTGCAGGGAAACTTCCTGATCTCCAGAGAACTTTGCTTTTCTCTGAGGACCAGGTTTGAAATGATGGAGCATTGAGCCAAACAACGTTGCCCTGAGCTTGTTCTTACTAAAATTTTCTACTTAAAATTAGATTTACTTCTCCCTAAACCCCTAAACCCCATTTTTTCCTTTCCTTCCTCCTTTCCTTCTTGTTTCTCATGTGTCCTCCCCCCAGTCATTTAGTTCTGGAGCTGGTTCCATCCCTTCTGCTCAGGGAAACTTCCTGATCTTCAGGGAAACTTCCTGATCTCCAGAGAACTTTGCTTGTCTCTGAGGACCAGGAGGTTCTGGAGCTGGTTCCATCCCTTTGCTGCTCAGGGAAACTTCCTGATCTTCAGGGAAACTTCCTGATCTCCAGAGAACTTTGCTTTTCTCTGAGGACCAGGAGGTTTGAAATGATGGAGCATTGAGCCAAACAACGTTGCCCTGAGCTTGTTCTTACTAAAATTTTCTACTTAAAATTAGATTTACTTCTCCCTAAACCCCATTTTTTCCTTTCCTTCCTCCTTTCCTTCTTGTTTCTCATGTGTCCTCCCCCCAGTCATTTAGTTCTGGAGCTGGTTCCATCCCTTCTGCTCAGGGAAACTTCCTGATCTTCAGGGAAACTTCCTGATCTCCAGAGAACTTTGCTTGTCTCTGAGGACCAGGAGGTTCTGGAGCTGGTTCCATCCCTTTGCTGCTCAGGGAAACTTCCTGATCTTCAGGGAAACTTCCTGATCTCCAGAGAACTTTGCTTGCCTCTGAGGACCAGGAGGTTTGAAATGATGGAGCATTGAGCCAAAAACACTGCCCTGAGCTTGTTCTTACTAAAATTTTCTCCTTAAAATTACATTTACTTCTCCCTAAACCCCCTTTTTTTCTCTCCCTCCTCCTTTCCTTCTTGTTTATCATGTGTCCTCCCCCCAGTCATTTAGTTCTGGAGCTGGTTCCATCCCTTCTGCTCAGGGAAACTTCCAGATCTTCAGGGAAACTTCCTGATCTCCAGAGAACTTTTCTTGTCTCTCAGGACCAGGAGGTTTGAAATGATGGAGCATTGAGCCAAAAACATTGCCCTGAGCTTGTTCTTCAGGGCACCAGGACAGAGGGAGTTGATGGGTTTGGGGAGCAGGGAGATCACCCAGGAAAACCTTGGCTTCAATGTTACTCGTTGTAGTAGAGGTGTAGTAGCATTTAGAAGTTGTTAACCCCTTGTACCCTCAGAGATGAGGTTTTTCAGCTTGAGTTGGGGGGTTTTTCCCCCGTTGGAGGTTGAGAACAGCAGCGGTTGGGTTGCTACAGAGCAGGTTGGACTCCTAAATCCAGGCAACAGTGGCTCCCAAAGCTCCTTTGAGCTTCACCCTATGGAGAGTTGGTTGTGACCTTCAAAGGTGATTCAGTTTGAGCTGAACCTGGAACCAAGTCACTGTTCACACCCCAGTCCTGGATACCCCCCTGAACGTGGCGTGTTGAAGCCATCGGGCACCTCGTGCTCTTGGGTGGGGGTTCAAACAAGGGGTTTGGTCTGGGAGACCAAGGTCTGGTTTTCTCCTGGCTGGATCGTGGCTGGAAGCTCTGGAATGAAGGTGTGTTATGGCAATAGGGGCAAGAGGGGCTTGTGCTGAGGGATGGTGGGGACAGGATAAAGCCTTCAGCTGCAGGAGGGGGATGGAGAGGGGGTGGGAGATAGAAATCCTTCCTGGGGAGGTGGGGGAGGCCCTGGCACAGGGTGCCCAGAGAAGCTGGGGCTGCCCCTGGATCCCTGGCAGCGTTCAAGGATGGGTTGGATGAGGCTTGGGGCACCCTGGGCTGGGGGGGGCTGTCCCTGCTTATGGCAGGGTTGGCACTGAGGGTGTCTCTGAGGACCCTTCCCACCCAAACCAGGCTGGGCTTCTATGATCATAGAATCACAGAACCATAGAATGTGTAAGGTTGGAAGGGACCTTTAGATGCCATCAAGTCCAACCCCCTGCAGTGAGCATCTTCAGTAGATCAAGTCCCTCAGAGCCCCATCAAATCAGCCTGGGATCCTATAAAACTGGCTTAAGGATGTATTTCTTTGTACCCTTCACCTGTCCATGTGATGCACAACCTATCCCTGAATGGATGTAGATACCATAAATGTCTTTCATAAATCAATTCCACCATCCTTTCCTGCCCACTCACTCCACTCACCTTCCCTGGATGTGTTCAAAAAAAGGGTAGATGAGGTACTTAGGGATATGGTTTAGTTTAGGATGAGAATGGTTGGACTTGATGATCTTAAAGGTCTTTTCCAACCTTGTGATTCTATGATATTGGAAGGATAAAGTCAAAAGGTATTGGTGAATGATGGGTCAACAGTGGCAAAAATCAGACCTGAGCCTTGACCTGGAAGATGCATCTTCCCTACGTTCTCCTCTTATGGTGCCTCCTTCCACCTCTTGGCTCAGCTAAAGCTAAACCCAGCTTGTGGCAGTGTATAAAGGCTGGAAACCCTTAACAGGGGCTTAGGACAGGGTTTATTAGGAAGTTTAGTTCTGCCTTACATGGTTCATGACTTATTGGCATGTCCTTCTCTGTTGGCGTTGTACATGGAAGAACTTCAAGAGCTCTGAGGGTGTTCATCAATATGACCATGTCACATGAAGTAGCTGCATGGAACCCCCTGAAGAGATGATGTAGGAAAGGAAAATGTTAATTATAATACAAATTAACACCAATCATCCACCCTTTGTTAGGCTTCCAGTCTGTCTCCCTCTGCTGAGGGTGTCATAGTGCACGGAGAACCTGGTGGAGTGATGGAGCTGCTCAGCTGCTGAGGGATTTCTTTTGAAATGACTCAGAAAAAAGAAGTTATTTCAGGCCAACAGCTGCTTAGAAAAGGAATATAAAACCATGTGTGTGTGTGTGTGTGCAGAAAACCCTGTCCTGTGGGATTAGAAGTGTTAATCCCCAGTGCAACCCTTGGCTGTAATATGAGGTTGCTGTGCTTTTCTTCTCCTCCCCTGTGGGTTTCCTCATCTGGTGTCATTCTGTTGTTTGCTGGAAGATTAGTAGGAAATAAAAAGAGGTTCCAGGTGCTGCTGCAAATCCTCTTTCAGGTCTTTTCTCCCCCACACCTCTTCCTCCCCAGCAGCTTGGGCTGGCTGGCCCCAGATTTGGGTTCGCAGGGGACTCTGAATTAGCCAGCTGGGAGCCCCAGCACAGATTTCTTTCACTTCATAGAATCACAGGGGTTGGAAGGGACCTCCAGAGATCATCAGGTCCAACCCCCTGCCAAAGCAGGGTCCCTAGGACAGGTCACACAGGTCGGTGTCCAGATGGGGCTGGAATATCTCCAGAGAAGGAGACTCCACACCCCCTGGGCAGCCTGTCCCAGGGCTCCCTCACCCTCACTGGGAAGAAGTTCTTCCCCACATTGGGGTGGAACTCCCTGTGCTCCAACTTGAGCCCATCGCCCCTTGTCCTGTCCCCACAGACACTGAGAAGAGGCTGCCCATGTCCCCCTGTGTCCCACCCTTCAGCTATTGATCCCCATTGATCAGATCCCCTCTCAGGCTTCTTCTCTCCAGGCTGAACAGCCCCAGCTCACTCAGCCTTTCCTCACAAGGGGAGATGCTCCAGGCCTTTCGTCATCTCCACAGCCTCCTCTGGACTCTCTCCAGGAGATCCCTGTCTTTTTTATCCCAGGGAGCCCAGAACTGGACCCAATACTCCAGGTGGGGCCTGACCAGGGCACTTACAGCCTCAAAAAGCCAGGTAGCAGCTCTGTAGCATCACCAGCCCATCTCACATGCAGCATCAAGTGCTGCTGCTCAAACCACTTGAATGTGAATTCCTAGAATGGGCTCAAACTCTGTCTCATTAGGTGGCTGCTCCAAGCAGAAATCACTTCTCAGAACACCCCAAGGGATTAGTTAATTGACTCAATTAATGGCTTGTGGTAATTTGGAGATGTAAATATTTAACCCCATTGCACCAGCTCTGAGTTGGTTTGTGCCCAAGGAAACTTGGAATTAGTTTAAAGCCCTGGGACAGGCTGCCCAGGGGGGTGTGGAGTCTCCTTCTCTGGAGATATCCCAGCCCCATCTAGATGTCTCCCTGTGTGACCTGTCCCTACTTTGCCAGGGGGGTTGGAGTGCTTAAATATGGCCCAGTAGCCACGTAGAGAGAGAATTAATAAGGGTTTTGAGATGCACCATGACCCTTGGGCAAGGCAGGGGAGCTCTGAGCACTTTTAGTTGTGTGTCTGATGCTCATGTAGCCCTTTGGGGTCACCAGCTGAAGACTGGGGGTGATGTGAGCAGAGGAGAACTCAGCCAAGTTCAACTCAAGGTCCATGTCACCAAGGGGTTGAGTTTCTGCTGTAACGTCACTGAGACCCATCTGTAAGAGCAGGTGTTTGGTGTATGTGAAAGGCTGCATTTGGGGAGTTTAAAATAAGGAAATAACAGTTATTTGGCCTTTTTGCCACCTTTACTCCCACCTTTTTTGCCACCTTTACTCCCACTTTTGTTTCAACCAAGGGTGGGAGTAAAACACAGCTCAAAGCAAGAGGTTCTCCTTTAAATACCCATGTGAAACATCATTTTTGCCCCAAAAGTGCCTAGATAAAGGTGACACTTCTTCCTTTATCCCTTCTGTCCTCTGTGTGCTTTGGAGGAGACCAGCTTTGCTGTCTTAAAATAAATATTGATCTCTTGGCTTGGCAGTTACTGTGACTGTAACACAGGCAGGGCTGAGGCTGGGTGTGCTGGGATGCTCTTGGAGCTGCTGCTGGTCCTGGGTGTGAAACCTTTGTTCCTCAGTGATGGTTGGAATGGAAACAGGCTTGATTTGTCATCTTGGGTTGAGCAGGTTGTGAATTGTCACGCAGAGTTTGTTGGAATGAGATGAGCTCTGCTAAAAATGAGGGATGATCATAGAATCATGGAATGGGTTGGGTGGGAAGGGACCTTCCCAGCCCATCTAGTCCCACCCTGCAGTGAGCAGGGACATCTTCACTAGAGCAGGGTGCTCAGAGCCCCATCCAGCCTGACCTTGGATGTCTCCAGGGATGGGGAGACACCACCTCTCTGGCCAACCTGGGCCAGGCATCCACCACCCTCAGAGGGAAGAACCACCTATTGTAGCCACAAAACAGAATCATAGGATGTTTTGGGTGGGAAGGGACCTTCCCAGCCCATCTAGTCCCACCCCTACAGTGAGCAGGGACATCTTCACTAGAGCAGGATGCTCAGAGCCCCATCCAGCCTGACCTTGAATGTCTCCAGGGATGGAGCCTCCACCCCCTCTCTGGGCAGCCTGTTCCAGCCCCTCACCACTCTCTCTGCAAAGAACTTCCCCCCAATATCTCCTCTAACCCTTCCCTCCTCCAGCTTCACTCCATCCCCCTTGTCCTGCCAGTCTCTGCCCTTGAACAAGCTGATTCCCCTCCTGTTCCTCTGCTCCCTTCAGGGACTGGAAGGCTGCAATGAGGTCCCCCCACAGCCTTCTCTTCTCCAGGCTGACCCAGCCCAGCTCCCTCAGCCTCTCTTCATAGGGGAGCTGCTCCAGCCCCCTGATCATCTTCGTGGCTCCTCTGACCCCTCTCCAACAGTCCCACATCTTCCTTGTGTTGGGCCCCAGCTCTGGACACAGGACTCCAGCTGGGGCCTCAGGAGGGCAGAGCAGAGAGGGACAATCCCCTCCCTGTCCCTGCTGCCACCCCTCTGCTGATGGAGCCCAGGATCCCATCGCCCTTCCCAGCTCCAAGAGCACACTGCTGGCTCAGGGGAAGCTTCTCACCCCCCAGAACCCCCAGGTCCTTCTCAGCAGGGCTGCTCTCCAGGAGCAAAGCTGCTGATTTAGTGCACCCCATCTGCAGTTAATAACAGGTTTTGTGGTCCAGTCTGTAACTGAGATGGTGTCTGTGCAGCTCAAGGCTTTGGGTTCTTGGGATCAATCTTCTGTCTCAGGCTCTGGAGTCTTTCCCTCTTGCTAAACACTTGATTTCTTTTCACAGATCCAGTTTGCTGACCAAAAGCAAGAATTCAACAAACGCCCGACGAAGATCGGCCGCCGTTCGCTCTCCCGCTCCATCTCTCAGTCCTCCACAGACAGCTACAGCTCAGGTACGTGCCTGCTGCAGCCCCAGCATCTCCACAAGCCCCAGGGCTTCTCCTTGCTCCAGGAGGATCTCTCAGATCTGCACTGAAGTTGGTAGTATCAGAGGGAAGCCATGGAAAGGGGGCTGGGGCTTTTTGTTTCCTCATCCTCAGGCCAAGGGCATCCTGGCTTGTGTCAGAGCCAGCGTGGCCAGTAGGTCTGGGGAGGGGATTGTGCCCCTGGACTGGGCACTGGGGAGGCTGCAGCTCGAGTGCTGGGTCCAGTTCTGGGCTCCTCAGCATCAGAAGGACATTGAGGTCCTGGAGCAAGTCCAGAGAAGGGCAACCAGGCTGGGGAAGGGGCTGGAGGGCAAATCCTGTGAGGAGCAGCTGAGGGAGCTGGGGGTGTTGAGCCTGGAGAAGAGGAGGCTGAGGGGAGCCCTTCTCCCCACCTCCCCTGCCCTGCCAGGAGGGTGCAGAGAGGTGGGCGATGGTCTCTTCAGCCAGGGGCCAGGAGATGGGACAAGGGGCAATGGGCTCAAGCTGCCCCAGGGCAGGGTCAGCTCAGCTGGGAGGGCAAAGTTCTTCCCTGGCAGAGTTGTGGGGCTGTGGCACAGGCTGCCCAGGGAGGGGGCTGAGTCCCCAGCCCTGGGGGTGTTTCCCAGCCGGGGAGATGAGGTGCTCAGGGATCTGGTTTAGCACAGGACAGGGACGGTTGGACTTGATGATCTTAAAGGGCTTTTTCCAAGCCTGTGATTTATGAAATCCATTGGTCTCCCATGAGATGGGAGTCTTTGGAAGAGCTGTGGTGACCTTTGAAGTCCATGTGTGTGTCTCTCTCATGGTTTTCCTGCTGGAACCTGTGAAATGAAACTTCTAGCAAGGGGTGGAGGAGCTTTTCCTTCTTGCCTGGGCAGGGAGGTTGGGTTTATTGGGTTGAGTTTTTTTGGTTTGTTCTCAATTCCAAGGCTTTTCTGAATTCCCAGCTGTATTTATGAGGATTGGTTCTGAATATCTCCATTCTCTGGGACTAATATTTGGTGGCACTAACCAGAAACCTTCAGAGCTCTTCTCTGCTCCATGGGGTGGCAGAGTTGTGTTTTGTACTCCCCAGGTGCTTGAGTTCTTTTGTTTTCTTGGAAGATGCATCTCCAGTGCAGACAACTGAAATTGAAGTTCTGGAAGAGTCCATGAACATTTCTTAAAACCCTGTCAGTGGTAGAACCCCCTGAAAACCAGACTCAGGTCATTGAGTGCCCCGTTCTTCAAAGACCCAACAGATAAAGGTCAAACATTTGGCATTTCAAGCTGATCTTCAAGGTCTTTTCCAACCAAAACGATTCTGTGATGCCCAAAACAGCAGCAGAAGACCTGAAAACAAGTCTCTTGGTGGCAATTGATGTTCTTTCTCCTTACAGGAAAGGGTGCAGCCAGGAGACAGTGACTGCCAAGACTGTGACCGTTGGGTCAAACTTGATGCCCCCAAATGGCACCTTTAGTGTCCAGTAACACCCAGTTTGGACCAGTATCATACCTCACCTTCTGGTGTCCTCTTTCCTATGTCTCCAAATAGGCCATTACTGTGCTGGGGAACTTCTGTCACTTGAGGAGTTGGTTAGGAGGGTGGTGGCTTTCCAGGGATGGGGGGTGTGGAGTCTCCTTCTCTGGAGATATTCCAGCCCCATCTGGACACTGACCTGTGTGACCTGTCCTAGGGACCCTGCTTTGGCAGGGGGGGTTGGATTGATGATCTCTTGAGGTCCCTTCCAACCCCTACAGCTCTGTGAAAACATCTCCTCCACTCCAAACCTTCCCTGGTTTGCAACAGCAGATGCTGTGAAACACCATGGTGCATCCCCAGGTGTGTAAACCACTCCCAAAGGGTGCAGACACCAATTCATGGAATGGTCAGGGTTGGGAGGGACCTTAAAGATCATCATGTCATGGGCAGGGACACTTCTCACCAGTCCAGGCTGCTCAAGGCTCCATCCAACCCAGCTGAGGTGCTTCAGCCCCAAGCAGTGGTTGAGCACCACACGCTGCTCACTCCCTCCCAGAGGAGCACCCAGAGCCCCCCTGGGTTGGGATGAGGACAGTTTATGGACAAAAGCACCATGAAAGGGGAACAGTAACAGCCCACAGCAAATTCCACTCACACCCAGTGATAACACAGAGTACCTGATCATCCTGATGATGTCCCAGAGCACTGCACCATGTGAGGACCAACACAACACCCTGGCCACACTCAGACCACCCTGGAGACACTCAGGAGCACCCTCCCTGAGCAGCCCCTTTTCTGGGGGAGTGATGTCAGGTGGGGTGGAAACAGCCCTGGGGTAACTCAGCTCACCTGGGCTGACTCAGCTCACCTGGGCTGGCTGCTTGGGGAGGTGAACTCTGGCCTGGCCAGAACCAGGACAGCAGCCTTGAACACCTCCAGGGAGGGGGCAGCCACCACCTCCCTCCCTGGGCACCCTGTGCCAGGGCCTCACCACACTCAGAGGGAAGAATTTCTTCCTAATATCCATCCTAAATCTCCCCCCTTCCAATCTAAACCCATCACCCCTCATCCTGTCACTCCAGGCCCTTCTCAGAAGTCCCTCCCCAGCTTCTTTGTAGCCCCTTCAGGGACTGGAAGGTGCTGTAAGATCTCCCCTGAGCCTTCTCCAGGCTGAACCAGCCCAACTCTCTCTTCATAGTCATCAAGTCCAACCCTTGCCATGGACAGGGACATCTTCATGGATGCTCAGAGCCCCATCCAACCTGACCTTGAGTGTTTCCAGGGATGGGGCATCTCCCACCTCTCTGGGCAACCAGTGTGAGGTGTCCCCACCCTCACTTTTCCCACTGGTGCTTCTAGCAAAGCCCAGTTAGCAACACATCGAGTCTTGGAGTGCAGATTGTTCATGTTTTTGAGCCCAGCTGATGATTTTGATTGAACTTTTCTGGTTTTGATGGGCAGGAAGAGCAAGAAACCCCAGGTGGAGATGCTGCTTCCACACCCAAGTGTCTCTCACATGACTAAAAAGACACCAGCACCTCCCCATCATTTTGGGCAGAGGTGCTGGGATGACTGCCTTCCCACCAAGGAAGAGTTAAGAGTTCTTGAGTTTTGCTCACTCCTTCCCTCATGCTCACCACCTCCAAACCATGGGGCTTCCACAACCTCTTGTGTGTCCAGAGAAGGACAATGAGGCAGGTGAAGGGTCTGGAGCAGAAGTCTGATGAGGAGAGGCTGAGGGAACTGGGGTTGTTTAGCCTGGAGAAGAGGATGCTCAGGGGAGACCTGATTGCTCTCTCCAACTCCCTGGAAGGAGGGTGTAGTGAGGGGGGTGTTGGTCTCCTCCCAAGTAACAAGTGAATAGGACAAGAGGAAATGGACTCAAGTTGCACCAGGGGAGGTTTAGGTTGGAGATGAGGAGAAATTCCTTCACAAAAGGATGGGCAAGAACTGGAAAGGGCTGGGGGAGTCACCATGGGGGGATTTAAAAGTGGTGCAGATGTGATGCTTGGAGATGTGGTTGAAGGTGGGCTTGGCAGTGCTGGGTTAATGGCTGGACTCAATAATCCCAGAGTCACAGGGCTGTAGGGGTGGGAAGGGACCTCCAGAGATCATCAATCCAACCCCCTGCCAAAGCAGGGTCCCTAGGACAGGTCACACAGGTCGGTGTCCAGATGGGGCTGGAATATCTCCAGAGAAGGAGACTCCACACCCCCCTGGGCAGCCTGTCCCAGGGCTCCCTCACCCTCACAGAATCCCAGAATCCCAAGGTTGGAAAAGACCTTTGAAGATCAAGTCCAACCATTCTCATCCTAAACTAAACCAGATCCCTGAGCACCTCATCCACCCTTTTTTTGAACACATCCAGGGAAGGTGACTCAACCCCCTCCCTGGGCAGCCTGTTCCAGGCCCTGACATCTTCACCATGAAGAAGTTCTTTCCCCAGATTGGGGTGGAACTCCCTGTGCTCCAACTTGAGCCCATCACTCCTGTTTCATGAAGAATTAACTCTGCATCCCTCCAGAACCAAGCTCTGTGGTTTTAAAGGAACCTCAGCACAGCTTAGCTGTCTTCAAGGAAATAATCCTCTAACTAATTAATCCTTCTGGAGTCCTTGATATACAAGAGCTTGCTATTATATAAGGTGCTCTTTGGTTATTCAGCTGGGCTCCTGGTCCTTCAAGAGCTGCTGTGAAGGGGTTGTGTGCACAGGGTTGGACTTGCCTTTCACACCCCGTGGAGGATGGAGCCTTTGAGGAGAAATTTCAGCAATGCATAATTCTCCTCTGTAAGAGGATTAAGATCCCAGCAGGGCTTGGGGAGCCTGGCACACCAACAGTGCCAATGCTAAGCATGTTTTTTTTCTCCTTGGGTTCATTCAAGAGCTTCCCATGAGCCAGAAGAGAAAGTAATCAGCTTGTTGGGTGCTGTAGGAGAGACACCCATGGTCATGCTGGGCTGGGGGAAGGGTTTAACTCCTTGGTTTGGGTTTTCTGGCCTGAAAATGCTGATAGAGGTGTTGAAATGCTGGGTAGAGGGATGGTTTGCCTTTACTCCCAGGTTCTGTGAAGGGGGCTCCTGATATAGAATCATAGACTGGGCTGGGTTGGAAGGGACCCCAAGGATCACAGAGCTCCAACCCCCCTGCCACAGGCAGGGCCACCAACCTCAGGCCTGGAGCTACACAAGGTTGCCCAGGGCCCCAGCCAACCTGGCCTTGAACACCCCCAGGGATGGGGCACCCACCCCCTCTCTGGGCAGCCTGTTCCAGCCCCTCACCACTCTCTCTGCAAAGAACTTCCCCCTAATATCTCCTCTCACCCTTCCCTCCTCCAGCTTCACTCCATTCCCCTTGTCCTGCCAGTCTCTGCCCTTGAACAAGCTGATTCCCCCATTATAAATCTTTCACTTGAGGTCTGGATGCCTCTGGACAGCTGCAGTTCTTTGGGACCACTGATGGGTGGAGATAACCCACCAGTGGTCCCCAAACCATGGTTCAACCATGCCATTCTTCCTGTGACACCATGTAAGAAACTCTCACCCTCCATGATCCAAAATTCCTTTGGCACAGAATTGGAGTAGAAAGTTGGGAATCCATATGGACTGTTGGGTAGAACAACTTGCTTGGGTGTTTGCTGGGGGTTGTTCCCTTTTGGAGAGTCTGCTTGGGGGAGAAGCAGCTAACCCAAGCAACACATCACCTGACACCAAGAGCTGTTGAGTTGGATGGCACAACATGTCCTAGGTAAAGATGTAACTGATTCTCTTCTGGTCTCAGGAGAGGAGAACTCATCATTGCCTCTGGTTAGTGGGGCCTGATAGTGGCCAACTCACAGAGTCCCAAGGTTGGGAAAGACCTCTAAGATCATCAAGTCCAACCGTCCTGTCCTGTGCTAAACCAGATCCCTGAGCACCTCATCTCCCCGGCTGGGAAACACCCCCAGGGCTGGGGACTCAGCCCCCTCCCTGGGCAGCCTGTGCCACAGCCCCACAACTCTGCCAGGGAAGAACTTTGCCCTCCCAGCTGAGCTGACCCTGCCCTGGGGCAGCTTGAGCCCATTGCCCCTTGTCCCATCTCCTGGCCCCTGGCTGAAGAGACCATCGCCCACCTCTCTGCACCCTCCTGGCAGGGCAGGGGAGGTGGGGAGAAGGGCTCCCCTCAGCCTCCTCTTCTCCAGGCTCAACACCCCCAGCTCCCTCAGCTGCTCCTCAGAGGATTTGCCCTCCAGCCCCTTCCCCAGCCTGGTTGCCCTTCTCTGCACTCGCTCCAGGACCTCAATGTCCTTCTGATGCTGAGGAGCCCAGAACTGGACCCAGCACTCGAGCTGCAGCCTCCCCAGTGCCCAGTCCAGGGGCACAATCCCCTCCCCACACCTACTGGCCACACTGGCTCTGACACAAGCCAGGATGCCCTTGGCTTTCCTGGAATCCTTCAAGGAGATTGAAACTGAGCAAATCCAAGGACTGGGAACATCATCCTGACTGGACAGTGATTGACTACCAGCCCCCACCCTGCTGTTGCCTACAATTAAATAGAGTCTCACATTGATTCTGTCCTGAGTTACAGCTCCTCATGTTTTGGAAGGACTTAAAATGTTCCCAGGCATTTTTATTGGCTTTCTGAGGGCTGTTTAAGTCATAAACATTTGGGAAGAGAGATGGGACAAGGCCACAGAGGAGCTGCAGAGCATGAGGAGCTGAGCACGTTGGGGACACGAACGGTGCTGGAGTTCATTAGCTCTGGTGTGGTGTTGCTGTAGAGGTAGATGAGAGTGAGGAGGTCAGTGCTGACTGTGGGGAAATGGTCACTGTAAGAAGAGGAGATGTGAGTTGCTACATGCACATGGAGAAGAACATCCATGGGCACGTTCACCAGATCATCTGCACCCTTCCACTGCAGGGGGTTTGGCTTTGGGGAATATTTATGCTGTCTCTGACCTCCTTTTCTTCCTCCAGCTGCCTCCTACACAGACAGCTCTGATGATGAGACCTCCCCCCGAGACAAGCAGCAGAAGAACTCCAAAGGCAGCAGTGATTTCTGTGTGAAAAACATCAAACAGGCAGAATTCGGGCGCCGAGAGATTGAAATCGCTGAGCAAGGTAAATAGGGCATGTTCCTCAAGCTCCACGTTGTCCTGGGCTGTCATGTGGGCTTCTTCCTTCCTCCAAATCCTCTTCTCATGATCTCTGATGGCATTCCTGCTGGAGACAGGAGAACTTTGTGGGGTTTTGGGGATGGAAAGGATGCTGGAGCTGTACAAACTCATGGGAGTACCAGATAGCAGGGTGGGAAGTGATGCTGGCTGCTCCTCATGCTCCACGTTGTCCTGGGCTGTCATGTGGGCTTCTTCCTTCCTCCAAATCCTCTTCTCATGATCTCTGATGGCATTCCTGCTGGAGACAGGAGATCTTTGTGGGGGTTTTGGGGATGGAAAGGATTTATGGGAGTACCAGATAGCAGGGTGAGAAGTGATGCTGGCTGCTCCTCACATCCTCATGCTCCACATTGTCCTGGGCTGTCATGTGGGGTTCCTCCTTCCTCCAAATTCTCTTCTCATGATCTCTGATGGCATTCCTGCTGGAGACAGGAGAACTTCTATGGGGTTTTTGGGGATGGAAAGGATTCATGGGAGTACCAGATAGCAGGGTGAGAAGTGATGCTGGCTGCTCCTCACATCCTCAAGCTCCACGTTGTCCTGGGTTTTCATGTGGGCTTCTTCCTTCCTCCAAATTCTCTTCTCATGATCTCTGATGGCATTCCTGCTAGAGACAGGAGAACTTTATGGGGGTTTTGGGGATGGAAAGGATGCTGAAGCTGTACAAACTCATGGGAGTACCAGATAGCAGGGTGAGAAGTGATGCTGGCTGCTCCTCAAGCTCCACGTTGTCCTGGGCTGTCATGTGGGCTTCTTCCTTCCTCCAAATCCTCTTCTCATGATCTCTGATGGCATTCCTGCTGGAGACAGGAGATCTTTGTGGGGGTTTTGGGGATGGAAAGGATTTATGGGAGTACCAGATAGCAGGGTGAGAAGTGATGCTGGCTGCTCCTCACATCCTCAAGCTCCACGTTGTCCTGGGCTGTCATGTGGGCTTCTTCCTTCCTCCAAATCCTCTTCTCATGATCTCTGATGGCATTCCTGCTAGAGACAGGAGAACTTTATGGGGTTTTTGGGGATAGAAAGGATTCATGGGAGTACCAGATAGCAGGATGAGAAGTGATGCTGGTTGCTCCTCACGTCCTCATGCTCCACATTGTCCTGGCTGTTCCTTCCTCCAAATCCTCTTCTCATGATCTCTGATGGCATTCCTGCTGGAGACAGGAGAACTTTGTGGGGTTTTGGGGATGGAAAGGATGCTGGAGCTGTACAAACTCATGGGAGTACCAGATAGCAGGGTGAGAAGTGATGCTGGCTGCTCCTCACATCCTCATCCCTCTTTCCATTCCACTAATGGACTTCTTTATTTTGCCTTTCAGAAATGCCAGCGCTGATGGCTTTGAGGAAGAGAGCTCAGGGAGAGAAGCCACTGGCTGGGGCCAAGATCGTGGGCTGCACACACATCACAGCACAGACAGCTGTAAGACCCCATCAGTGAACTCTAGCAAGGGATTTTCTATCACTTAAGACCATATCTCTACTAACTATTCTACAGGTTGAGTCCTGTGCCCTGCACCAACAGAGAATGGTCAGCTTTTCATAGAATCCCAGACTGGGCTGGGAGGGACCCCAAGGATCACAGAGCTCCAACCCCAGGCCTGGAGCTACACAAGGTTGCCCAGGGTCCCATCCAACCTGGCCTTGAACACCCCCAGGGATGGGGCACCCACCCCCTCTCTGGGCAGCCCGTTCCAGCCCCTCACCACTCTCTCTGCAAAGAACTTCCCCCCAATATCTCATCTAACCCTTCCCTCCTCCAGCTTCACTCCATCCCCCTTGTCCTGCCAGTCTCTGCCCTTGAACAAGCTGATTCCCCTCCTGTTCCTCTGCTCCCTTCAGGGACTGGAAGGCTGCAATGAGGTCCCCCCACAGCCTTCTCTTCTCCACGCTGACCCAGCCCAGCTCCCTCAGCCTCTCTTCATAGGGGAGCTGCTCCAGCCCCCTGATCATCTTCATGGCTCCTCTGACCCCTCTCCAACAGTCCCACATCTTCCTTGTGTTGGGCCCCAGCTCTGGACACAGGACTCCAGCTGGGGCCTCAGGAGGGCAGAGCAGAGAGGGACAATCCCCTCCCTGTCCCTGCTGCCACCCCTCTGCTGATGGAGCCCAGGATCCCATCACCCTTCCCAGCTGCAAGAACATACTTTTCTAGATACACAGCCCTGTGTGTCATGATGCTGAGATGCACAGATCTGTGAGGCATCACTTGAGTAGCAGTGATGAAGAAAATGGACTTTTAATGATGATGGAGTGGTGCTCAATGACCAGCACAGTTACACAACACAAGGGCTCTGATTTCTCTTCCAAGCATGGGACAGGAGTGCTTTCTCCTGGCTAGAATTGGGACCTCACTGATTGAAATCTGCATATATATATATATTTATATACACCCACACATTGACATACTGTGTATAGAAGATATTTTGAAGCCCTCATTTCCTTCATACACTTAAAATTCTTTAAAAACCCCAAGCAATTGCCCAAGTGTCTCCTGGAGAAGTCTCCAGCTGACCCATAATGCTGCTTATAACCAACTTCAGGTGCTCAGAAGTTGGCAAATAAACCCTCCAGCTGTATATTGCTTTTTGTGGTGCTCTTCCTGATGATTCCTTTGTCTTTTCTTTGAAATCCAGGTCCTGATGGAGACTCTGGGTGCGTTGGGTGCTCAGTGCAGATGGGCTGCATGCAACATCTACTCTACTCTTAACGAAGTGGCTGCTGCCCTTGCTGAGAGTGGTAGGAAACCTCATCCCCTTTGGGGTTTTTTTTTCTGGTTTTAACAGTATTTCTTAACTGTGCCATCATATTTAGCTCATTTATCCTCTCTTATAGTCTTTTTTTCCCTTCATTCTCTTGGATTTGGGATAAATCCAACACAAAATCAATCCCTCCCAGTGGTCTGAAAATCTTGGAATGGTTTTTTTCTTCTCTTGAGTATAAAAATACACAGTAGAAATGATGGTGATGGACCTTATTAGTCATCAGGGCTGCGGGAAACCCCCCCCCCCCAAAAAAAAAAGTTACTTTGCAAAAAGAAATGGAGCTAAATTTCATTTAATTCAAGGTCTATAAGTCATAACTTGGGTTAAAAGGGGGGGAGGGAGGGAGAACTTCTTGCTGTGTAATTCACAGCATGGAAGGTGTCCATGTTGCTGCTCACCTGGGAGATGCATTCAGTCAAATCCTTTTTTACCTGGGTAAGGCCAGGGATTTTATACTGTGAGAACTGGGAGACCCAGAAGAAGCTGAACCCAAGGGTTTGCCCATTAGCTGGTCTTGCTTGCTGAAGCAGGATGCTAATTGCTCATGAGTCACAATTTCTGGCCTAAGAGGAAGGTGGGATCTCTTCATTTATGGTGAAAGCTTGAGTTTGCAAATAAATGTTGTTGTTGAGAGCGTGCTGCCACCATGTGTGGTGGCCAGAGCTTCTTCTTGGGGGAGAGGAGGACATCAGGAAGGCTGAAGCTGACTCTTCCCTGCTGCCTTCAGCGTGTGTCTTCAACGTCTGTCTCTGAAGCTTCTTCTAGAAGGTAGATGTTGAGCAATCAGACTGCAAACAAAGACCACAGTGGTGTTGGGAGCCTGGTTCATCACGTGTGGATGTAAGGAGAGCTGATCCCCATGGGATTTGCTAAGGCTGTGCTAGCACCCATCTCCCTTTCTGATCCAGGGTTCCCTGTCTTCGCCTGGAAGGGAGAGTCTGAAGATGACTTCTGGTGGTGCATCGATCGCTGCGTCAATGTGGAAGGATGGCAGCCCAATATGGTGGGTGAGATGGCCTGTTGAGGCACAGGCAGCTCCCCTCCTGAAAGGAGAAAGGAGGGTTTAGTGCTGGCTTGTGTTTTCCTGCTGAATTTAGACCTAGCTTAGCAGTAAAGGCTCAGCATAAATGCAGCGCTGCCCTTTGGAGTGTTTCATGGTTAAGCAGGTGATGCAGGGTGTTGACTTCTCTCAGGTGTAAAAGCTGGGGGGACAGTGGGTTAGAATCATAGAATCACAGACTGGGCTGGGTTGGAAGGGACCCCAAGGATCACAGAGCTCCAACCCCCCTGCCACAGGCAGGGACACCAACCTCCAGGCCTGGAGCTACACAAGGTTGCCCAGGGCCCCATCTAACCTGGCCTTGAACATCCCCAGGGATGGGGCACCCACCCCCTCTCTGGGCAGCCTGTTCCAGCCCCTCACCACTCTCTCTGCAAAGAACTTCCCCCCAATATCTCCTCTAACCCTTCCCTCCTCCAGCTTCACTCCAGCCCCCTTGTCCTGCCAGTCTCTGCCCTTGAACAAGCTGATTCCCCTCCTGTTCCTCTGCTCCCTTCAGGGACTGGAAGGCTGCAATGAGGTCCCCCCACAGCCTTCTCTTCTCCAGGCTGACCCAGCCCAGCTCCCTCAGCCTCTCTCCGTAGGGGAGCTGCTCCAGCCCCCTGATCATCTTCATGGCTCCTCTGACCCCTCTCCAACAGCCCCACATCTTCCTTGTGTTGGGCCCCAGCTCTGGACACAGGACTCCAGCTGGGGCCTCCTGAGGGCAGAGCAGAGAGGGACAATCCCCTCCCTGTCCCTGCTGCCACCCCTCTGCTGATGGAGCCCAGGATCCCATCGCCCTTCCCAGCTCCAAGAGCACACTGCTGGCTCAGGGGAAGCTTCTCATCCCCCAGAACCCCCAGGTCCTTCTCAGCAGGGCTGCTCTCCAGGAGCTCTTCTCCCAGCCTGTATCTATGGCTGGGAGTCTTCTGGGTTAACTGACTTCTCTGTGTCTTTCCACAGATGTAGGTCATGTCTGGGAGGCAAAGTTTTGCTCAGCTGCTTTCTAAATTAAGCTGCGTTAGCACAAACTTTCCAGGGTGCTTACTTTGCTTCCAGAGTAGCTGCCTACAGTTTAAACCAAACTTAAATTTAGCTGAAATGACAAAATCAGGGTGTTCTGAAAAGAGGGTGCATTCATTTTACCATATTTGATAAAATTCACACCTTTAGTTGATGTGATTTTTTTCTCTTCTCTAGGGAAAGCTTCAGTTTGGGAATAAAAATCACCTAGATTTTAGGTGATGCTCTTACTGTACCAACACAAAACCCCAGGCAGCCAAAATCTATTCTTTACTGGTTTATTTTGTCCTCACAGAATCACAATCCCAGATTCCCAAGGTTGGAAAAGACCTTTAAGATCATCAAGTCCAACCGTCCCTGTCCTGTGCTAAACCAGATCCCTGAGCACCTCATCTCCCCGGCTGGGAAACACCCCCAGGGCTGGGGACTCAGCCCCCTCCCTGGGCAGCCTGTGCCACAGCCCCACAACTCTGCCAGGGAAGAACTTTGCCCTCCCAGCTGAGCTGACCCTGCCCTGGGGCAGCTTGAGCCCATTGCCCCTTGTCCCATCTCCTGGCCCCTGGCTGAAGAGACCATCGCCCACCTCTCTGCACCCTCCTGGCAGGGCAGGGGAGGTGGGGAGAAGGGCTCCCCTCAGCCTCCTCTTCTCCAGGCTCAACACCCCCAGCTCCCTCAGCTGCTCCTCAGAGGATTTGCCCTCCAGCCCCTTCCCCAGCCTGGTTGCCCTTCTCTGGACTCGCTCCAGGACCTCAATGTCCTTCTGATGCTGAGGAGCCCAGAACTGGACCCAGCACTCGAGCTGCAGCCTCCCCAGTGCCCAGTCCAGGGGCACAATCCCCTCCCCAGACCTACTGGCCACGCTGGCTCTGACACAAGCCAGGATGCCCTTGGCCTTCCTGGCCCCTGGGCACACTGCTGGCTCCTGGTCAGGCTGAGGTCACCCAACACCCCCAGGTCCTTCTCCCAGCAGCTCTCCAGCCGCTCTGGCCCAGCCTGTAGCGCTGCTGGGGGTTGTTCTGTCCCATGTGCAGCACTCTGCCCTTGGCCTTGTTAAACTTCATCTTCATTTCTATGGAAAACAGAGAACCCTGAACTAGGTGAGCAGAATAATTCACACCTGTCAGATGTGCTTTTCTCATTGTGCTTCTCCACAGGTTTTGAGCCCTGGAGCTCAAAAAAAAAGACAAAAGAAGTAATCCAAGGTGGAAGGTTGGTGTGGATCATTATGATGTTGGACTTGATAATCTTAAAGGTCTTTTCCAACTTAGTGATTCTCTTTGTTTGCCAATATTGGCTTTTTTGAGGTGGGTTTTTTGGTCCCTTCCAGTCTGTTCCTGCTTGTTTCCTCACTGTCACCCTATGAAGAATTGTGGATGTCATAAAATAATCCACCCCCAAGCTATGAGGCTGAGTCTAGACATGATAGCTGCTGTCTTCTTCCTTTGGAGGAATAATTTCCCATCAAAAAATGCCAGAAACTGAAGGAATCAGCAGAGCAGAATATGCATATTAGGCTTTCTCAGCACCCTGTGATTCTGTGACGTGTCTCTATCCATCAGTGAGTTTCCAGCCCTGCTTCTGGAGCACATAAATAACTGCTGGGGGGTGCCAAACACCTTGGATCTGTCCTAGGGAACCTGCTTTGGCAGGGCGGTTGGATCTGATGATCTCTTGAGGTCCCTTCCAACCCCTCCAGCTCTGTGATTCCATAATCTAGAAGTTCCTGGAGATTTTCTTGCCTGATTTTTGGAGATCCATGGTTTTAGGGACCAGAAGTAGGGTGCTGGATGCTGAGTGAAGAACAGGTATGGAGAAGATCTTCATATGAAGAGAGGAGCTGGTAAATTTGGGTTAAAGAAACAAGGGGCAATTTGCCTCTCTGGTCCATCCAGTCCCAAGGTGGAAGTGAGAAGGACCTACACTGCTCCCTGTGCTGATGGCTGATTTCTAGACCATAGGTCATGTTTTTTCTCTCCCCTTGAGACTGAGAATTTCCCCTGATAGCCTGAATCAAGGAGATCCCTGGAGTCATAGAACCATCGAGTCCTTAAGGTTAGAAAAGCCCTCTAAGATCAAGTCCAGCTCTCTATCCAGCACCACCATGTCAACTAACCCATGTCCTGGAGTGCCACATCTACACAATTTTTGAACTCTTCCAGGGATGGGGACTCCACCACCTCTCTGGGCAGCCTGGGCCAAGGCCTGACCACTTGTTCAGTGAAGAAATGCTTCCTAATATCCAACCTAAACCTCCCCTGGTGCAACTTGAGACCATCTCTTCTTGTCCTTTTGCTAGTTACTTGGGAGAAGAGAGCAACCCCTACCTCACTACACCCTCCTTCCAATGAGTTGTAGAGTGAGGAGGTCTCCCCTCAGCCTCCCCTCTTCTCCAGGCCAAACAACCCCAGTTTCCTCATCCACTCCCCATCAGTCTTGTGCTCCAGAGTCCCCAGGTTGTAGGACTGAGCCTGAGCTGCTGCTCCTGGCAGCCCACAACATTTGTGTAAACCTAAATCTAACAAAGTTGCTCAGGACCCCCATCCAACCTGGCCTTGAACACCCCCAGGGATGGGGCACCCACCCCCTCTCTGGTTCCAGCCCCTCACCACTCTCTCTGCAAAGAACTTCCCCCCAATCTCTCCTCTCACCCTTCCCTCCTCCAGCTTCACTCCAGCCCCCTTGTCCTGCCAGTCTCTGCCCTTGAACAAGCTGATTCCCCTCCTGTTCCTCTGCTCCCTTCAGGGACTGGAAGGCTGCAATGAGGTCCCCCCACAGCCTTCTCTTCTCCAGGCTGACCCAGCCCAGCTCCCTCAGCCTCTCTTCATAGGGGAGCTGCTCCAGCCCCCTGAGCATCTCCATGGCTCCTCTGACCCCTCTCCAACAGCCCCACATCTTCCTTGTGTTGGGCCCCAGCTCTGGACACAGGACTCCAGCTGGGGCCTCAGGAGGGCAGAGCAGAGAGGGACAATCCCCTCCCTGTCCCTGCTGCCACCCCTCTGCTGATGGAGCCCAGGATACAAATAATAATGATGTGTAAAATGAAGACCCCAAAAGCTACCTGCGAGTTCTCTGCAGGCAGAGAACTTGTGTGAAGCTGAGAACACCTCAGGGATAGGGGCATGTCCCATGGGTTTGCTGTTGGCTGCTTGGGGGTCACTACACACAGGTGACCTTCCATCTAAACTGAGTTCCTCCACTGAAGTGTTGGGGTGTTTTCCATCTCCTGCCCTCCTAGGAAAGAGCAAACTGCCAACCCTCAGAATTCTCTCTCAGAAAGAGGATTAAGTGCTCTATTAAATGGGGATTAATGAAATGAAGACATCTTGGGAGCTTGAACTCCTACCTCTGGCTGGCCCAGGACTGCTCCTCAGCCCTCTTAACCCTTACCTGCCCCCACGTCACAGCCTCTGAACAGCAGGTTGGAGCTGGGGGTCCCCTTGAGACTCAAGAGTTGGGTCTGTATGTATGCAGCACCTCCAAGCAACCCTTTGTCCAGGGGGCATGGTGGGAATTTGATGTTCTTCTGGGTGGCTGCAGATGCTGGTGGGAGAGTTGGAAAGGGTCCCTGTTTGGCTTCATGATCAGACAATGAGCAGAGATGCTTCTGCCCAGGTTTTGGGCATTTTAGGACACCTACACCCCATACCAGTAGGGCTGGGTGGCAAGTCAGGAGCCTTGAATGGTGGTGTAGGAGATGTGCAAAGAGGAGGAGGAGGAGGAGGAGGGTGATGAGGATGATGCTGCTGCAGTCAGAAGGCTCTGATGTTGGTGGAGGAAACATGCAAAGAGGAGGAGGAGGAGGAGGAGGAGGAGGATGATGATGATGAGGCACTCAGAAGTTGTTGATGTAGGGACCAGTCCAAGAGGGTGATGATGATATGGTCAGAAGTCTTTGACATTGATGTAGGGAACATGCAACAGTGGTTTATCCCTGGTACCTTTTTGGGGTCATCAGGCCTCACTAGATCTTCAGAGGAGTGATTTTGTCCTTCTTGTTACTGCAGATCTTGGATGATGGAGGAGATCTGACTCACTGGATCTATAAGAAATACCCCAACATGTTTAAGAAGATCAAGGGGATAGTAGAGGAGAGCGTGACTGGTGTCCACAGGTAATGGGACAGACTGGGCTGTGAGCATGGAGATATTTGGTCAAAAGCATCTTTTCCCTCAGGGCACTGGTAGCAAAAGATCCCCAAGCTGTGGGATGCCATGGACCTGGCTGCATCTTGAGCCTCCCAATATGTGGTGTGAGGTTTTCCTTTGTTATGGGCTTGGCTTTCCCTTAAAACCTGTTTTAAATCTCTCATGTAGCAGAAGCAGTAGGCTTGGAACCACCACCTTGAGTTCCAAGATGAGGAGCAGAAGCTCCTACTCACTGTTGTGTTGGTGGCAGAAGCATCCAAGGTCCACTTAGGAAGTAGAGGTGGTGGTTATCACACCTTGGGGGTGGAAAAAATGGGGTGAGGGTGTTGCACAAGAAAGGGTGGGCTTGGGAAAGTCAAAAGTGTAGTCCTAAGCTAAATTTACAGGGAGAAGTGAGATTTGGGAAGAGGAAGTCAGTCTGTCATGGGGGTGGGAGTCTGGAAAGGGTGGCCCACAGAGATGTGGCTGTGTGACACCCACCAGTCTGTGGGAGAAGCAGAGTTGTGATGGGAGAAGCAGAATTGTGATGGGAGAAGCAGAATTGTGATGGGAGAAGGAGAATTGTGGTGGGAGAAGCAGAATTGTGGTGGGAGAAGCAGAATTGTGATGGGAGAAGCAGAATTGTAGTGGGAGAAGCAGAGTTGTGATGGGAGAAGCAGAATTGTGATGGGAGAAGCAGAATTGTGATGGGAGAAGCAGAATTGTGGTGGGAGAAGCAGAATTATGGTGGGAGAAGCAGAATTATGGTGGGAGAAGCAGAATTGTGATGGGAGAAGCAGAATTGTGGTGGGAGAAGCAGAATTGTGATGGGAGAAGCAGAATTGTGGTGGGAGAAGCAGAATTGTGATGGGAGAAGCAGAATTGTGCTGGGAGAAGCAGAATTGTGCTGGGAGAGATGGTTCCCAGGCTTAGGAGAGGTATCAGAGGTGCTTTCCTGATGGTGGTAAGTACATCACAGGTGACAGAAAACAGGGACCTGAGAAGAAGACCACCAGACTCCATTTATTTCCTTATTTTTGCAGGGATAGAAGCTTGGCTGCAGCTCTTGGAGCTGGGTGGGAGCTTGGCCAGAGATGCAGGAAGCCCCTGAAACAGGGAAATGAGAGATTAGAAACAAGGAAGCGACCGAGGGGGGTCAGAGGGGTCAACAAAAAGGAGACCTGATGGTATTTTTAGCATCAGAACTTGGTCCTCATCTGGGCAGAAGACTCACAAGGGCAAAGCAGGGTTAAAAATTGCTCCCCATGGTCCATTGCCAGGAGCAAGGTTGTTCTCTGAGGTTGGTGGGATTGATGGTTGTGTGAGGGGAGCTTAGGCTGGGGACTGTGGGTGCCCAGATGGCAAAGTGAGGGTGAGGAGAAACCTGGAGATGGTCTGTAGGGACCAACCAAGGGAGATGGGAGGGACAAAGTGGTTTCCTGGCAGAGTTGTGGGGCTGTGGCACAGGCTGCCCAGGGAGGGGGGCTGAGTCCCCAGCCCTGGGGGTGTTTCCCAGCCGGGGAGATGAGGTGCTCAGGGATCTGGTTTAGCACAGGACAGGGATGGTTGGACTGGATGATCTTAAAGGTCTTTTCCAACCTGGTCATTCTGTGAGTGTGTTCTCCTTCCCAAGGCCTGGAGCAGCCTGGAGAGACAGCCTGGAGGTGTCTTCAGATTCTCTTTGTAGCTGTAGGGCAGCGTTTGGGTTAATTTTTAGTGGTTTTGTGCTGCTGGGAGTTGGCTGCTCTCAGAAGTAGGAGGTCAGGTTGATGTCCTCCCCATTCCCAAGATGCCACATCTTGGTGATTACACCCTACTGCTGCTTCAGTGGATGTTCTGCTGTGGGTGTTGACCACAGCAGCTTCACCTTGCTGTGGGTGTTACAGTTCTGTGGCCATTTCACAGAATCACAAGGTTGGAAAAGACCTTTGAAGATCATCAAGTCCAACCATTCCCATCCTAAACTAAACCATATCCCTAAGTACCTCATCTACCCTTTCTATTTGCCTTGAGCTGTCAGAGCTGGAGGAACCCAGGAGGTCTCATCTTGGGTTGTCTGAAGCAGGATTTGGGGGTTTTATCCTTTTGAGAACACTGGAGGATGGTCAAACTATCAAGTTATGAGGCATGTGGGGTCTAAAGCACCTTCTGATCTCTGCCACTTGTTTTTATCAAAGGCTTTTGGCCAACCTGGTCGCCCTTCAGTAGGGGAAATGGATACAGGCATCTGTGGAAGTGTTCTTTCTCCTCCTGAAATGAGGAGCTCCTGCTATAAGAGATCATTTGACCCTCCAGATGTCTGCTGCTCACTCTAGAGAAGCAAGGACCTTGAAAGCACACAACAGGAGGGTGTAGGGAAATGTTTTACTGGTGTTCATCTCTTTCTTCTTGTATTCACCACAGGCTGTACCAGTTGTCCAAAGCAGGGAAGCTCTGTGTCCCAGCCATGAATGTCAACGACTCGGTCACCAAGCAGAAGTTTGACAACCTGTACTGCTGCAGAGAGTCCATCCTGGATGGGTATGTACACAGCCACCCAACCAGGGCCACATCCCTTGCTCAGGTTGTGTTGGATCCAGCAGGGAAGCTGGGTCCATGGTTCTGTCCTACCTGCCTCTTGAGATCTGTGGGTCAGAAGGTGGGTTGACCCTGGGTGGAGGCCAGATGCTCACCAAAGCTGCTCCATCACTCCCCTTTTCAGCTGGACAGGGGAGAAGATGGATATTGAGAGGCTCAGGAGTGGAGATAAGGACAAGGAGAGATCATTCTGCAATCAGCATCACGGGCAGAACAGACTCAACATGGAATAAGAGGAGAAAATGAATTCCTTACACTCCACTGCTCACACAGGGGCACCAGAGCCAGATAATGAGAAGTCCAACCAGATTTTAAAACACAGGACCACAGAATGCTTTGGATTGGAAGGGACCTCAAAGATCATCTAGTTCCAACCCCCAACCATGGGCAGGGACATCCTCACTAGGCCAGGTTGCTCAAAGCCCCATGTAACCCCACCTTGAACACCCCAAGGGATGGGATTCCACAGCCTGTCTGGACAAACTGTTCCAGTGAACATCTCCCCCCACCCCTCCCTTCTCAGCAGACTGCACTTGAGTCAGGATTTTGCTCCCTTCTTCCCCCCATTGTGGCACTGGGAGGGGCAGGGACTGGGGGAATGGGGGTTTGGGTCAGTTCCTCATGAGATGTTTTCCTTCTTGGCTGGGAGGGGCATTCCTCACCCCCTTCCCCTGCTGCACCGTGGGGTCCCACCCATGGCAGACAGTCCTCCATGAGCTTCTCCAGTGTGAGTCCTTTCCCATGGGGCTTCAGCTCCTCCCCAGCTGCCCCAGTGTGGGTCACTGCTATGGGAAGCTGACCTTCAGGCCCAGACTGCTTCAGCCTGGTCCCCCCCGGGGTCACAAGTCCCCCAAACAAACCTGCCCCAGAGTGGGGGTCTCTACAGGCTGCAGGTCCCACCAGGAGTTTGATCCAACGTGGGTCACAACATCTTCTCTCTGTCTCCACTCTCTCCAGTGTGGGGTCCTCCTGGTGGGGTCTCTGCTCCCCATCATCATCCATGGGCTGTGGGGGGACACCCTGCTCCACCATGGGTTTCTCCAGGGGCTGCAGGTGGGGTCTGGGCCTTGTCCATGGGCTGTGGGGGGACACCCTGCTCCACCATGGGTTTCTCCACAGGCTGCAGGGGCATCTTTCTCTCCGGCACTTGGAGCACCTCCTGCCCCCCTTCCATGCCCTTGGTGTCTGCAGAGTCTCTCACATCTTCTCACTCCCCTCTCTGGGGGCAAAAAGCAGCTGCTTGTGGGTTTTCTTCTCCTCACTGTGATTCCCAGAGGCGCTGTGACCATCGCTGATGGGCTCAGCCTTGGTCAGCAACAACTCCAGCCTTGAGCTGGCTGGTGTTTGCTCTGTGGGGCCTGCAGAGAGCTTCTGGCTGCTCCTTGCAGAAGCCACCCCTGCAGCCCCCCAGTTCACCAGAACCCCACCACCCAAAACAGATGTCAAGCTCAACAAACACAGACACCAGACAACAAACACTGAGTTCTCTGCTTGTAGGTTCATGATCTTGCAGCAGAGATGTTGGCACCTCTAGAAGTTCAGGATCCATCATCTCCAACCCTGCTACAAGTATGGATGGGGCACATCACTTAGATCCTGCCTCTGCTCCTCTTTTTGTGGACAGCTTGTCTTCTCTTTCCAGAGAGTGCCTGGAAGACATCAAATCTGTTATTAACCATGATGTCAGACATTTCCCAGTGCCCTTCAAGGGACCTCCCGGAGTCTTTGTGCCCTTCCATGTGTGTAGGTCATAGAATCATAGAGTCACAGAATCACAGGGGTGGGAAGGGACCTCCAGAGATCATCAGGTCCAACCCGCTGCCAAAGCAGGGTCCCCAGGGCAGGGCACACAGGTTGACATCCAGATGGGGCTGGAATATCTCCAGAGAAGGAGACTCCACACCCCCCTGGGCAGCCTGTCCCAGGGCTCCCTCACCCTCACTGGGAAGAAGTTCTTCCCCAGATTGGGGTGGAACTCCCTGTGCTCCAACTTGAGCCCATCACCCCTTGTCCTGTCCCCACAGACACTGAGAAGAGGCTGCCCATGTCCCCCTGTGTCCCACCCTTCAGCTATTGATAACCACTGATCAGATCCCCTCTCAGGCTTCTTCTCTCCAGGCTGAACAGCCCCAGCTCACTCAGCCTTTCCTCACAGGGGAGATGCTCCAGGCCTTTCATCATCTCCACAGCCTCCTCTGGACTCTCTCCAGGAGATCCCTGTCTTTTTTATCCCAGGGAGCCCAGAACTGGACACAACACTCCAGGTGGGGCCTGACTAGGGCAGAGCAGAGGGGGAGGATCCCCTCCTTTGACCTGCTGGCCACACTCCTCTTGATACCCCCCAGGATCCCATTGGCCTTCTTGTCCCCCAGGGCACACTGCTGGCTCATGGCCACCCTGTCACCCACCAGGACCCCCAGGTCCTTCTCCACAGAGCTCCTCTCCAGCAGCTCACCCCCAGCCTGTACTGATTCCAGCAGTTATTCCTTCCCAGGTGCCAGACTCTCCACTTGCTTTTCTCAAACCCCATCTGGTTTCTCACTGCCCAGCTCTCCAGCCTGTCCAGGTCTCTCTGGATGGCAGCGCAGTGTCCTGCGTGTCACCCACCCCTCCCAGCTCTGGATCATCAGGTTCTTGCTGAGGGTGGATGCTGTTCCCTCATCAGTGAAGATATTAAACAGGACTGGACCCAACACTGAGCCCTGGGGAACACCCCTGGTCACAGGTCTGCAGCCAGACTCTGCTCCACTGATCACCATCTTCCCTTCTCATGGCCAGAGCTGTGTTCAAGCCCTGCAGCTTCTCCTACCCCTGTGTGTGGACTTCAGGAGTCCTCAAATACTCCTTCCAACCTTCTTACCTTTGTGGTGTTGGGATAAAACCCATCTGTGAGTCATAGACTCACAGAACAGTTTGGGTTGGAAGGGACTATTGATCATCTGGCTCCTGGGCAAGGACAACCTCCAGCAGAGTCAACCAGCTGCTTCACCATGACATTTTTTTCCCTAATTTCCCTTTTTTTATCCTCTCCTGCAAGTATACAATAAACTTGAAAGAAAATAGAAGAGGTTGTGGTAGACCAAGACTTCATCCTGTAGCAGTTGCTTGTCCCAAATGTAGGTTCATGATCTTGGAGCAGAGATGTTGGCACCTCTAGAAGTCTGACTCCCAATATTTCTCACCCTGCTGTGAGTATGGATGGGGCACATCACTTAGATTCTGCTTGAGGATTAAACCCTGTCCTTCAGCTAAGCATAAATAGGTGCAGAAGATGGGAATGGTGAGGCTGATGAATGCTTTACCCACCTCTCCCCACCCTGGTCCTCCAGGATTTCCACCTAGACAAGCAGAAGAGTGTTCCCATCCCTCTGTGCCCTCTCTACCATCGCCAGAAAAAATCCCAGCGGGCAAACTGTGGAACTGGGAGCATCTCAGGAGCATCCTGATGGTGCTGTGCCTTTTAGGATCAGATAGGAATTAGTTGCTGAGGGATCCGTGGGCACTGGGAACATGATGTATCTTCTGAGGCTGTTGGGTCTTGAGATGCAGTGCTAAATCCTTGGAGTTGTGATCTAAAGAGGGTGTAAATCTCAATGGTGGGTTTTTTCCTCTCTGGTTTTTTTCCCTTATTTGGATGGAATTGGGTGTCTGTGTCCCCACCACCCCCACAACCAAATCCTGTCAAAGCCAAGTGAGAGTAGGACAAGTTTTATTCTTCACAGTTCAGATGGGTGGACTGTGACATACTGCATCTTGTGGTGGTCCCAGTAGATAAGTAAGCACCAAAGCAAAGCAGAAGCTTGACTTTCCAGACTGGTGTTGATGCTGATGAGGTGAACACCAGAAGAAAGATTGCTCTGTGCCAGGTTGCTGTGGTGTGGAGGAGGAACCTTCTATGAGGAAGACAGCCTGCTTCAAGAGAAAAGACTCTCTTCATGTTGATAACTTGATATGGCTTAAACAAGGCTTGAGATCTGCAGTTCATGGTTCCTTGGCCATGGAGAAATGTCTCCCTGTCTTTAATCAAAGTCCATCTGGCAGTGCTGTTGGTGTTTGGCTGCACTACCACTGCCTGGTAGGACCAGAGGTTCTCAGAGACCCAGCATAGGCTTCCCTGGTGATGGTGGACTCTGCTTTAACATCTTTCCCCCACATTTTTGTGGGGTGTGTAGTAGAATAACTCATTTATCACCTGAGCTTTGAAGTGGGCTTCGTAGTAGTAGTAGTCATCTTGACCAGGAGAAGTGAAGAAGACTCTTGTTTGGAAGGCCAAGGGCATCCTGGCTTGTGTCAGAGCCAGCGTGGCCAGTAGGTGTGGGGAGGGGATTGTGCCCCTGGACTGGGCACTGGGGAGGCTGCAGCTCGAGTGCTGGGTCCAGTTCTGGGCTCCTCAGCATCAGAAGGACATTGAGGTCCTGGAGCGAGTGCAGAGAAGGGCAACCAGGCTGGGGAAGGGGCTGGAGGGCAAATCCTCTGAGGAGCAGCTGAGGGAGCTGGGGGTGTTGAGCCTGGAGAAGAGGAGGCTGAGGGGAGACCTTCTCCCCACCTCCCCTGCCCTGCCAGGAGGGTGCAGAGAGGTGGGCGATGGTCTCTTCAGCCAGGGGCCAGGAGATGGGACAAGGGGCAATGGGCTCAAGCTGCCCCAGGGCAGGGTCAGCTCAGCTGGGAGGGCAAAGTTCTTCCCTGGCAGAGTTGTGGGGCTGTGGCACAGGGGCCTGGAACAGGATCAGGGCCTGGGACAGGCCTGGAGCAGGGTCAGGGTTTGGAACAGGCCTAGAACAGGCCTGGAGCAGGGTCAGGGCCTGGGATGGGCCTGGAGCAGGATCAAGGCCTGGAACAGGCCCAGATCAGGGTCGGGGCCTAGAACAGAGGCCTCCTGCCCAGGGAGGGGGCTGAGTCCCCAGCCCTGGGGGTGTTTCCCAGCCGGGGAGATGAGGTGCTCAGGGATCTGGTTTAGCACAGGACAGGGATGGTTGGACTCGATGATCTTAAAGGTCTTTTCCAACCTTGTCATTCTGTTTGTCAAACCTGTGTCTCCAAACACACATTTCCATCACATGTTGTTCTAAAAGACTAAATCTTGGGCTCCTTGTCAAGTCAGCAGTGAAGGTATCTGGCTTTTCCACGCCACGTTGTGTTACAGAACCTGACACTGCACCAACCTGGGGTTTCTTGCTCTTCCTGCCCATCAAAACCAGAAAAGTTCTATCAAAATCATCAGCTGGGCTCCAAAACATGAACAATCTGCACTCCAAGACTCAATGTGTTGCTAACTGGGCTTTGCTAGAAGCACCAGTGGGAAAACTGAGGGTGGGGACACCTCACACTGGTTGCCCAGAGAGGTGGGAGATGCCCCATCCCTTGAAACACTCAAGGTCAGGTTGCTTCACAGCAGAGCTGCTCCAGCCCTTGGATCATGTCTGTGGCTCCTCTGGACACACTCCAACAGGTCCATGTCCTTCTTGTGCTGATGGATCCAGAGCTGGACCCAGCACTGTAGGTGAGGTCCATTCAGGACCCAAAGGCCACCTAAAAATGGGTTTTTCCTTCACTACAGGTGGCTGCTACTGGTGAAACACAACAAAGAGGAAGGATTTGGGGTTTGGATCCTTTTTTTGCTGTTTATTTACTGATTGATTTGTTTGTTTGTTGGATCCTTTGGTTCCAATACTCAAAAAAAAAAACCCCAAACCCTTAAAAATCTTCCCCAATAATATTTTTTAATTTTTTTGGAAGTCAGAACAGCCCCAAGGGAAAAAAACCCCCACCCAAACCTACAGAAGGAGCAGGGAAATGGTAATTTCTTGCCAGAATCCCAATGCTTTCCACAACTAAAGCTCCTCCTTCCACTCAGTTTCCTTCTGGTTCCTCCCTACGAGTGTCCTACATTGGGGGCTATTTTTAGCAGGCAAGGAAATAGGTTAGCAGTGCAGGGAAGGTGAAATTCCCTTCCATTTCCAAGAGAATTCAGATAAAAGCCACCAAAGATTTCACTGTGTGGCTGCTCAGCTTCCCCTTGGCCCAGTTACTCAAACCCCAACTTATCTCCCCATGGTGAGGTCCATCAGCCATCACAACCCAAGATAAGAAAATTAAAAAAAGGTATTTAAAACAGATTTTAAGGGGTTTTTAGCTGCTGGCAGCATCCACTACAAGAGAACATGGAGCTGGAAGTTGTGTTGCTCAAGGTTTGGGGGTGACTCTTCATGGGCAGCCAACTGCCACAACAGAAGTTGCCTGGTGGGTCTTGAACCCCACGACCAGAGAGCAGAGGCCAGGCCATAATGAAGAAGGAAGGGCTACTTCAGTGGAAGAGTAAGTTCAGCAAGGTGTTTTCAGAGGATCAAAGCACAGTTTGGGTTGGAAGGGACCTTAAAGATGATAGAATAACACACTGGTTTGGGTTGGAAGGGACCCCAAGGATCACAGAGCTCCAACCCCCTGCCACAGGCAGGGACACCAACCTCCAGGCCTGGAGCTACACAAGGTTGCCCAGGGCCCCAGCCAACCTGGCCTTGAACACCCCCAGGGATGGGGCACCCACCCCCTCTCTGGGCAGCCTGTTCCAGCCCCTCACCACTCTCTCTGCAAAGAACTTCCCCCCAATATCTCCTCTAACCCTTCCCTCCTCCAGCTTCACTCCATCCCCCTTGTCCTGCCAGTCTCTGCCCTTGAACAAGCTGATTCCCCTCCTGTTCCTCTGCTCCCTTCAGGGACTGGAAGGCTGCAATGAGGTCCTCCCACAGCCTTCTCTTCTCCAGGCTGACCCAGCCCAGCTCCCTCAGCCTCTCTCCATAGGGGAGCTGCTCCAGCCCCCTGAGCATCTCCGTGGCTCCTCTGACCCCTCTCCAACAGCCCCACATCTTCCTTGTGTTGGGCCCCAGCTCTGGACACAGGACTCCAGCTGGGGCCTCAGGAGGGCAGAGCAGAGAGGGACAATCCCCTCCCTGTCCCTGCTGCCACCCCTCTGCTGATGGAGCCCAGGATCCCATCACCCTTCCCAGCTCCAAGAGCACACTGCTGGCTCAGGGGAAGCTTCTCACCCCCCAGAACCCCCAGGTCCTTCTCAGCAGGGCTGCTCTCCAGGAGAAAGAACTGTTGCAAGGGCAGGGAGTGATGGGATGAGGGGTGATGGTTTAAGCTCAAAAAGGGGAGATTGAGGTTGGGGATTAGGGAAAAGTTCTTCCCTCTGAGGGTGGTGGATCCCTGGCCCAGGTTGCCCAGAGAGGTGGTGTCTCCCCATCCCTGGAGACATCCAAGGTCAGGCTGGATGGGGCTCTGAGCACCCTGCTCTAGTGAAGATGTCCCTGCTCACTGCAGGGTGGGACTAGATGACCTCCAAAGGTCCCTTCCCACCCAACACCTTCCCTGATTCTATGATTCTCTCTGCACCCAGAACCGCTGTGTGTCCTCAGGGACTCCAGCAGAGAAATCCCACCATCCTCCCCAGCATCATCAACAGTTCAGTGTTTAATTAGCTTGTCTTTTTACCCCCCCTTTTTCCCTTAGCCTCAAGAGGACAACAGACATGATGTTTGGAGGAAAGCAAGTCGTGGTTTGTGGCTATGGGGAGGTAAGGAGGTCGTGTTTGACACATGGGTGTCGCATGTAGAACCAGCTCATCCTTCTCATGGCTTCACCCAACGTGGCTTCTCTATCCTCACAGCATCATCTGCATCTGCAGGGCTCTCCAAACCTGATGGGGTTACCAAAACTGAAGGTTTTCTTATTTTCCAGTTTATTTCTTAATCTTAATGAAGAAATCTGAAGGTTTAAAATCTCAATCTCAAAGCAGGTGACTGTGAAGCAGGGTGAATATCTTCATTACCTGAATGTCTTCATATTCAGGGGTTACTGTGCTCATTTAATGTGGTATATAGGGTGTAATAAACACCTATAATTCTATTTCTATATTATATTCATATTCTATTTGCATGGCTTATATTATATTTGATTTAATACACTATTTACTCATTAAACCACTCAGAGGTCCTGCAGATGTACAGTTGCATGCAGACATGGGGTCAAGAAAGAGGAGTTAATCTTATCTCACCCCCTGTTCTCTCACCCCCCCCCCCCAAAAGGAGGAATCCTCTCTCAAGGCAAGGCTGGGATAATTTACCCTTTGCAGTTCTTGTGGGGACCAGTTAACACCAGTTCTGGCAGGCTGTGCTGTGGGTGCTGTACTGGGAATTGGGGATTTCTTTGTTATTGGGTGATTTTCTCATTTGCTGTTGCTTTTTTTTAGGGGTTGGGGGGAAGTTTGGCCATTTAACCAGTCCCTTGAATTCCTTGTTGAGCTGCTTTGTTAAGGTTAAAGCTCATTAACCCTCAGAGATTAAATCATTAAGCTTCCTAAGTAGAGTAAAGGTGACAAACAGCTCTCAAACTTGCCTGAGCTGAGCACAATCTCTCATTATCACGATGCTTTGTAGATGCTGAGATGTTTTTAGGGGTAAGGACAACTCCCAAAAGGCACCTTGTATACTTGTCAGCACCTCTCTTAGCTAAGCTGAGCCTAACTCTTGTCCTAAATCACTCCAAATCCAGGAATTTCATGTTTTATATGGGTAAATGGAGTTACTACAGCTCTATGGAAGAGATGCTCAGGGTTGTACACCCCTCATATGCTTCCCATGGCCATAAGGGTACTGGGTGTCCCCCAAACTCTCAGCATCTCACTCTTCCTCTGTCCTCTTCTCCCTCCCCAGGTTGGAAAGGGTTGCTGTGCTGCTTTGAAGGCCATGGGCTCCATAGTGTATGTGACAGAGATCGATCCAATCTGTGCCCTCCAGGCCTGGTAAGCAGTGGCACCCAAGCCCAGCTTCTTCTTTAGGGTTCAGGTGTTTTGGGGTTTTCTCCCAGGAAAACCATGAACAGAGATGGTTCAGCAGTGGTCCCTCCTGGGAGGGATGCTGCTGAGAGGTCCCTGCATGCTCAAAGGGACCCCTCAGCAGTGGTCCCTCCTGGGAGGGATGCTGCTGAGAGGTCCCTGCATGCTCAAAGGGACTCCTCAGCAGTGGTCCCTCCTGGGAGGGATGCTGCTGAGGGGTCCCTGCATGCTCAAAGGGACCCCTCAGCAGTGGTCCCTCCTGGGAGGGATGCTGCTGAGAGGTCCCTGCATGCTCAAAGGGACTCCTCAGCAGTGGTCCCTCCTGGGAGGGATGCTGCTGAGGGGTCCCTGCATGCTCAAAGGGACCCCTCAGCAGTGGTCCCTCCTGGGAGGGATGCTCTGAGGGGTCCCTGCATGCTCAAAGGGACCCCTCAGCAGTGGTCCTTCCTTGGAGGGATGCTCTGAGGGGTCCCAGCATGCTCAAAGGGACCCCTCAGCAGTGGTCCCTCCTGGGAGGGATGCTCTGAGGGGTCCCAGCATGCTCAAAGGGACCCACAGCTCTCTCCTCTAGCCAAGAAAGGGTTCCTGCACTAAAGCATCACCTCAGTTATCTGTACCCCACCTCCCAGCTTGTATGAGTGTAACCACAGTGGCCAAGAGTTTAATGATACAGCTTGCAAGAGTTCAGTGATGTGGCTTGAAAGGATGTCAGAGATGAACTGTGACCTCCAGAGAGCAAACTCAGGCTTGACTGTGCTGCACACACATCTCACCCCAGGAATATTTTGGTTTCTGTGATCACCCCCCCCTCTCACAACCCCTCCTGGCTGACACTGGTACCCTGAGGTGGGGCTGAAGGCACATGGTTCTCCCCTCACATGGGCACGTTGCATTGTTCCTGACCTCATTTCCTCCAGGTAAAAGCTGTTTTGGTGAAGAGATGCTGCTTCTGCATCCCAAGGCGTGAGATGGGATGTGACTAGGCAGGCAGAGTTCCTAAACCCACCAGGATCCTTAAACCCACAGCCCCTTCATCAGATCTTTAAGGTTAGAAAAGCCCTCTAAGATCATCAAGTCCAACCATCAGTCCAACACCACCATGTCAACTAAACCATGTCCTGGGGTGCCACATCTACACATGTTTTGAGCCCCCCCAGGGATGGGGACTCCACCACCTCTCTGGGCAGCCTGGGCCAAGGCCTGACCACTTGTTCAGTGAAGAAATGCTTCCTAATATCCAACCTAAACCTCCCCTGGTGCAACTTGAGGCCATTTCCTCCTGTCTTCTTGCTAGTTACTTGGGAGAAGAGGCCAACCCCCACCTCTCTGCACCCTCTTGTAGAGAGTGATAAGGTCTCCCCTCAGCCTCCCCTTCTCCAGGTTGAATAAACCTCAGCTGCTCCTCATCAGACTTCTGCTCCAGACCTTTCCCCACTCCATGGACCTTCTCTGGACACACTCCAGCACCTCAATGTCCTTCTTGTAGTGAGGGGCCCAAACCTGAACCCAGCACTTGAGGGGTGACCTCACCAGTGCCCAGTACAGGGGACAGTCACTACTCTGGTCCTGCTGGCCACACCATTGCTGATCCAAGCCAGGATGCTTTTGGCCTTCTTGGCCACCCAGGCACACTGCTGGCTCATGTTTGGCCAGCTGACAACCAGCACCCCCATGTCCCTCTCTGCTGGGCAGCTCTCCAGCCACTCTGCCCCAAGGGTTGTTGTGCCCCAAATGCAGCACCCAGCCCTTGGCTTGGTTAAAGCTCACAGAGTTGGCCTCAACCCATCACTCCAGCCTGTGCAGATCCCCCTGCAAAGCCTTCTCACCCTCAGATGGACACTCCCACCCAACTCAGTGTCATCTCCAAACCAGCTACAGGCACACTCAATCCCCTCACCCAAATAAAGACACTAAACAAGACCATCCCCCAAGACCGAACCCTGGGGGACACCACTTGTGACTGGCAGCCAACTGGATTTAACTCCAGCTCTCCAGGATCAGCTTTCCATTTCACCCAGCAAAGAGTTCCTAACATCAAGACCTCTTGTGTCCCATCTCATAAGGACTTTGCAATGGGGGAGGGATGGAAAATAAACCAAATAAATGGGCCAGACAGCAGGAAAAAAGAAAGAACATGGGTTTTTTTTTATAGTAACTTGGATTTTTACAGCTTTTGAGAGTCACAGAAGAAAGTTCACAGGAGGATTGGCAACAAATCCTTAAAATATATATATATATATATATAATCCTGTTACCTGATGAGCTGAATCCACCTTACTTGGTGAAGCCAGGAAAGCTGTAGGGTGCTCTGCCCTTCTAAAGCAGGAGTAGGTGTTTAAATATGGACTGCAAAGTTCCTGGTAGACATCTGTGGGTTTGGGATGGTTTTGGGGGGTTTGGTTTTAAGCTGAGCTAAATCTGTATCAGAAAGGGTTTGGCAGCAGGAAGGTGTTGCTGCATCTTCTGGGGGTACTTTGTGGCTGTGAAAAAGGTGTCTCTGTTGGAAATTGAGATGTGCAGATGTGAAAACATGACTGAAAACATGAAACCCCCCCCAAAAAATCTCTTTGTTTCTCATAACAATTCAAAATCCCCCTGGGTTCGCTCCAGAAAACCCTCCCAAGGTTTGGAGTACGTGGTCCTTCACATGCTGCCTTCTTGTTTTCCCACTCTCTGGCACTAGAAGGATAAAATCCATCGATGGGGTGGGGGGTGTTCCTATTTTTGGGATGGTTTTGCTGCTTCTCAGACTACTTTCCCCTCCCCTCCATCCCAACTTTCTCCTCTTAGCATGGATGGATTCCGGCTCGTGAAGCTCAATGAAGTCATCAGACAAGTTGACATTGTCATCACCTGCACAGGTAGGTGATCCCTGAGGAAGGTCCCTGGGGAGGTGCACCCCATCATTACATCCATCTTTATCCAAAGGAAAGGGCCAAAGTGATGAACATGGGGATTTATGGAGGGTATCCCTGTCCCCCAGGCAACAAGAACGTGGTGACCAGGGAGCACCTGGATCGGATGAAGAACAGCTGCATCGTCTGCAACATGGGACACTCCAACACTGAGATCGATGTGGTGAGTGCAGGGACACCCCTTGGGAGCAGGGATGGTGCAGGGAGAGGGGGTGATGATGCTTTTGGGACCCTTTGGCAGCCATGTCTGCTTGGGAGGAGCCAAAATAGTCCATCACTCCCCAATGTGACAGCAGACAGTTGTCATTCCTGAGATCCTAAAGGATGCCAACAAGCCTGTGAACTTCTCTGGTGTCCACCAGCCTCATTCCTTCCCCTGGAGTGTTGGTGGATTGCTCTCTCCAGCCCTGTCCCTCTGTGTTTGTGGTGTTACACTCTTAAAACCCAGCCAAGAGTTGATCCTGGTGCAACACAACATCCTCAACCCTGATATCTCTGCTTAGAGATGAGGAGAAAACCAGGAGGGGCTTGTTTGGAGATCTGAGGAGAATTCCTTGGCCAAACTCCTGGGTTTTAAAGCCAATTCCAGTGCTGGAAAGATGTGACTGCAGCTGTATGGAGTTCAGTTGTTGATTATGAATCTTCCTCAGCCAGAAGAGCTTGAACAATGGGTGTTGCTTGAGGGTTGGTGGGTGCTAGTCATAAGGATAGCTCCAGGTGATGATTCATGAAGGTTTCATGGGTCTGGGACCTTGAGTGGACCCCAAGGAAACAATAAATCATGGAGAATGTCAATGAGTCACTTCCTCTTTTCCTTCCTATTCCACAGCTTCTGGTGTCTGGATTTCTTCCTGTATCTCTGCCTGTGCTCTAGCTGTTGTCACGTTGTGTTTCAGGCAAGCCTGCGTACCCCTGAGCTGACCTGGGAGAGGGTGAGGTCCCAGGTGGATCATGTCATCTGGCCAGATGGGAAGAGAATAGTCCTTCTGGCAGAGGTGAGTTGCAAAGGAGAAGGAATTGCAACATGTTCCTTGCTGGAGGAGGAAGAAATTGGGAGCTGGATGAGTGGTGGGAGCACAGTTGAACCCAGAAATCATCTCCTTGGGCCATGACAGCTCAGAGGTCCCTCTGGTTTGGAGGGCTGGGTGTTTTGGCCTCTTTGGCTGATGAATTATTGGAAGGGAGAAAAGCTTTTTCAAGCAGAGAAGGAGCTGGGGGTGTTGGGTGGCCTCAGCCTGACCAGGAGCCAGCAGTGTGCCCAGGGGCCAGGAAGGCCAAGGGCATCCTGGCTTGTGTCAGAGCCAGCGTGGCTAGTGGGTCTGGGGAGGGGATTGTGCCCCTGGACTGGGCACTGGGGAGGCTGCAGCTCGAGTGCTGGGTCCAGTTCTGGGCTCCTCAGCATCAGAAGGACATGGAGGTCCTGGAGCGAGTCCAGAGAAGGGCAACCAGGCTGGGGAAGGGGCTGGAGGGCAAATCCTCTGAGGAGCAGCTGAGGGAGCTGGGGGTGTTGAGCCTGGAGAAGAGGAGGCTGAGGGGAGACCTTCTCCCCACCTCCCCTGCCCTGCCAGGAGGGTGCAGAGAGGTGGGCGCTGGTCTCTTCAGCCAGGGTCCAGGAGATGGGACAAGGGGCAATGGGCTCAAGCTGCCCCAGGGCAGGGTCAGCTCAGCTGGGAGGGCAAAGTTCTTCCCTGGCAGAGTTGTGGGGCTGTGGCACAGGCTGCCCAGGGAGGGGGCTGAGTCCCTAGCCCTGGGGGAGATGAGGTGCTCAGGGATCTGGTTTAGCACAGGACAGGGATGGTTGGACTCGATGATCTTAAAGGTCTTCTCTAACCCTGTGATTCTATTTTCCATTATCCCCTTGCAGGGTATCTCCTGCAAGGTGTTTTATCCAAATTTTTCACTTCTAGAAGGTTTTTCAGAGTTATTGGGACACCAGTGTAGACATTGTCTCATCCCAGAAGGGTCCCAGTGCTCCTTGTACCATCTGCAAGGGCTCTAAACTGGTTTCGGTGCCGCGTTGAGATAACAACCAGTTTCTGCTCCCCAGGGCCGCCTGCTGAACCTGAGCTGCTCCACTGTCCCCACCTTTGTCTTGTCCATCACGGCCACCACACAGGCAAGTAGGGTTTGGGCTGGGCCAACATCTCCTTCCCTAGTGTTCCTCACCTCAGTGTCTTCTCCATCCAGGCTCTGGCTTTGATAGAGCTGTACAACGCTCCCGAAGGCCGCTACAAGCAGGACGTGTACTTGCTGCCGAAGAAGATGGGTGAGCATGAACTCGTTGCCTTCTCTGTCTTGGTTTTGAGGTTGAACAGGAGATTTTCAGGCCTTGTGCCAGCAAGACCTGGCTTCCTTGGTTGCAAAGATGTCATCCTTGAGGAACAGCTCTGCCAGCAGAACCCCCTTCTGAGGACACGGCTGTGCTGACCACGCTTTGGCTGCAGAGCTGGTCTTGTTTTGGGGTGTTGCTTGTTGGGTTTGAGACCAGGTTGCCAAGAGAGGTAGCAGAGGCAACCCAACCCTGGAGATATTCAAGGTCAGGCTTGATGGGGTCTGAGAAACCTGATTCAGTGAAGATGTCCCTGCTCATTGCAGGGGGTTGGACTAGATGGGCTTGGAAGGTCCCTTCCAACCAAACACATTCCATGATTCTACACCCTTCCTCCTCCAAAAACATCTCCTTCCTTGACCTGGGATTCATCTCAATCACCATGGCCAATTCCCTCTGGGACACCAAGACCATCTCCTACACAACCTGTAGGAAATGTCACCTACCAAAAATGTCCAGGGGTTCCTGGTTCAGTAGAGCATCCAAGCTTGCCTGAGGCTACAGCATAGCCCAGCAGCAGACCCAGGAGCCCTGTTAGAAGAGTATTTCAGAGACAGGTTTTTCTCCTCTAACTCCAAATACACAAGAACTTGAGTTTTCCCCACTGGTGGGAGAAAAATCAGCCCTGTGGTTGAGCAGCAGAGGTGTGAGGAGCTTAAGGGACCTGGAGAGGACTCCTTGCCTTCCCCTTACCCTGCTAACAAGCCTTGGAATTGTTTCAGATGAGTATGTGGCAAGCCTTCACCTCCCAACCTTTGATGCTCACCTGACAGAACTAACGGATGAACAAGCAAAATACCTGGGACTGAACAAGAATGGACCTTTCAAACCAAACTACTACAGGTAGGAGCTCTTCCTTCTTCCACAAGCCCGGTGTACACACCTCAAGGGTGGGGGAACAAGCTTTAATCCCACCCCTTGAGAAGATACCATGAACTTACCCTCACTTCCCATCACCTGATGTGGCTGGAAAGGGGGTGGTGTGGGTGGAGTGGTGACCAAAGTGCTTGGCAGGGTGTGAGCAAACCCTTTGTATCTGGCAGCTCTTGTCCCCTGGAGGTGGCCAGCTCCAATGACAGCTTTGTTTTTAAAGATGGATGGAGGGTGAGATGGTTTGGGGCAGCGTTTGGGTGCTGCTTGCGTGCGCTCAGCTCGATGGTGTTCCTCCCCCAGCACGGGCAGAATCACAGTCAGAAGGTCATGAGGAGGATGGACACAAAGATGCTCAGGGGGCTGGAGCAGCTCCCCTATGAAGAGAGGCTGAGGGAGCTGGGCTGGGTCAGCCTGGAGAAGAGAAGGCTGTGGGGGGACCTCATTGCAGCCTTCCAGTCCCTGAAGGGAGCAGAGGAACAGGAGGGGAATCAGCTTGTTCAAGGGCAGAGACTGGCAGGACAAGGGGGATGGAGTGAAGCTGGAGGAGGGAAGGGTGAGAGGAGATATTGGGGGGAAGTTCTTTGCAGAGAGAGTGGTGAGGGGCTGGAACAGGCTGCCCAGAGAGGGGGTGGGTGCCCCATCCCTGGGGGTGTTCAAGGCCAGATTGGCTGGGGCCCTGGGCAACCTTGTGTAGCTCCAGGCCTGGAGGTTGGTGGCCCTGCCTGTGTGAGGGGGGTTGGAGCTCTGTGATCCTTGGGGTCCCTTCCAACCCATGCCATTCCATGATGCTATGATTCTATGAATCCATCAGGCACCCTTGAATTCCCCCTTCCCCACACTCATAGCATTCCAGCAGCGAGTGCAGGTGGCTAAATACAACCTGGCATTTATGGAGCTGGTGATGAAGACCAAGTCCCATTCTCAATCCTTTCCTTCCTTGGTGTCTACCCTTCCCAAAACACACCATGTTGAACCTTCCCACCTCTTCCCCATCAGAAAACCTCCTTGTTTTTCCCCCAAACCCCCTCATTTCCTTCTCCTTTTCCACAGATATTAAGTTCCTGCTGCTGTATCCCGGAGAATCTCGGGGAACAAGAACAAGAACCCGAGTCTTTTCTCAACTACTGTACAGGATGAAACAATGCAAGCTTCCTAAGTTAGAGCTGGGCTTGCTCACATAGTAGACAGTGTGTTTAGGTTATTTATTTATTAAATTAGAATACTGTACATGCGGCCTCTGCCACTGGTGTTCGTCCTGCCGCGGGACTGGGAGACGGTGGATTTCTTTCTGGTTGTTGTTTTTGGGGTTTGGTTGGGGTTTGGTTGTTTGTTTTTTTTTTTGGTTCTCCTCTTTGGGATGTTCTTCTTCTCTTTTATTGGGGGTGGGAAGGATGGGGAGGAGTGAGGAGGAAGCAAAGTGGAACGAAGCAGCTGTGATGTCAGTGGAGCAGCGTCACCGTTAATGCGACGCCGCACGACGGGAGCCGCGGGATCCAGCTTTCGTGGTTGAACGTTGTTTTGTTGGGTTCCTTCCCATCCCAATGCTTCTACCCAACGGAACAGGATCCTGGCAGCTGTGAGAGTTGGTCAGAGGGTTGGTGTTTCTCCTGCTGTTTGATGACACTGCTAAAGAAATGATAAGGAAATCCTCCTTTGCTCCAAGCGCTGCCGAGCAGCCGGGTGCCACCTCGGCAGCGAAGCTGGAAATCTCCCCATCCATCGCTGGAGAAACCTCTCATAACTACTCCCCAAGGGATGGTTCTACCAGTGAGGCAGTGAACTTCGCCTTAGCACTGCTGTAAGCTGTTAACCAAGGGGTCTGGTTGTTCGTGTCAGCCCCTAGCACACGGTAGGAGCTTGGAGGACAGAAGGGTGACCCTTTGGAGGTAGATGTGGGTTAGGACCCACCACCGCTCCTTTCATCACAGCTCCACAGTATTTTCCTGCTGCTTCTGTTATGAGTGCCAACGTCCTACGGTTCAACCAAAGTCATATTCCTGGTGGGGCCAACGGGGTGGCCCCACCAGCCTTGTGCTGGTGGAAGAACCTTACAAACCTCACCAACAAATGCTGCTCACGTGTCGAGGAGCTCTTCCAAACCCAAGCAGAGCTCATCGGCCATCCTGGCTGAGAGGACCTGTGTCTACATGAGGTCTTTTCTCCAGCTGAATTTCAATCCTCATTGGAAATCTTTGGAGTTTTATTTTCTAGTCCTCTTTGTACGATGAGATTTGGAAACACCCTTTGAGTGGATGAGACGTTACTCCAGAGTAACCCCCACCCTGGGTTTGGGTGTAGGGAAGAGTTTGGCATCACTAAAACCCTTTGGACACCTCAAGTCTTGATGCATCAGAGCCAACAGAGAAGAAATTAGCCATAACTTCTCTTTTTTTAGCCCACCTGAACGCTGCTGACAGCACAACACACCCACCAAGGTGGCTTTCCAAGTCTCTCATCAGAAGTGATTCTGTGGTTCACATGGAGAACATGGTCCTTCTAAAACAAAACTGCCTGATCCCATGAGCACAAAAGCCTTTATCTCCTGGTTGCTGCTTTGGTACCTGAGTCCCTCATCAGCTGTGGGTTCTTGTTTCGTCCTCATGGACTTCTTTGCCATCAGGAAACAAACTCTTTTGTGGCAGCTCGTTCACGCACAAGGAAGGAGAAACTGTGGGATTATGGACTCTTGATGCTGAGGTCTGAAGTCAACCACAAGCTGCTCCTCTTCAGAGCCAACGTTTTCGTGTGCTTGCGTAGTCCAAATTTCTCATGGTCTGGAAAGAGGATCTTGAAAGGACTTTGAGAAGGTCTGGAAAGAGGACTTTGAAAGGACCTTGAGAAGGTCTGGAAAGAGGACTTTGAAAGGACCTTGAGAAGGTCTGGAAAGGGCCTTGAGGAAACCTTGCGGAAATCTTAGGGCCTTGAGAAGACCTTGTGGAGATCTTAGGGCCTTGAGAAGACCTTGCAGAGGCTTTAGGGCCTTGAGGAGAACTTGTGGAGACCTTAGGGCCTTGAGAAGAACTTGCAGAGACCTTATGGCCTTGAGAAGAACTTGCAGAGACCTTACAGCCTTGAGAAGACCTTGAGGACACTTTAGGGCCTTGAGAAGACCTTAGGGCCTTGAGAAGACCTTGTGGGGATCTTAGGGCCTTGAGAAGACCTTGTGGAGATCTTAGGGCCTTGAGAAGACCTTGCAGAGGCTTTAGGGCCTTGAGGAGAACTTGTGGAGACCTTAGGGCCTTGAGAAGAACTTGCAGAGACCTTATGGCCTTGAGAAGAACTTGCAGAGACCTTACAGCCTTGAGAAGACCTTGAGGACACTTTAGGGCCTTGAGAAGACCTTAGGGCCTTGAGAAGACCTTGTGGGGATCTTAGGGCCTTGAGAAGACCTTGTGGAGATCTTAGGGCCTTGAGAAGACCTTGCAGAGGCTTTAGGGCCTTGAGGAGAACTTGTGGAGACCTTAGGGCCTTGAGAAGAACTTGCAGAGACCTTATGGCCTTGAGAAGAACTTGCAGAGACCTTACAGCCTTGAGAAGACCTTGAGGACACTTTAGGGCCTTGAGAAGACCTTAGGGCCTTGAGAAGACCTTGTGGGGATCTTAGGGCCTTGAGAAGACCTTGTGGAGATCTTAGGGCCTTGAGAAGACCTTGCAGAGGCTTTAGGGCCTTGAAAAGACCTTGTGGAGACCTTAGGGCCTTGAGAAGAACTTGTAGAGACCTTACAGCCTTGAGAAGAACTTGTAGAGACCTTACGGCCTTGAGAAGAACTTGTGGAAATTTTAGGGCCTTGAGAAGACCTTGAGGAAACTTTAGGGCCTTGAGAAGACCTTAGGGCCTTGAAAAGACCTTGTGGAGATCTTAGGGCCTTGAGAAGACCTTGTGGAGATCTTAGGGCCTTGAGAAGACCTTGTGGAGATCTTAGAGCCTTGAGAAGACCTTGTGGAGATCTTAGAGCCTTGAGAAGACCTTGTGGAGATCTTAGAGCCTTGAGAAGACCTTGAGGAGAATTCAGGGCCTTGAGAAGACCTTGAGAAGACCTTAGGGCCTTGAAAAGACCTTGAGAAGACCTTAGGGCCTTGAAAAGACTTCGGGACAGCCTGATCACTAACCACAACCTTGAAACAGTCTCTACTCCCTCACTAATTTCAATCCAGATCTCAAGATGTTTGGGACGAGCCCCCCGAGCTCTTCAGAACATCCCGTTGGGGTCTTTCCCCCACGCTGGGGACCTCAATCTGGGACAACCAAGAGTTCCCATCGCTCTGGCACGAGGTGAAACACCATTGTGGGGGTCACACTGAGCGAAGCAGCTCTTGGAAAAGGAGGTGTCCTCAACCACAGCCGCTTCCACCCCAGGGAAAAGTCCCTCTCCACCTCTGTGTGACCTTTGGGCCCGGCTCACGCTGTGGCTTCCCTCCCCGCGCCCGTCGCTCAGTGGTGCTGTCCTCAAATTCCTTCATGCTGATTCTTTCCTAAGCCAGTTTTATCTTCCAGGTAGATAGGAGAATTAAGAAAAACCCAGTAAATAATTAATAATTAATAATTAACCACCCTCCTCCTCCTCCTCCTCCTTCTCCTCCTCCTCCTCCTCCTCCTCCTCCTCCTCCTCCTCCTCGTCCTCCTCCTCCTCCTCCTCCTTCTCCTCCTCCTCCTCCTCCTCCTTCTCCTCCTCCTCCTTCTCCTCCTTCTCCTCCTCCTCCTTCTCCTCCTTCTCCTCCTCCTCCTTTTCCTCCTCCTCCTCCTCCTCCTCCTCCTCCCCAAGTGGCTTTTCCCCACCTGGCGTTTTCCAAGCCCTTTCCATGTCGTTCTGCTTCCGTCAGCTGGTTTGCTTGCTTGGCTTTTTATAATTACCTAATTAATCTGCAATCAGATTCTGTGATCATCTCCAAATTCAAGGTGTAACGGGTTGCTTTATCACTTTTGGGGGTCAATTTATCATTTTTGGGGTCAGTTTATCGCTTTTGGGGTCAGTATATCACCTTTGGGGGTCAGTTTATAATTTTTGGGGTCGGTTTATCACTTTTGGGGGTCATTTTATCACTTTTGTGTTGGGTTATCATCACTTTTGGGGTCAGTTTATCACCTTTGGGGGTCAGTTTATCACTTTTGGGAGTTGGTTTATCACTTTTGGGAGTTGGTTTATCAATTTTGGGGTCAGTTTATCACTTTTGGGTTGGTTTATCATCACCTGGGGTCAGTATATCACCTTTGGGGTTGGTTTATAACTTTTGGGGGTTGGTTTATCACTTTTGGGGGTCAGTTTATCACTTTTGGGTTGGTTTATCATCACCTGGGGTCAGTTTATCACTTTTGGGGTTGGTTTATCACTTTTGGGGGTCAGTTTATCACTTTTGGGTTGGTTTATCATCACTTTTGGGGTCAGTTTATTAGTTTTGGGGTCGGTTTATCAGTTTTGTGGTCAGTTTATCAGTTTTGGGGGTCAATTTAGCACTTTTGGGGTCAGTTTATCACTTTTGGGAGGCGGTTTATCACTTTTGGGGGTCAGTTTAACACTTTTGGGGTCAATTTATCACTTTTGGGGTTGTTTTATCACTTTTGGGGATCAGTTTATCACTTTTGGGGGTCAATTTATCATTTTTGGGGATCAGTTTATCACTTTTGGGTTGGTTTATCATCACTTTTGGGGTCAGTTTATCACTTTTGGGTTGGTTTATCATCGCTTTTGGGGTCAGTTTATCATTTTTGGGGATCAGTTTATCACTTTTGGGTTGGGTTATCATCGCTTTTGGGGTTGTTTTTTTTGGGTTTTGGGTTTTTTTAAGGTGAACAGGTTTTTAATGAATTAGTAAAATAAATATAAAAAAGATTTTAGGTAACACCAGCAAAATTGTGGAAGGATTAATTAATTCTGAACTTTAGAATTAAGAAGACAAAATCCTGTTGTCGAATTGAAGGGAAATGAAACAATAAACCCCTCCTCCCCCCCAAACCTTTGCAAAGTTACCCTTTTCAAAAGGCTGTTTTAAATATTCATGTCTGAGTGATTGTATTAGAGCAGCAATAACGACTCTGTAATCTCAAAAGACAAATAAAACATTGGAAAACTCCGCTGCTCTGGAGAGCGTTTGGGTCTGGCAGGAGCAGGGGGGGATTTTTGGGTGGGGGGAATGAGGAGGGGGATGGGGGTGCTGTGGGGAATGGGGGTGCTTTAGGGATGGTGATGCTTTGGAGGGTGGCGATGCTCTGGGGGATGGGGATGTTTTGGGGGGTGGGGATGCTCTGGGGGATGGGGATGCTAAGGGGGGTGGGGGTGCTCTGGGGGACGGGGATGCTAAGGGGGGTGGGGGTGCTCTGGGGGACGGGGATGCCCTGGGGGATGGGGATGTTTTGGGGGGTGGGGATGCTCTGGGGGATGAGGATGTTCTAGGGGATGGGGGTGCTCTGGGGGATGGGGATACTCTGGGGGACGACGATGCTTTAGGGGATGGGGATACTTTGAGGGGCGGTGATGCTTTGAGGGGTGGGGATGCTTTGGGGGACAGGGATGCTTTAGGGGATGGGGGTGCTGTGGGGAATGGGGGTGTTCTGGGGGATGGAGATGCTTTGGGGAATGGTGATGCTCTGGGGGGTGAGGATGCTTTTGGGGATGGGGATGTTTTGTGGGATGGGGATACTTTGGGGGATGGCCATGCTCTGGGGGATGGGGATGCTTTGGGGGATGGGGATGCTCTGGGGGATGGCGTTGTTTTGGGGGATGGGGATGCTCTGAGGGGTGGGGATGCTTTGGGGGGTGGGGATGTTTGGGTCTGGCAGGAGCAGGGGGTGGATTCTTTTGGAGGGGATAGGCTGGGGGGTGGGTACAGCGAGGGGGATGGGGATGCTTTAGGGGGTGTCAATGCTTTGGAGGGTGGCGATGCTCTAGGGGATGGGGATGATAAGGGGGTGGTGATGCTTTGAGGGGTGGGGGTGCTCTGGGGGATGGGGATGCTAAGGGGAGTAGGGATGCTTTAGGGGATGGGGGTGCTTTGGGGGTGGTGATGCTCTTGGGGATGGGGATGTTTTGGGGGATGGGGATGTTTTGGGGGATGGCCATGCTCTGCAGGATGGGGATGCTTTAGGGGATGGGGATACTTTGGAGGGTGGCGATGCTCTGGGGGATGGGGATGCTCTGGGGGATGGGTATGCTTTGGGGGGTGGTGATGCTCTGGGGGACAGGGATGCTTTAGGGGATGGGTGTGCTCTGAGGGGTGGCAATGCTTTGGGGGACAGTTATGCTCTGGGGGATGGGGGTGGTCTGGGGGATGGGGATGCTCTGGGGGATGGGGAGGTTTTGGGGGGTGGGGGTGCTTTGGGGGATGTGGATACTCTGGGGGACAGCGATGCTTTAGGGGATGGGGATACTTTGGAGGGTGGTGATGCTTTGGGGGGATGGCAATGCTTTGGGGGATGGGTATGCTCTGAGGGGTGGCAATGCTTTGGGGGACAGTTATGCTTTGGGGGGGTGGTGATACTCTGGGGGACAGGGATGCTCTGGGGGATGGGGATCCTTTGGGGGGATGGGGATACTCTGGGGGACAGCGATGCTTTAGGGGATGGGGATACTTTGGAGGGTGGCAATGCTTTGGGGGTGGTGATGCTCTGGGGGACAGGGACGCTTTAGGGGATGGGGGTGCTTTGGGGAATGGGGGTGTTCTGGGGGATGGGGATGTTTTGTGGGATGGGGATACTTTGGGGGACGGCAATGCTTTAGGGGATGGGGATGTTTTGGGGGATGGGGATGCTAAGGGGGGTGTGGGTGCTCTGGGGGGGTGGCGATGCTCTGGGGGGTGGTGATGCTCTGGGGAATGGGGGTGCTTTGGAAGGTGGTGGTGCTCTTGGGGATGGCAATGCTTTGGGGGATGGGGATGCTCTGAGGGGTGGCAGTGCCCTGAGGGGTGGCAATGCTTTGGGGGACAGTTATGCTTTGGGGGGGTGGTGATGCTTTGGGGGATGGGGATGCTCTGAGGGGTGGCAGTGCCCTGAGGGGTGGCAATGCTTTGGGGGACAGTTATGCTTTGGGGGGGTGGTGATGCTCTGGGGGACGGGGATGCTTTGACAAGTGGTGATGCTTTGGGGGGTGGTGATGTTCTGGGGGGTGGGGATGCTTTGGGGGTTGGGAGTGTTTGGGGGGATGAGGATGCTCTGTGGGGGTGGGGATACTCTGGGGGATGGGGATGCTCTGGGGGGTGGTGATACTCTGGGGGATGGGGATGCTCTGAGGGGTGATGATGCTCTGGGGGACGGGGATGCTCTGGGGGGTGGTGATACTCTGGGGGATGGGGATGCTGTGGGGGGTGACGATGCTCTGGGGGACGGGGATGCTCTCGGGGGTGGTGATACTCTGGGGGATGGGGATGCTGTGGGGGGTGACGATGCTCTGGGGGACGGGGATGCTCTGGGGGTGGTGATGCTCTGGGGGATGAGGCTGATGCCCCCCAAACCCAGCGTTGTGTCGTAGCCCTGAGCTCCCACCGCTGCCGTGTAACACCCTCCTGGGACCGCTGCTCCAGCAGCTGCGTGTCCTTGAGGTGTCTGGGGGGTGTTTGTGCTCCAGGCGGCTGGTTTGGCTCTTGGCCTTGAGCTGAACCCGACAAAGTCCCGTTATCCCTCCTGCGGCCGCTGGGGAGGGAAACACCCACCCAGCGATGGGTTTGGGGTTCCTCCAAGAGGCTGGGGACAGGTGGCTCCAAGATGGGGCGTCCAGCACTTCCCTGTGTGGTCACCCCTCAAAATAACCCCCTCCAAATTGGGGGGCGAGGGAGGGAGGAGAGGAGCAGGGGCTGAGCTCTCCCTGCTTTCCAGGCCCCCAGGAGCCTCGGCTGGGTGAGGGATCCTGGGGGGCTGCTCAGGGACCCTCAGCCCCTTGCAGTGGGGCAGCTGCAGCCCCTGTTACCCCATGGGCACCCCCCAGCCCCCATTAGCCCCACGGCACAAGCCACCAGCCACCCCCTGCCCCCCAACCCATCATCCCTGCGGACACCCCACATCCTCCACAGCACCCCCATAGACACCCCACAGCCCACACCCCTCCCCCAGCATGTCTTACCCCCAGGGGCACCTCAGCATCCCCAGAGACACCCTGCATCCCCCCAAACCTCCGTGCTCCCCCCCCAGCACCCCCATCCTGGGGTACCCCATGCCCCTGCACTCCTGGGACACCCCGCCCACCCCAGCACCCCCATCCCGGGGGTACCCCATGCCACCCACCACAGCACCCCTGGGACACCCCGCGCCCCCTGAACCTCCATGCCCCCCAGCACCCCCATCCCGAGGATACCCCATGCCCCTGCAGCCCTGGGACACCCCACTCCCCAAATCTCTGTGCCCCCCCCCCCCATCACCCCCATCCCGGGGGTACCCCATGCCCCTGCACCCCTGGGACACCCCACTCCCCAAATCTCTGTGCCCCCCCCCATCACCCCCATCCCGAGGATACCCCATGCTCCTGCACCCCTGGGACACCCCGCTCCCCCAAATCTCTCTGCCACTCCCCCCAGCACCCCCATCCCGGGGATACCCCATGCCCCTGCACCCCTGGGGACACCCCGCTCCCCTAAATCTCTGTGCCACCCCCAGCATCCCCATCCCGGGGGTACCCCATGCCCCTGCACCCCTGGGACACCCCCACTCCCCCAAATCTCTCTGCCACTCCCCCCAGCACCCCCATCCCGGGGATACCCCATGCCCCTGCACCCCTGGGACACCCCGCTCCCCCAAATCTCTGTGCCCCCCCAGCACCCCCATCCCGAGGGTACCCCATGCCCCTGCACACCCCCCCATCACCTCCGGGTCCCCCCCCAGGGTGCCCCCCGAGGCCCTTCTGGAGCCAATGACATTAGGGGGGGGTGGGGGGTGTCCCCCCAGCCCCGCCCCTCGCATCCTCTGACCAATGGGCGCTCGGGGGGCGGGGCCAGGCCGGGGCGGGGGTCCCGGCCCCCACGTGTTGGGCGCTGCGGCGGGTTCCGCGCATGGAGGCGGCGGGCGGCGCGACCCCGGCCCCAGCCCCAGCCCCAGCCCCGGCCCCGGGAAGGGCTCGGCCAGCCCAGCCCCCTCCCCAGCCCCCTCCCCAGCCCAAGAACCGGGAGCTCTTCAGGAGCCAGCGGAAGGAGTCCGAGGTAAGGGTGGGGGGCGGCGGTCTTAGCTCCCCCCTCCCCACCCCGGGCTCGGTCTGGCCGCTGCTCGGTGTTGGGGGGGGGATTTGGGGGGGGGCACAGCAATCCCTGTCCGTGGGGGTTGGGGTTGCTGTGGGGCCGCGGTTGGAAGGAATTCGATCCAGGGTTGGGGATGGGAGCCTGGTTGCAGTGGGAGCCCCCCCCCACGCACACACCCCCTCCTCCCTCCCATCCTCCCGGGGTTGGGGGTGACTAGGCTGGTGTGGGGGTCCCCAGGGGGGCTGACAGCCCTAAAGAAGGGTTTTGGGGTCTTAGCTGGGCTTCAGGATCCCCCTCAACCTCCAGGCACCCGCTTACCCCCCCCCCCCCCCACCTCACTAGGGTCTGGGGGCTGCAACCCCTTCCAGCACCCTTCACCCCTCCTGCCCAAATACCCGCCGACCCCCACCCACCCTGGGCTGTGTCTTTGCTCCTGCTCTGTGTCCCCCCCACCCCCCCGGCAGGGAAAGCAGGACTGGGCTCAGCTCCCCAGCATCCACCCCAGGACTGATGCTCCCAACCACCACCAAGCCCCCCATCCTCCAGGGACCCCCCATGAGGACGGGAAGACCCCCACTTCCCCACCAAGAAGCTGCGGGTCGAGGGGCTCCCTGGGCACAGCTGACCCAAAAAGAGCCCCTGAGCCTGAATGAATTTGGGGGTGGCTTTTCTCCCCTGGGTTGGCCTCACAAAGCAGATTAGAGCTGCATGAGCTTCCCCAAATTCCTCACTGGCTTTAACTCCCTAAACCAGCCCCCCCTTTCCCCCCCCACCCCCCTCCCTGCAGCTCGGCTGCAAGAATTGGGTGAGAAACCAGCATTTCTGGGCAATTTGGGCTCATCCTGGAGCTGCTCATCCTTTGGGGTCATCAATATTAATTGTGATGATGCACATGGGTTCCAGCCCGGCTGCTGAGGAGGGATGCTGGGGCTCCAGAATGAGAAATTATGTTAATTGAGTTAATTATCCATTCATGTGTCCTTTCCCCACCCCCACCCCCACCCCCCATGGCACGGCGGTGGGGGCGGTGGGGGGGAGAGGGATGGTTGGGTTGTCTGGCTGTGGCTGCCCACTCCTTGCCCTGCTCTAATCCTCCAGCCAAGTTTCATGCTCCAGTTCCTCATCCCCAGGGGAGGAAGGAGGCAGGGGGATGGGAGGTGGGGAAACCACAACCCTTTGGGCTTCAAAAGGGGCAGAGCTGGGTCCTGAAATCTGCCAGGTTTGGGATGCTGAGGGGGGTGAATAGGGTGGGGAAAATGGGAGGGGGGGGGGTTTGCATCCTTCTGGGAATCTTTGCTTCAAGCCAGCCCCAGACTTGGGGTTTTGGAGGGTATGTGGGGCTCTGAAATGCATTGAGTAATCCCTGAGGCTGGGGAGGGGCCTGTGTCTGCTTCCCCTGAGGCTTTTTTTGGGGGGGGTGTGTGTGTTTTTTTTTGGTACATTCACCTTCCAGATTTGCCCTGGGGTTTAAGGCAGCTTCCCAGGGGTGTCCCCTGTGCTGAGAGCAAGATCATCCACACAGGGAGTCATCAGCTGCAAATGCAAAGGCTGAGAGGGCTAGCAGCCATCCTGCTTCCCAAAATATCCCTGGGGATGTGGTGCTCTCCTCCCCCCACCCCCCCTTCTCCTTGCTAACCCCCAGCTGCCTCTCCACAGGGCTCAGTGGATTGTCCCAACCTGGAGTTTGAATACGGGGACACCGACGGCCACGGGGCTGAGTTAGCAGGTGAAGTGGTGTCTGGATGTGGTGATGCTATTAAGAGGTGCTTGGAGGGGAAAGGAGGGGGTTAAAAAACCCCCCCCCACACACCTCACCCCTTGGGAGGTCAGGCGAGCAGGATGGGGGATGGAGATGGGGTGGTATCACAGAGCAAGAGGGGGTTATTAATAGAGCTGCTCACATCAGCTGAAGGGGCGTGTGGGGGCACAGGGATTACCCCACACTCCCAGCTATCCAGGGCATGGGGACAGGCATGCAGGACACCCCGCTCCCCCAAATCTCTGTGCCCCCCCATCCCGGGGGTACCCCATGCCCCTGCACCCTTGGGACACCCCGCTCCCCCAAATCTCTGTGCCCTCCCCCAGCACCCCCATCCCGGGGGTACCCCATGCCGCTGCACCCCTGGAACGCCCTGCTCCCCCAAATCTCTGTGCCCACCCCAGCACCCCCATCCCGGGGGTACCCCATGCCGCTGCACCCCTGGAACACCCTGCTCCCCCAAATCTCTGTGCCCACCCCAGCACCCCCATTCCGGGGGTACCCCATGCCCCTGCACCCCTGGGACACCCCACTCCCCCAAATCTCTGTGCCCCCCCAGCACCCCCATTCCGGGGGTACCCCATGCCCCTGCACCCCTGGGACACCCCACTCCCCCAAATCTCTGTGCCCCCCCAGCACCCCCATTCCGGGGGTACCCCATGCCCCTGCACCCCTGGGACACCCCGCTCCCCCAGGTGACGGGCATGCAGGCTGGGTGGCATGTCCAGCTGGGTAGTGTCACCCTTTATCCTGGCTGTCACCATGGGTTGAGTCCCAGAATCCCCATTTGGAGTTGGAAGGGACCTCGAAAGCTCATCTAGCCCAACCCCCCTGCCAGAGCAGGATCACCCAGACTAAATCCCACAGGAACACGTCCAGGATCATGGGGTTTGAATGTCTCCTCATCCTGTATCTTCCTGATGAGGCATGGAAATGCTTCCTGGCCTGTCCCCTTGGGGTTCTGTAGAGGACTTGGAGAGGAACTGAAAGGCTCAGAGAGACCCTGGAGCTGAGTGTCCTTTGAGATGGGTTTGATCCAGGAGTGTATTTTGGCATCAGCAAGAGGAAGGCTGCACTTGATAGTACAGAAGGCCTGCTGGTGGGGCTCTTTGGGGTGTTTCCCTCTTCCCAGATCAAGGGGCTGTTCCTGACCTGAGAGGGAAATCCTATGGGGAACGGCTGGGGAAACATGGGGTGTTGAGCCTGGAGAAGAGGAGGCTGAGGGGAGCCCTTCTCCCCACCTCCCCTGCCCTGCCAGGAGGGTGCAGAGAGGTGGGCGATGGTCTCTTCAGCCAGGGGCCAGGAGATGGGACAAGGGGCAATGGGCTCAAGCTGCCCCAGGGCAGGGTCAGCTCAGCTGGGAGGGCAAAGTTCTTCCCTGGCAGAGTTGTGGGGCTGTGGCACAGGGGCCTGGAGCAGGGTCAGGGCCTGGGATGGGCCTGGAGCAGGGTCAGGGCCTGGGATGGGCCTGGAGCAGGGTCAGGGCCTGGGATGGGCCTGGAGCAAGGTCAGGGCCTGAGATAGGTATGGAACAGGGGCCTAGAACAGTGTCAAGGCCTAGAACAGGCTCAGAGCAGAGTCAGGGCCTAGAACAGAGGCCTCCTGCCCAGGGAGGGGGCTGAGTCCCCAGCCCTGGGGGTGTTTCCCAGCCGGGGAGATGAGGTGCTCAGGGATCTGGTTTAGCACAGGATGGGAATGGTTGGACTTGGTGATCTTAAAGGGCTTTTCCAACCTTGGGATTCTGTGAGATTCCTGCTGGGCAGCGACTCTGGCTGCTGCTGCTGCTGCCCCGTTTCCCTGGGGTCCTGAGTCTATCTCACCCAGACAAGGGGCTATTTTTAGCTCCACGTGTCTCCAGAGCACGAGCTGGCCAGGCTGAAGCACGTGTTTGACCTCTGAGGGATCCTTTCTCCTCCCTTGCAGGACTATTTTCAGGACCTATAAGTGTTCTATAGGATCAGGTAGAAATGCTATAGGAGCATCCTGTCCGACCCCTTTGCAGGTCCCAAAATATCTGAGCTTCTAGGTGTGAAGGCAGTGCAGGTCTTGCCTGGCTGCTCCTGTAGTCCCTCCCTTTGCAAACTGGTTTAACTGGGGCAGAGAATCCCCCCCCTTCCCCCCAAAAAACCTCCCACCCAACACCCCACGTTATGAAACCGCAGAGGCAGCTCGAGCAGCATCGCTGTCGGCAGGAGAGTGGGAACAGCCCAGCCTGGACACAGGGATGAAATCCAGTGATGGATTGGGTAGTGTTAGGGGGGGGTCTTGGAGGCCCCCTTGGGGGTGCAGAAGGGCTCAGGGACATGTGTGGGTCTCTGCCCCATGTCTTGGTGGATGAGAAGCTTCCCCTGAGCCAGCAGTGAGCTCCTGCAGCTGGGAAGGGTGATGGGATCCTGGGCTCCATCAGCAGAGGGGTGGCAGCAGGGACAGGGAGGGGATTGTCCCTCTCTGCTCTGCCCTGGGGAGGCCCCAGCTGGAGTCCTGTGTCCAGAGCTGGGGCCCAACACAAGAAAGATGTGGGGCTGTTGGAGAGGGGTCAGAGGAGCCATGGAGATGCTCAGGGGGCTGGAGCAGCTCCCTTATGGAGAGAGGCTGAGGGAGCTGGGCTGGGTCAGCCTGGAGAAGAGAAGGCTGTGGGGGGACCTCATTGCAGACTTCCAGTCCCTGAAGGGAGCAGAGGAACAGGAGGGGAATCAGCTTGTTCAAGGGCAGAGACTGGCAGGACAAGGGGGCTGGAGTGAAGCTGGAGGAGGGAAGGGTGAGAGGAGATATTAGGGGGAAGTTCTTTGCAGAGAGAGTGGTGAGGGGCTGGAACAGGCTGCCCAGAGAGGGGGTGGATGCCCCATCCCTGGGGGTGTTCAAGGCCAGGTTGGATGGGGCCCTGGGCAACCTTGTGTAGCTCCAGGCCTGGAGGTTGGTGTCCCTGCCTGTGGCAGGGGGGTTGGAGCTCTGTGATCCTTGGGGTCCCTTCCAACCCATGCCATTCTATGATTCCTTGGGTGTGCAGGGATGTTACAGAGCACCCTGAGGAATGTGGTGATGCTGAGGAGGGTGAAGCCCCCACCCCAGGGTCCCTGCTAACCCCTTTCTCCATCAGAGCTGTACAGCTACACCGAGGAGCCTGAGCTCAGCACCAACCAGAGATGCTTCGAGGAGGATTTTCACACTCAAGGTACCAGCTGTGGGGTCAGCACCCCCCAGGGGTTCAGGGCAGCCCCCCTTGGGTGAGAGTGGGAGCACTGGGGAGGCACCCAGCTGGTTGTCCTGTCCCTGTTGCAGTGCAGGGCAGGAGGTGGCTGGAGCTGGATGGGGCTCAGCAGAAGGCCTATGTCATGCATCTGCTGGATGGGCTGGAGGTGGTCAACAGGGACAAGAGGCTCAAAGTGGCACGGGCCATCCTCTACCTGGCCCAGGGTAAGGACCACATCCCCCATGTAACCCCTGGCTGGCTTCATCACCAGGGTTTGGGAGAAGCCTTCTCTTGGGGTTGCACCAGGTTGGTGCAACCAGCAGTGGAGCTTCTTCCTGGGACAGTCCCATGTGCTCCAGGGCAGCTCCTTCCTAACCAGTGCCTCCCTTTGGGTATCTCCAGGTGTCTTTGGAGACTGTGATAATGAGGGTGATGTCCTGCACTGGTCTAGACACAACAGCTTCCTCCTGTACCAGCTGGGAACCTTCACTGCCTTCCTGGAACTGCTCAACATGGAGATTGAGTGAGAAGACCTGTGCTGCTTTCCTCCACCTCCTCACCCTCCTTGTCTTCATCTTCTTTCTCCTTGCCCTCCTCACCCTCCTCTTAATCTTCTTTCTCCCCATTCTTCTTGCCCTCCTCATCTTCTTCCTACCATCACAGAGTAATTTAGGTTGGAGAACACCACTGAGATGCTCATATCCAACTGTTGACCCAGCACTGCCAAGCCCACAGCTAAACCATGTCCCTCAGCACCACATCTACACATCAGTCCAACACCACTGTGTCAACTAAACCGTGTCCTGGAACACCATGGCTACACATGGTTTGAAGCCCTCCAGGGATGGGGACTCCACCACCTCTCTGGGCAGCCTGGGCCAAGGCCTGACCACTTGTTCAGTGAAGAAATGCTTCCTAATATCCAACCTAAACCTCCCCTGACACAATTAGAGACCACTTCCTCTCCTCCTCTTGCTAGTTACTTGGAAGAGACCAACCCCTACCTCACTACACCCTCCTTCCAGGGAGTTGTAGAATGAGGAGGTCTCCCCTCAGCCTCCTCTTCTCCAGGCTCAACACCCCCAGCTCCCTCAGCTGCTCCTCAGAGGATTTGCCCTCCAGCCCCTTCCCCAGCCTGGTTGCCCTTCTCTGGACTCGCTCCAGGACCTCAATGTCCTTCTGATGCTGAGGAGCCCAGAACTGGACCCAGCACTCGAGCTGCAGCCTCCCCAGTGCCCAGTCCAGGCACCAGTCACTGCCCTGGTCCTGTTGGCCACACCATTGCTGACACAAGCCAGGATGCTGTTGGCCTTCTTGGCCACCTGAGCACACTGTTAGCTCGTGGTCAGACAGGTGTCAACCAATACCTCCAGGTCCTTTTCTGCTGGGCACCTTTCCAGCCACTCTGCCCCCAGCTTCTTCTGTACTTCCCCATTCTGAGAGGCTGAGGGAGCTGGGCTGGGTCAGCCTGGAGAAGAGAAGGCTGTGGGGGGACCTCATTGCAGCCTTCCAGTCCCTGAAGGGAGCAGAGGAACAGGAGGGGAATCAGCTTGTTCAAGGGCAGAGACTGGCAGGACAAGGGGGCTGGAGTGAAGCTGGAGGAGGGAAGGGTTAGAGGAGATATTAGGGGGAAGTTCTTTGCAGAGAGAGTGGTGAGGGGCTGGAACAGGCTGCCCAGAGAGGGGGTGGGTGCCCCATCCCTGGGGGTGTTCAAGGCCAGGTTGGCTGGGGCCCTGGGCAACCTTGTGTAGCTCCAGGCCTGGAGGTTGGTGGCCCTGCCTGTGGCAGGGGGGTTGGAGCTCTGTGATCCTTGGGGTCCCTTCCAACTCATACCATTCTATGATTCTCACCCTCTTCTTCTGTCCTCCTCACCCTCTTCCATCACCCTCCTCCTCTTCATTTTCTCTGTACCTATGCTCCTTTCCCTCTTCCTCTCTCTCCTTCCTCTTCCTCACCGAGAACCAGGAAGGTGCTACAGCCATAGCATGACCCCCAGCATGGTGCTTCTACTGCTGCAGATGTGGGCTTGGGGGTCAGGGTGAGGACCCAACCATGCCTGGTGCCTGGCACTGAGCTTGTCCCCTTGTCCCCTTCCCCACAGCAACAGCCAGGCCTGCAGCAGTGCCCTGAGGAAACCAGCCATCTCACTGGCCGACAGCACAGAGCTCAGGTAACCCCTCCAGCGTGTCAAGTGGAGGCTGTGGGACAGCTTCTGGGGAGAAAGTGGCCTCTACTTTGCAGTGTCACCTCCCTATCCTGTCAGGGTTCTGCTGAGTGTCATGTACCTGATGGTGGAGAACATCCGTGTGGAGCAGGAGGCAGATCCCCCCGAGTGGAAAACCTGCAGGGAGACCTTCAGGATGGAACTGAGTGAGCCCCAAAGCTCATTGTGCCCTAACGAGGTCCCTTTGTTGTCCTGGACCAGCAGGGAGACCTTAGGGATGGGGAAAATTGTCTGAGCCTGCTCCTGGCTCCTCTGTCCCCCAGGTTTCCCTGTGCACACTGAGGAGCCATTCGCTCTTCTGCTCTTCACGATGGTGACCAAGTTCTGCAGTGGCCATGCTCCACACTTCCCCATGAAGAAGGTGCTGCTCCTGCTCTGGAAGGTGCTTCTGGTGGGTGTGAATTGTTTTTCCAGACGTGGGTTGTTTTGGGAGTAGTGCTGAGGGAGCCTGGATGTTCCCCACTGCTCCATCCAACCTTAACCAGGCATGGAAAGCTGACCCAAGGCAGCTGGTTCTGGGCAAGGGTGGGCTGAGCCATGTAGAGGATGTGGGGTGGGGGAGAAGTCTGGAGGATGAACCAGTGACATGGTGTCTTCATCCTCAACTCTGCAGTTTGATGGGCTCAGGCTGCTGCTCCTCTGGAAGCTCAGAAGAGCCACATAGTCCAGGTGGGATGTCTCCTCCTCACTTTCTCCCCTCTCTTGTTGGTCCCTAGTTCACACTGGGTGGATTTGAAGCCCTCCAAGGGATGAAGGTGAGGAAGAGGGAGGAGCTGGGGCTGCCCCCCTTGCCAGAGGACAGCATCCAGGTGATGAGGAGCATGCGTGCTGCATCGCCTCCCACCTACTCCATCGAGCTGCTGGAGCAGCAGCAGAAGCAGCGTGGCCACCGCAGCCGCAGGGTAAGAGCAGGCACGTGGTCCTGGTGCATGGACCAGGATGCTTTTCCCATGGGGACCATGGAAATGGGTGTTTCCAACTGACCCTTCCACAGTTTGGGTTGGAAGGGACCCCAAGGATCACAGAGCTCCAACCCCCCTGACACAGGCAGGGCCACCAACCTCCAGGCCTGGAGCTACACAAGGTTGCCCAGGGCCCCAGCCAACCTGGCCTTGAACACCTCCAGGGATGGGGCATCCACCCCCTCTCTGGGCAGCCTGTTCCAGCCCCTCACCACTCTCTCTGAAAAGAACTTCCCCCTAATATCTCCTCTAACCCTTCCCTCCTCCAGCTTCACTCCAGCCCCCTTGTCCTGCCAGTCTCTGCCCTGGAACAAGCTGATTCCCCTCCTGTTCCTCTGCTCCCTTCAGGGACTGGAAGGCTGCAATGAGGTCCCCCCACAGCCTTCTCTTCTCCAGGCTGACCCAGCCCAGCTCCCTCAGCCTCTCTCCATAGGGGAGCTGCTCCAGCCCCCTGAGCATCTCCATGGCTCCTCTGACCCCTCTCCAACAGCCCCACATCTTTCTTGTGTTGGGCCCCAGCTCTGGACACAGGACTCCAGCTGGGGCCTCAGGAGGGCAGAGCAGAGAGGGACAATCCCCTCCCTGTCCCTGCTGCCACCCCTCTGCTGATGGAGCCCAGGATCCCATCACCCTTCCCAGCTCCAAGAGCACACTGCTGGCTCAGGGGAAGCTTCTCACCCCCCAGAACCCCCAGGTCCTTCTCAGCAGGGCTGCTCTCCAGGAGCTCTTCTCCCAGTCTGTATCTATGGCTGGGATTCTTCCAGCCCAAGTGCAACACCTCACACTTCTCAGTGATGAACCTCATTGGGTTCACCCAGGCCCACCCTGCCATCCAGCCCCCAGCCATCTTCAACTACACCAGGTTGCTCAGAGCCCCATCACAGAATTGTGGGGGTTGGAAGGAACCTCAAGAGATCATCGAGTCCAAGCCACCCATCCAACCTGGCTTTGAGTGTTTCCAGGGATGGGGCATCTTTAACCTCCTTGGGCAACCTGTGTGAGGTCTCACCACCCTCATAAAAAAGTTCTTGCTTAGTCTTGTCTGAATCCAACCTCTTTTAGCTTAAAACCATGACCCCTTGTCCTATCACAGGAGGCCCTGCCAAAATGCCTCTCCCCTTCTTGCTTAGTCCCCTGTAAGGAGTTGAAAGGCCACACTAAGCTCTCCCCAGAAGCAGCTTCTCTTCTCCAGGCTGAGCCAGCCCAGCTCTCCCAGCCTGGCTCCAGAGCAGAGGGGCTCCAGCCCTCCCACCATCTCCATGGCCTCCTCAGGACTCCAACAGCTCTATGTCCTCCTTGTCCTGGGGACCCCCGAGCTGGAGGCAGCACTGCAGGGGGGTCTGTGTCCCACAGTGGAGCAGAGGGGCAGAATCCCCCTTTCCCAGCCCTGCTGGGGATGCAGCCCAGGACATGGGTGGCTTCCTGGGCTGCCAGCACACATTGCTGGGTCATGTTAACCTTGTCATCCACTCACTTCAGTTGTGGTGGATCAGGCCCATGATGTGCTTGATCTGGAGGAAGCAAGAGGACATCCTGGCCCTGTGGTGGAGGGTTGATAAGCACTGAGGAGCAAACTGCTCACAGCAAGCTTGGGTTGTTTTTAGCTCCACTCTTGGAGTTGCTGTGTTATGGTCCCAGCATGAGAAGTCACAGAATCTGCCCAGAGAGGGGGTGGGTGCCCCATCCCTGGGGGTGTTCAAGGCCAGGTTGGATGGGGCAACCTTGTGTAGCTCCAGGCCTGGAGGTTGGTGGCCCTGCCTGTGGCAGGGGGGTTGGAGCTCTGTGATCCCAGGGGTCCCTTCCAACTCAGACCATTCTGTGATTCTATAGGGGTTGGAAGGGACCTCAAGAGATCATTTGGTCCAATCCCCCTGCCTCTTCTGAGAGGATAGTTGCTCTAAAAGCTAAGGTGGAAAATGGGGTCACACCTCCTAGAGCAGCAAGGCTCGAAGTACAGAGCAGGCTGTTCCTTGTCCACGTTCTCCATGGTAATGGCTAGGAAGCAAATCCTTCACCTGAGGAACCTCAAGGAGCTTGATCCTTCCAGGGTGGAGAGATGTGGTGCCAGCAGCTGGGAGGGAGATGAAATCCATGGATTAACTTGACTTTCTCCTTCCCCTTTCTGCTGCAGCCCCTGGTGAAGCAAGACAGTTTGGATATCTACAACGAGAGAGATCCCTTCAAGAACGATGAAGGAGGGGTTGATGAAGAGGAGAACGATGATGTGGACAGTGGGATTGAGGGGGAACTGGACCTGATGGACCGGGACACCATTATCCCCACCGTGCCCGCTCAGCGCCCACCTATTGAAAGGGTGTCATTCCCCAAAGGGCTCCCCTGGGCCCCCAAAGTCAGGTAAAGCTCTCTGGTTTCACTGCCATCCTCCCAGTCCTACGTGTCCTGGAGTTTGCTGCAGGTAGAACATGAGATGGGCAAGTTTGTTGGCTTCTGGCAAGTTGAACTGGAGGGAATCCAGTTCTCTTGTTATTGTCTGAGTTGGTTCTGTCTGGTCTGGGTTTAGCTGAGCCCCTCCTCAGGCTTTACTAACCAAGCAGGACCAAGCTTGGCCAATAAGTGACAATCCCATTTTGGACAATGCAGGTTGTACTGGGAAGGAGGATTGTGCTGGGAGGCAGTGGGAGCAGGGTCAGCTTTCCCAACCAGCACCAAGGGACCTCAGTAGGGCAGGGTCCTAGGCTGGTCACCTGGGGAACTGGTTAATGACATCACCTCTTGCTTTTTGAGTGGGACTCTTGTCTTGCTGGGTGAAGCCTTCTTGAATGGTCCTGCTCTGAGGTAAGAAATGGGAGGGAAACATCTGAGGATAGAGAACTTGGTGCCTTCTCTTCCTAGCACCAGTTCTGCCACGTGTGATATAGGGGGAGGATTAGGAAGAGAGGGTGAAATCCTCCTCTGTCCCCTCCCTCTAATCTGCCAGGAGTTTGTTGTTCACCTGAAGCCTGGATTTGTACCCTCTAAGCTGGGAGGACATGTTGATCTGCCTGAGGGTGGGGAGGCTCTTCAGAGGGGTCTGGCCAGGCTGGACCCATGGGCTGAGACCAGAAGGATGAGGTTCAACAAGGCCAAGGGCAGAGTGCTGCACATGGGACAGAACAACCCCCAGCAGAGCTACAGGCTGGGGGAGACTGGCTGGAGAGCTGCTGGGAGAAGGACCTGGGGGTGTTGGGTGACCTCAGCCTGACCATGAGCCAGCAGGGTGCCCAGGGGCCAGGAAGGCCAAGGGCATCCTGGCTTGTGTCAGAGCCAGTGTGGCCAGTAGGTGTGGGGAGGGGATTGTGCCCCTGGACTGGGCACTGGTGAGGCTGCAGCTCGAGTGCTGGGTCCAGTTCTGGGCTCCTCAGCATCAGAAGGACATTGAGGTCCTGGAGCGAGTCCAGAGAAGGGCAACCAGGCTGGGGAAGGGGCTGGAGGGCAAATCCTCTGAGGAGCAGCTGAGGGAGCTGGGGGTGTTGAGCCTGGAGAAGAGGAGGCTGAGGGGAGCCCTTCTCCCCACCTCCCCTGCCCTGCCAGGAGGGTGCAGAGAGGTAGGCGATGGTCTCTTCAGCCAGGGTCCAGGAGATGGGACAAGGGGCAATGGGCTCAAGCTGCCCCAGGGCAGGGTCAGCTCAGCTGGGAGGGCAAAGTTCTTCCCTGGCAGAGTTGTGGGGCTGTGGCACAGGCTGCCCAGGGAGGGGGCTGAGTCCCCAGCCCTGGGGGTGTTTCCCAGCCGGGGAGATGAGGTGCTCAGGGATCTGGTTTAGCACAGGACAGGGACGGTTGGACTTGATGATCTCAAAGTGCTTTTCCAACTGTGTGATTCTGATTTAATCTGGTGTCTATAAATCACAGCAGCCAATCCATCATTTCAGTGCAGGAGCAGTGATGGGGTTAAGTGTGTCTGAGCAGAGCAGGGCCAGATTTGGTTTCCCACGTGGGTCTCCACACACGTGGTGCCATCCTACTCCCTGTAACTTAATGCTCTCAGCCTCAAATGATCGTTGTTTTCCTTGGCTGGTGCCTGGAAATCCAGCTGGGTTTCTTTCTTCCTGTGAGAGCCTTGGCTCACAGCTCACAGCCTACTTGTGGTGCTGAGATCCTGACCTGTTCTCATGAAAGATGCTCAAGGTGGACAAGGTGTCAGCTTGGTCTCTCTCAGAGCACCATGTGCTCTGCCAGGTGGTGGAGATAACATTTGTTCACTCAAAGCGAGCAGATGCTGCTTGAAGATGCACATGGTAGGAGGACAGAAGGTGGAGAAAAAGATGCTGGTTGGAGAGAACTCCTCTCTGTTTATTTTACAGAGTCACAGAGCTGTAGGGGTTGGAAGGGACCTCCAGAGATCATCAGGTCCAACCCCCCTGCCAAAGCAGGGTCCCTCGGACAGGTCACACAGGGAGGCATCCAGATGGGGCTGGAATCTCTCCAGAGAAGGAGACTCCACACCCCCTGGGCAGCCTGTCCCAGGGCTCCCTCACCCTCACTGGGAAGAAGTTCTTCCCCACATTGGGGTGGAACTCCCTGTGCTCCAACTTGAGCCCATCGCCCCTTGTCCTGTCCCCACAGACCCTGAGAAGAGGCTGCCCATGTCCCCCTGTGTCCCACCCTTCAGCTATTGATCCCCATTGATCAGATCCCCTCTCAGGCTTCTTCTCTCCAGGCTGAACAGCCCCAGCTCACTCAGCCTTTCCTCACAGGGGAGATGCTCCAGGCCTTTCATCATCTCCATGTCCCTCCTCTGGACTCTCTCCAGGAGATCCCTGTCTTTTTGATCCCAGGGAGCCCAGAACTGGACACAACACTCCAGGTTGGGCCTGAGCAGGGCAGAGCAGAGGGGGATGCTCCCAGGGAGTTGCACAGCAGATACAAATGGTCTTTAGCTCACGTTGCTCCCATGAAATGAGAGCAATTCCAGCTCTAGCTCTAGCCCTCTGCTCCTAAGACCTCCAGAAATCAGTCCTAGAAAGTTCAAAGGTTGGTTCCAGGCTCTTGTCCTTTCTAAGCCTTTCTGTGACCTGGTGTATGTCTCTCTTCCAACCTTCTTGCTTTTGTTTCTCTGCTGCTCCCATCAGGCAGAAAGACATCGAGCATTTCCTGGAAGCAAGCAGGAACAAATTCATCGGCTTCACCCTGGGACAGTGAGTATCATGGCTGTAGGACCATCAAAATCTGTCTCATTAACTCCCATCAACCCAATTTAACTGGTGGGAGGTGTCTACAGGGCTTAGGTTTTGTCAGCTCCTCCAGCCTAAGGGACACATGGGACGATGTGACACAGTGCTGGATCTTCTTGGGGCTCCAGCAGTGCTCTCTGTGTTCTAAAGACTTGTTCTTGGAGATGTTGGCCACCAAGGAGCTCTTTCTATTAAAAATCAGACCTAGCCTAGAATAAGTGACTGCTGGGCCAAGCCAGGGACTGGTTTGATGCAGGAGGGAGTTGGGACAACCTGGTATCCACAGGGAATTCCCTGGTTTGGGAGTAAATCAAGCTGTGGGTGCAGAGTCATCCTGGCACGGGCTCAGATGGGTATGTTTGGTTTGGGTGCAGTGCTGGGCTCTAGCTGGCTCAGTGCAGAGACCTGATTTCACCCCAATTCTTCACCCCTACATCACCCTCTGTGGTGCAGACTGTTCTGGGGAGGAGATGGAAGGGTGGGAAGCTCACGCCAACACCTCTCCTAATTCCTGACCCATCTGGGATGCGTTCAGTAGCTTCAGCAGGCTCCAGGATCCCACTTTAACTTTGTAGGACATGGAAGTGTTAAACCCAGATCTTCCCAGTCTCATATTTCCCCTCTTTCATCCTCCACAGAGACACTGAGACCTTGATAGGGCTACCACGGCCCATCCATGAAAGCGTGAAGACCCTGAAGCAGGTAAGGTGGTGGCTCCACGCACAGCACTTGGCTGGAGCAGCCCAGAAAGCCTTGCCAAGCAGCACTCAGCTTGTCTAACCTCATCCCTTGCTAGTTTTGCTCCCTGGCACTCAGCAGATGCTCTGAGGTGGGATCAGACCCACAGGGATCTCATGGAAGTGAGGAAATCATTGGCCAAGACCACCAGGGGTTTGCAGGGCATCATATGTATAAACTTAGAACAAATCTAAAGGGGTTTCTTCTTGTTAGCTGTCACAGGAGAAGCTACTGGAGCTTCTTGCAGGATTTGGGGTAAAAAATGGAGAACTGAGTCCTCTGAGATTCCAAGTAGATTGTCCAGCACTTGGACTTTCCCTTTATCCCTTTGCTGCCATGTTTTGAAGGTGACACTTCCAGAGATGGCTTTGGACATACATGCCCAGACATTCCCAAGGCCAGCCTGCAGTGGAGGGAGATTCACATGGAGGGAAACACCTCCAGAGGCCCACTGACCCTATCTAAAGTCTGGATCACCTTTTGGAGGTGATTGTTCCTTTCCATTTACTTCCTCCTTACTTACTAGAAGGAGTAGGTGGAACTAATCAAAGGCTCAATGTGTGAGGAGCTTCAGGGACAGAGGGATGTCCCATATCAAGATGAGTTCTCATCTGCTGTGACCTATAAACCTCAGATATGGCTGAGATCATCAAATGCTGTCATTGCTGTCTCTGTTTCATCCTTCATTATGACATTGCTCTGCCTCTTTGCTTTGCCAGCACAAGTATGTCTCCATCTCAGACATCCAGATCAAGAACGAGGAGGAGCTGGAGAAGTGCCCCATGTCTCTGGTAAGAAGTTGCTGGTTCCCCATCACTAGACAGACTAGGTATTGTCCTTGGACACACCTTGGAGGCTCTTTTTTCCTATCTATCTATTTCTTGATCAAATGTAGGAGTAGAAAAGAGCTTGGAGCTTCCTGCAGTCACCACGTGGCTGTGCCCATCATTAGGTGCTTGAGCTGGGTGTACTGGAGGTGACACATATCTCAAGTTGTGTGGACTGGAAATACTTTGATTTTTCCCTTGTTTCTAACATTTCTCCATGCCAGGGGGAAGAGGAGGTCCAAGAAACCCCTTGTGAGATCTTGTATCGAGCGATGTTGTACAATCTCCCCCAGTACATGGTAAGCCCCTGTCCCTCAGAAGGCTTTGGAGTTGGCAGTGGTGACCATCTGTGAGCTACAGGGCTCCTGGGGTGTGTTCAAGGACTTCATGGTGAGATTTTAGCGTGCTGAGGTCCTAGCACAGGGTGCCCAGGGAAGCTGGGGCTGCCCCAGGATCCCTGGCAGGGTTTAAGGCCAAGTTGGATGGGGCTTGGGGCACCCTGGGCTGATGGAGGGGGGTGTCCCTGCCTATGGAAGGGGGTGGGCACTGGGTGGGCTTTGAGGTCCCTCCAAACTCAAGCCAGTGTGAGATTCTTAGTAGACATGGTTGTGGTGAGTTGACAGTTGGATTTGATGATGTTGGAGGTCTTTTCCAACCTTGAAGATTCTGGTTCCTCAATGCCAAGTGGGTCATGTGCTCTCCATCCCTATGGAGAGACAAACCCACCTAAACACATTCAGCTCCACGTGTCCCTTGTGTGATTTCATCCATGATGCCTTAAAGCTCAGATGGAGCTGCCCTGCTCCTCACCCTTGCTCTGTCTGTCCAGGGTATAAAAGGAGAAGTTGAGCCTTGGCATAGTCAGTCCATCATGAGCAGAGCTTGGGCTGGGGAAACCCCTGTAGACTTGGCTTGAAGTTGTCCAGTTTCAGCAAGTGAAGGAGAAGGAAGGAAAGAATGTCCCTTCTTGGGAGCATCCCTCCACGCCTGCCCCTTCTTGGGAGCATCCCTCCACGCCTGCCCCTTCTTGGGAGCATCCCTCCACGCCTGCCCCTTCTTGGGAGCATCCCTCCACGCCTGCCCCTTCTTGGGAGCATCCCTCCACGCCTGTCCTTGCCTGCAGATAGCTTTGCTGAAGATCCTCCTTGCTGCAGCACCCACCTCAAAAGCCAAGACCGACTCCATCAACATCCTGGCAGATGTCTTGCCTGAAGAGATGCCGTAAGTCCTTGAGGAGGTGGCCACCAGCCATCCCAGATTTGCTACAAAGCTTTGGATGGGGAGGAGAGTTGGGGTTTGCCAATTGGGTTGGGGGGGCTCCAGATTTGGGGGTGTCTCTTTGGATGGGTGCAAGCTGCTCTTGCTGGGGGTGAAAGGATGAGGATGCCAGGTTGTCAGGAGCACGATGATTTGAGCTGCTGTGCTCAGCTAAGTGACACAAGTCTTAAAGTCTTGTTAATTAACACAAATCATAAAGACATGTGAGCATTCTGGCTGAGAAACTGGCTGCCACTGGCCTGGACAGGGGGACCCTCTGCTGGGTTAAAAGCTGGCTGGATGGCCGGGCCCAAAGGGTGGTGATGAGGCCAGTCAGGAGTGGCATCCCCCAGGGCTCAGTCCTGGGTCCAGTCTTGTTCAACATCTTTATCACTGACCTGGATGGAGGGATTGGATGCTCCCTCAGTCAGTTTGCAGATGACACCAAACTAGGAGGAAGTGTTGATCTGCCTGAGGGTGGGGAGGCTCTTCAGAGGGATCTGAACAGGCTGGACCCATGGGCTGAGTCCAATGGGATGAAGTTTAACAAGGCCAAGTGTAGAGTGCTGCACATGGGACACAACAACCCTGTGCAGTGCTACAGGCTGGGGGAGACTGGCTGGAAAGCTGTCAGGCAGAGAAGGACCCGGGGGTGTTGGGTGACCTCAGACTGACCAGGAGCCAGCAGTGTGCCCAGGGGCCAGGAAGGCCAAGGGCATCCTGGCTTGTGTCAGAGCCAGTGTGGCCAGTAGGTGTGGGGAGGGGATTGTGCCCCTGGACTGGGCACTGGTGAGGCTGCAGCTCGAGTGCTGGGTCCAGTTCTGGGCTCCTCAGCATCAGAAGGACATTGAGGTCCTGGAGCGAGTCCAGAGAAGGGCAACCAGGCTGGGGAAGGGGCTGGAGGGCAAATCCTCTGAGGAGCAGCTGAGGGAGCTGGGGGTGTTGAGCCTGGAGAAGAGGAGGCTGAGGGGAGCCCTTCTCCCCACCTCCCCTGCCCTGCCAGGAGGGTGCAGAGAGGTGGGCGATGGTCTCTTCAGCCAGGGGCCAGGAGATGGAACAAGGGGCAATGGGCTCAAGCTGCCCCAGGGCAGGGTCAGCTCAGCTGGGAGGGCAAAGTTCTTCCCTGGCAGAGTTGTGGGGCTGTGGCACAGGCTGCCCAGGGAGGGGGCTGAGTCCCTAGTCCTGGGTGTATTCAAAAAAAGGGTAGATGAGGTACTTAGGGATGTGGTTTAGTTTAGGATGAGAATGGTTGGACTTGATGATCTTCAGAGGTCTTTTCCAACCCTGTGATTCTGTGATATGGTAGATGTTCTCCATACCACTCCCTGAGGATTGCTGGTGGGGGACAATCAGCTTTTCTTTAATGCACTTTGGTGTCACCAGGCAGGAGGGGCTGGAAATGGAGTCCCAGAGGGACTTTGCTTCCTTAGAGCCTCTCCAGATGAATGAGAACTCACCAATCCCTTAGTTATTCTTGCTCCCATGCCCACCGTGAGGTCACCTTCTCTCCCCCCAACCCAGCATCACCGTTCTCCAGAGCATGAAGCTGGGGATTGATGTGAACAGACACAAAGAGATCATTGTGAAGAGCATCTCAGCTTCGCTGCTGCTGCTCCTCAAGCACTTCAAGCTGAACCACATCTACCAGGTGAGTGTAGAGGAGGGGTTGGCCATTGCCATGCTGGTCTTGAAACTGGTGTGTCCCCATAGACCTTCTCCTCAAAGACCTCTCCAGGAGTGGTTTCCATGAGGAGAAAAATTCATGCCATGGCTGATCAGGTTAAAATTTAGGAGATCCAACGAGCACGAGCCGCCCCAGCAGGAAAGGGGAGGGGATGGGGGTTAGACATGACACCCTTTTGCTCTGTCTCATCTCCAACAGCCAGAAATAGTGCTGGGTAGGACTTCATGAGGTCAGCTAATCCGGTCCTGTGTCCCTTGGGAGGATCAAGTTCTTGGGGCTCTGGTTTCAGCAGAGCCTGAGGTCCTCACCCTTGGTGCAACCTGACTTCTGTTTCATCTGTGTGTCACCAATCAGGCTGCACCCACTGTGGGGTGGTGAAAATAAGACCAAGGGCTGATCTGAGCTGTGGCTGGTTCTCCACCCACCTCACAAGCCAAATGATTAGTATTGTCTAATTTAATTGTCGTGTTTTGGGAGGAGTGGGTGACACACAGGACACTGCGCTGCCATCCAGAGAGACCTGGACAGGCTGGAGAGCTGGGCAGGGAGAAACCTAATGAAATTCAACAAAAGCAAGTGGAGAGTCTGGCACCTGGGGAGGAATAAAGGCTGGAATCAGTACAGGCTGGGGGTGAGCTGCTGGAGAGGAGCTCTGTGGAGAAGGACCTGGGGGTCCTGGTGGGTGACAGGGTGGCCATGAGCCAGCAGTGTGCCCTGGGGGCCAAGAAGGCCAGTGGGATCCTGGGGGGCATCAAGAGGAGTGTGGCCAGAAGGTCAAAGGAGGGGATCCTTCTTCCCTCTGCGGGTGGTGGTTCACTGGCCCAGGTTGCCCAGAGAGGTGGTGGAGGCCCCATCCCTGGAGACATTCAAGGTCAGGCTGGATGGGGCTCTGAGCACCCTGCTCTAGTGAAGATGTCCTTGCCCACTGCAGGGTGGGACTAGATGGGCTGGGAAGGTCCCTTCCCACCTAATGCAGCTTGGGGTTCTATGAAATTTGAGAAGGGACTGGGGCAGCAACAGGAGCTACGTGTTTTCTCCTTTAATAGCTGCATCTCCTCTTTCCCTCTTCCCCATTTGCAACACCACAGCCATGGGGTGCAGCTACTCCAACACCACTGCCACAAAGCCTTGGTGTCCACTCTATGGCAAAGACAAGTTGTCCCACTGGCCAGAGTTGCTGTATATCCTCATACAGAGGATTTCTGTGAGGGGGAGATGGTCTGTGAGGTGTCCAGAGCAAACCATCAAGACTGCTTTGCTGTCTGCTGGGAACAGGTTTCCATTCCCAGGTGATGCTCCCAGTTGTTCCAGCTAAAGCTGACCTGTTTCACTTCTCTCCCTCAGTTTGAGTACGTGTCCCAACATTTGGTGTTTGCCAACTGCATCCCGCTGATCCTGAAGTTCTTCAACCAGAACATCATGTCTTACATCACTGCCAAAAACAGGTAGAGCCACTTCTGGGGATGATGGAGAGAGATGATGGAGCAGGGAGGCTTTGTGCATGAGGAACCCTAACACATGGTGGGACCAAGGGACCTCTGGTCCCAAGCATGGCTTTGGGGCAGTATGTTCCCGTCTGCAGGAACATGTTGGAGGGGAGCAAATCCCTTCTGCTTAGTGAGGAAGGCTGGATGAGAGGGTTCCAATCTCTTCTGGATGAGTAAAATCCACACAGACCCATCTTGCTGCCAGCAGACTTGTTTTCATCTTTATGTGGGTCCTGGAAAGCAGTTCAATGCTGCTGGGCATCTGTGGGCCAGAGCCTCACAAAGCCTAGACTGGAGTAGAGTCTTCTGCCAATGGGATCCTGGGCTCCATCAGCAGAGGGGTGGCAGCAGGGACAGGGAGGGGATTGTCCCTCTCTGCTCTGCCCTCCTGAGGCCCCAGCTGGAGTCCTGTGTCCAGAGCTGGGGCCCAACACAAGAAAGATGTGGGACTGTTGGAGAGGGGTCAGAGGAGCCACGGAGATGCTCAGGGGGCTGGAGCAGCTCCCCTATGAAGAGAGGCTGAGGGAGCTGGGCTGGTTCAGCCTGGAGAAGAGAAGGCTGTGGGGGGACCTCATTGCAGCCTTCCAGCCCCTGAAGGGAGCAGAGGAACAGGAGGGGAATCAGCTTGTTCAAGGGCAGAGACTGGCAGGACAAGGGGGCTGGAGTGAAGCTGGAGGAGGGAAGGGTTAGAGGAGAGATTGGGGGGAAGTTCTTTGCAGAGAGAGTGGTGAGGGGCTGGAACAGGCTGCCCAGAGAGGGGGTGGGTGCCCCATCCCTGGAGGTGTTCAAGTCCAGGTTGGATGGGGCCCTGGGCAACCTTGTGTAGCTCCAGGCCTGGAGGTTGGTGGCCCTGCCTGTGGCAGGGGGATTGGAGCTCTGTGATCCTTGGGGTCCCTTCCAACCCAGCCCAGTCTGGGATTCTATGATTTTCCACTTTTTTTATAGCTTTAAATCAGCTTTCCCAACTTCTGCTGGTTTTGGATAGCTGCCATTCCCTTTCCCTTCTGATCTGAGGAAGACACAAACCCCATTTGGAGTCTGTGTGGGGACTGGCTGGACTGCAGCACATCAGTGTAGGAACAGCAGGAGCACAGCTCTTTGGAAGGATGGGGCAGGATTTTCCCTGCTCAGAGGGGAGCACTGCAGGGGATGTTGCCATCAGGATGATGCAAAGATCCATTTTTCTTGCCTTCTGATGCTCTTTTTGTTGCTCTTCAGCTGTGTGTGTAGGCTGGTCTGTCTCCTGCCTGGTATGGTTGGGGTGGGTATGTGTGAAGAGGCACACATGGAGAACCAGAAAGGAGTAACAGTCATTCTGGTGCTGGTGAACATTCCCACTTTGATCCTGTGCTTCACAGGCGCTTAAGTGAGGAGGAAACGTAGCCCAGGAGCACTCAGAATCCTCCTCTGCTTTCTGGTGGGGGGGTTTCACAGGCAGGACGTGGTCCTGGGAGATGAGGTGGGGGTTGGAGCCGGATGATCTGATCCAGGGAGGTTTAGCTCCTCTGCCCAGCCCAGGTTTGTCGGAGGGGAATGGTGTCAGGCAGTGCCCTGAGAAAGGGCCAGTGGGATTTTGTCACCTTTGGATGAAAGGACCCAGCAGCCCAGAAAGCCACCTGTGTCCTGGGCTGCATCCCCAGCAGGGCTGGGAAAGGGGGATTCTGCCCCTCTGCTCCACTCTGGGACACAGACCCCCCTGCAGTGCTGCCTCCAGCTCGGGGGTCCCCAGGACAAGGAGGACATGGAGCTGTTGGAGTCCTGAGGAGGCCATGGAGATGATGGGAAGGCTGGAGCCCCTCTGCTCTGGAGCCAGGCTGGGAGAGCTGGGCTGGCTCAGCCTGGAGAAGAGAAGCTGCTTCTGGGGAGAGCTCTGAGCCCCTTCCCATCCCTTGGGGGGCTCCAGAAGAGCTGGAGAGGGGCTGGTGCCCAGGGCAGGGAGGGCCAGGCCCAGGGTAATGGCCTTCAGCTGCAGGAGGGGCTGGAGAGGGGCTGGGAGGCAGAAATCCTTCCTGGGGAAGGGGGAGACCCTGGCACAGGGTGCCCAGAGAGGCTGGGGCTGCCCCTGGATCCCTGGCAGGGTTCAAGGATGGGTTGGATGGGGTTTGGGACACCCTGGGCTGGTGGGGGGTGTCCCTGCCCATGGCAGGGGTGGAACCAGATGACATTTGAGGTCCCTTCCAACCAAAACCAGTCTGGGATCCTGTGGTTCTCTGTCCAGTGATGCTGCAGTGGGAGACATCAGCAGTGATGCCATAGATGATGACTCACAACAAATGGGGCTCCTGGTCCTGAGCTGACTCCTGAGCTCTCCTGCCTGTGTCTGCACAGTACTTCTGGTTGTAGGGTTGCTCCTGGGTAGGAGCCAGCAAGGTGCATCTGGTCCTTGCAGTCAGACAAGTCCTTCACAGCCAGACTCTTTAAAGGAAACCTCTTTTAGGGGGACCTCCCAACCTTGGGTCTTCATCCTGGGTGGCACCTGACATGGTGAACATCACAAGTTGCTTGTAACAAAGAGTGAAGACAAGACCTGAAGCTGTGTGATAGCGTGTCCTTCTTAGATTGGTGCCATCTCAGGGCACAGGGAGCATCAGTGTGTGTGTGTGTGTGTGTGTGTGTGTGTGTGTATATATATATATTTATATATACACATTATATATATATTTTATATATATATATTTATTATTATTGGCTACCTTTACAAAGGCAGCAAGTCTGGAGAGCTTTGAAAGACCTAATGCCCCTTCTTGCTGGTAATCAGATCTCTCCATTTTAACCTAAGATCTGTTTTGGTATGGGGTCCCCCCCTTTTAAAAAATATGGACATGAATTGGTGTTTAAAAATATGGATATGAACTGGGGTTCCCCCCCCTTTTTAAAAATATGGATATGAATTGGGGTTCCCCCCCTTTTACAAAAATATGGATATGAATTGGGGGTCTCCCCCTTTTAAAAAATATGGATATGAATTGGGGTTCCCCCCCTTTTAAAAATATGGATATGAATTGGGGTTCCCCCCACTTTAAAAATATAGATATGAATTGGGGTCTCCCCCTTTTTAAAAAATGGATATGAATTGGGGTTCCCCCCCTTTTTAAAAATATGGATATGAATTGGGGTTCCCCCCCACTTTAAAAATATGGATATGAATTGGGGTTCCCCCCCTTTAAAAATATGGAGATGAATTGGGGTCCCCCCCTTTTTAAAAATATGGATATGAATTGGGGTTCCCCCTTTAAAAAATATGGATATGAATTGGGGTTCCCCCCACTTTAAAAATATGGATATGAATTGGGGGTCTCCCCCTTTTACAAAAATATGGATATGAATTGGGGGTCTCCCCCTTTTAAAAAATATGGATATGAATTGGGGTTCCCCCCCACTTTAAAAAAATGGGTATGAATTGGGGTTCCCCCCACTTTAAAAATATGGATATGAATTGGGGTTCCCCCCCTTTTTAAAAATATGGATATGAATTGGGGTTCCCCCTTTAAAAAATATGGATATGAATTGGGGTCCCCCCCCTTTTTAAAAATATGGATATGATTGGGGTTCCCCCCCACTTTAAAAATATGGATATGAATGGGGGTTCCCCCTTTAAAAAATATGGATATGAATTGGGGTCCCTCCCTTTTTAAAAATATGGATATGAATTGGGGTTCCCCCCCTTTTAAAAATATGGATATGAATTGGGGTTCCCCCCCTTTTAAAAATATGGATATGAGTACCTTATCTGCTGGGTCTTAATGGACCCAAATCCTTTGAGTCCCTCTTAATGCACCCACTTTGGAGCCGGGAGGAACTGACACCCTCCATTAAGCTGACATGTGGGGCAGTGGTGAGGTTGGGAGCCCATCTGGGTGCTGTCCACGCAATCAGAGATGAGGGAGGGAGTCACATCCATGTGGCACCAGCTCTGGGCTGCTTCCAATGCCCAATGTTCTGCCAGAGACGGGCTTGCAACCCCATCCAACCTCCATGGCAGTTCAAGCCCTGGGTGTTAGATTGCTGGGCAGAAACCACACAGAGTGTGGGACTGAGAAGGCTGTGGGGGGACCTCATTGCAGCCTGCCAGTCCCTGAAGGGAGCAGAGGAACAGGAGGGGAATCAGCTTGTGTTGTGTAACTGTGCTGGTCATTGAGCACCACTCCATCATCATTAAAAGTCCATTTCCTTCATTACTGCTACTCAAGTGATGCCTCACAGATCTGTGCATCTCAGCATCATGACACACAGGGCTGTGTATCTAGAAAAGTATGTTCTTGCAGCTGGGAAGGGCGATGGGATCCTGGGCTCCATCAGCAGAGGGGTGGCAGCAGGGACAGGGAGGGGATTGTCCCTCTCTGCTCTGCCCTCCTGAGGCCCCAGCTGGAGTCCTGTGTCCAGAGCTGGGGCCCAACACAAGGAAGATGTGGGGCTGTTGGAGAGGGGTCAGAGGAGCCACGAAGATGCTCAGGGGGCTGGAGCAGCTCCCCTATGGAGAGAGGCTGAGGGAGCTGGGCTGGGTCAGCCTGGAGAAGAGAAGGCTGTGGGGGGACCTCATTGCAGCCTTCCAGTCCCTGAAGGGAGCAGAGGAACAGGAGGGGAATCAGCTTGTTCAAGGGCAGAGACTGGCAGGACAAGGGGGATGGAGTGAAGCTGGAGGAGGGAAGGGTTAGAGGAGATATTGGGGGGAAGTTCTTTGCAGAGAGAGTGGTGAGGGGCTGGAACGGGCTGCCCAGAGAGGGGGTGGGTGCCCCATCCCTGGGGGTGTTCAAGGCCAGGTTGGATGGGGCCCTGGGCAACCTTGTGTAGCTCCAGGCCTGGAGGTTGGTGGCCCTGCCTGTGGCAGGGGGGTTGGAGCTCTGTGACCCTTGGGGTCCCTTCCAACCCATTCCAGTCTGTGATTCTATGAGAGTGGCTTTACAAACTGCTTTTTGGGTTTCCCTGGGTTTTAACAAGTCCCTTTCCTGCCTTTCCACAGCATCTCTGTCCTGGATTATCCCCACTGTACAGTCTGTGATCTGCCTGAGCTCACTGCTGAAAGCCTGGTAAGCAGCACAGAGAGGGGGGCCCTGTCCCTAGTAGTGTGGCATGCACTCCTCCAGCCTTGAAGATTCCTCCCCTTGCTCTTCTGATCCACTGTCAGCGATGAGGAGAGGGGGAGAAGGCTCTGCTGGAGTTGTGCACCCCATAAAAATAGTTGGGTTCAGAGTTTTCCCTTCTCCAAATAAGAGAGCCTGCCTTTAAGAAAGGATCTGCCCAGAGGCTGTTGCCTCCCAGGTTTAAATTGCTCTGAGCACTTGCACTTCCTAAGAGTAAGGAATTCAACTCAAAAAGGGGAGATTTAGGTTGGATTAGGAGAAAGTTCTTCCCTCTGAGGGTGGTGGATCCCTGGCCCAGGTTGCCCAGAGAGGTGGTGTCTCCCCATCCCTGGAGACATCCAAGGTCAGGCTGGATGGGGCTCTGAGCACCCTGCTCTAGTGAAGATGTCCCTGCTCACTGCAGGGTGGGACTAGATGGGCTGGGAAGGTCCCTTCCTACCCAACACATTCTATGGTAGATTCCCCCTCGTTTCTCTGAGCCAGAGCTGCTCATGAACCCCTCTAAGATGATGGTCCATCACATTTCTGCTGTGCTGCTGTGCTACAAATTTCTGCTGTGAGTTGATTATGCCAGATCAAATTTATATTAAAAAAAAGTGCTGTGGAGCACCTGTGGGTGGGTCTGGGATCATCCCACGTGGCTGGTGTGCTGGCTTGGTCCTCTTCCACTGTCCCATGCCTTTCCACCAGCACTTTTCACCTCCTTTTGGGTGCCTGCTCCTGGACATCACCACCTTCCTCATCAGCAGAATCAGGCTTGTGGGTTGTGCTGGCCCAAGGGCTACTTACTGAAGGTGTCCTGGCCAGGCTGGGTGTGATGGGGACAATCTGCAATGTGTGACATCCCCATCCTGGAGTGATGGGGACATTTGTGATGTGTGATGTCCCAATCCTGGCCTGATGGGGACATCTTTGACCTGTGATGTCCCAATCTTGGTGCTGTGGGGACATCTGTGATGTCCTGATCCCTGTGTGATGTCCTGATCCCGGTGAGATGTCCTGATCCCAGTGCGATGGTGACATCTGTGATGTGTGATGTCTTGATCCTGGCCCGATGGGGACATCTAGCGACATGTCACTGAGCGTTCCCATGGCTCAAGCTAATCCTTAACGCTCACACTAAGCTTTGGGGCTGTACAAGCCTGAACTTGTTGGGACAAAAGATTCCCAGTTCCCCTTTTCCCAGTAGGGTCTGGTCCCCAGTTTGGAAGCTGTGCCTCATTGCATTCCTCCAGCAGACTGGCTGGTGGCCTCATGGGAGACCAGTTTAGGTAGAAAATGTGCAGAAACTAACTGGGTTTTCCCAGGTGTGTTTGTCTTGGGGAGGATACCCCTGAACGTGGGGATGTAACCGAAATTAGCTGTGCCCTGGGCCTCAGGGCAGGTGCCTGTGTGTGTTTAAGTTCCTTCAGCCAATGTTTTAGGTCTTGTTTTGGCTTTTCTTCCTTTTTTTAATACTCTGCTGGACTGATTGTCCCTCTCTGCCCTCCTGAGGCCCCAGCTGGAGTCCTGTGTCCAGAGCTGGGCCCCAACACAAGAAAGATGTGGGACTGTTGGAGAGGGGTCAGAGGAGCCACGGAGATGCTCAGGGGGCTGGAGCAGCTCCCCTATGAAGAGAGGCTGAGGGAGCTGGGCTGGGTCAGCCTGGAGAAGAGAAGGCTGTGGGGGGACCTCATTGCAGCCTTCCAGTCCCTGAAGGGAGCAGAGGAACAGGAGGGGAATCAGCTTGTTCAAGGGCAGAGACTGGCAGGACAAGGGGGCTGGAGTGAAGCTGGAGGAGGGAAGGGTGAGAGGAGATATTAGGGGGAAGTTCTTTGCAGGGAGGGTGGTGAGGGGCTGGAACAGGCTGCCCAGAGAGAGGGTGGATGCCCCATCCCTGGGGGTGTTCAAGGCCAGGTTGGATGGGGCCCTGGGCAACCTTGTGTAGCTCCAGGCCTGGAGGTTGGTGGCCCTGCCTGTGGCAGGGGGTTGGAGCTCTGTGATCCTTGGGGTCCCTTCCAACCCAGACCAGTCTGTGACTCTATGATTTTCACACCCCAGGTGTCCCATGTCTCTCTCTTAGTGGATGTAACATGATTATGGTTTCAGTGGGTCCAACACAGGCTTGTGGGTGTTGGGTTTAACCATGGGTGAGGTCAGAAGTGCTCCAGAGAAGGGACCCTTTGGCTGTGGGGGGACTGTTGTCTCCACATGGTGTCAACTCTTGGGGTCTTCTTGGGAAATAACTATGTGGTGCAGAGGGAGCAGGTTAGGACAGGGCACTGAGCACTGGTCCTCCACTGGTTCCCCCAGAGCTCCATGAACATCTGTGGGTGGCGGGGACATCTCAGGGACATCCTGACCCTGCTCTCTGCTGTGCAACCTCCCAGACGTAGCCTCTACTCACAGAAAAGTGCATTTACTCAGAGTGGCTTTTACCAAATCCCAGAATTAAATGAATTCAGAAGTGCTTTGATTTTGCCAAAATCAACATCACACACACTTCAACATTCACAGAATCACAGAATCACAGGGGTTGGAAGGGACCTCCAGAGATCATCGGGTCCAACCCCCCTGCCAAAGCAGCTCCCCAGCTCATATTGCACAGATAGGCCACCAGACAAGTCTTGAATATCTCCAGAGAAGGAGACTCCACCACCTCCCTGGGCAGCCTGTCCCAGGGCTCCCTCACCCTCACTGTGTAAAAGTTCCTCCCCATATTGGTGCGGAACTCCCTGTGCTCCAATTTGCAGCCATTGCCCCTTGTCCTGTCCCCACAGACACTGAGAAGGGGTTGGCCAATTCCCCCTGCATCCCATACTTAAGATATTTATAAACATTAATTAGGTCCCCCCTCAGTCTTCTTTTCTCCAGGCTGAACAGTCCCAGCTCACTCAGCCTTTCCTCACAGGGGAGATGCTCCAGGCCTTTCATCATCTCCACAGCCTCCTCTGGACTCTCTCCAGGAGATCCCTGTCTTTTCTATCCCAGGGAGCCCAGAACTGGACCCAACACTCCAGGCGGGGCCTGACCAGGGCAGAGTAGAGGGGGAGGATCCCCTCCTGTGACCTGCTGGCCACACTCCTCTTGATGCCCCCCAGGATCCCATTGGCCTTCTTGGCCCCTGGGGCACACTGCTGGCTCATGGCCACCCTGTCACCCACCAGGACCCCCAGGTCCTTCTCCACAGAGCTCTTCTCCAGCAGGTCATCCCCCAGCCTGTACTGATACAGATGGTTATTCCTTCCCAGGTGCAAGACTTTACACTTGCTTTTATTAAACCTTATTAAACATTGTTACCAGCTTGCCACAGCGACAGCTTTGGGGGTGCTTTTCAGAATGAAGGTGTAATATTATGGGTAATTCTGGTTTTGAAGAATCATAGGATCACCTGGGCTGGAAGAGACCCTTTAGATCGAGACCAACCACAGCCTAACCCTGCCCAGCCACCTCTAGATCGTGTCCTTCAGCACCTCATCCACACTCCTTTGAAATCCCTCCAGGGATGGTGACCCCACCACCTCCCTGGGCAGCCTGTTCCAGTGCCTGACAACCCTTTCAGTGAGGAAATTCTTCCTGATATCCAACCCAAATCTCCCCTGGTGCAATTTTAAGCAGTTTCCTCTCATCCTATCGCTTGTCACCTGAGAGAAGAGACCAACCCCAACATCTCTGCACCCGCCTTGTGGGTGGCTGTAGAGAACAATGTCTCCCCTCAGCTTCCTTTTCTCAAAGCTAAACACCTCCAGCTCCCTCAGCTGCTCCTCACAGGACTTGTGCTCCAGACCCTTCACCAGCTTTGTTGCCCTTCTCTGGATGTGCTCCAGCATCTCAATGTCCTTCTTGTAGTGAGGGGCCCAAAACTGGACACAGCACTCAAGGTGCAGTCTCACCAGAGCTGAGTACAATGGAACCATCACCTCCCTGGTCCTGCTTGTCACACCATTCCTGATCCAGGCCAGGATGCCCTTGGCCTTCTTGGCCACCCAGGCACACTGCTGGCTCATGTCCAGCTGGATGTCCACCAGCATCCCCAGGTCTTTCTCCTCCAGGCAGCTCTTCAGCCTCTCTGCCCCCAGCCTGTAGCGCTGCTGGGGGTTGTTGTAACCAAAGTGCAGGACCCAGCACTTGGCCTTGTTGAACCCCATGAAGTTGGCCTCTGCCCATGGATCCAGCCTGTCCAGATCCCCCTGCAGAGCCCCCTGCCTTCCAGCACAATTCGGTGTCTCCAAACTCACCGAGGGTGCACTCCATCCCCTCATCCAGAGCGTTAATGAAGATGTTGAATGGGACCAGCTCCAGCACCAAGCCCTGGGGAACACCACTTGTGACCTGATGAGACACTGACAGAAGGGGCTCCCTGGGGGTCATCCCCAAACCCTCCTCTGAAGGATGCCCAGAACTTTGAATTGCACATCAGGCTCCAGTTCTTGCCATGAGTTGTGAAGGCTGTAGCTCGTTGTAAGTGGTTTGTAAATTAAGCAGGACTCTCATCCCCAAGGAGGTTATTTGTGGGAAGCTTCTACTTCCAGAATCACAGAATCATTGGGGTTGGAAGGCACCTCCAGAGATCATTGGGTCCAACCCCCCTGCCAAATCAGGTTCCTTAGGACAGAGACTTGTGTGGATAGGAAAGATGAAGACTTTCTGCACAGGGATCTGTCTGAGGTGGGGGTGTTCAACGCTGTCCTTAGGGTTATGCTTTTTCTTCTCTTCTGTGCTTTGCAGGAAGCTGGAGACAACAACCAGTTCTGCTGGAGAAATTTATTCTCCTGCATTAATTTGCTGAGAATCCTCAACAAGCTGACCAAGTGGAAGCACTCAAGGACGATGGTGAGTTGGTGTGCCACCCCAAGACCAGCCATGGGTTGCCAGTGTGGCACCTTGAGCGTGTCCCCAGCCCTACACTGTGCAGCTTCAGCCCAGCCTTACTGCTGGGAGTCTCTTAGGGGGGCTGGACTAGCTGATGTATCTCCAGAGGGCCCTTCCAACCCATGTCATTCTGTGATTCTTCTGGCAGAGCTGGACCTTCTACTTCTCCATAACCTGCCCATTTCTCTTTCATGGATTAAGCTTTAAATGAAGAAATACTTTTTCTTCTGCTACTAATACTTATTTCTGTGACCCTCAAGACCCCTGCAGCAAGTGTTGGTTCTGGTGAACACTCCTGTGCTACCTGCTGGGGGTTTGTACTATGTGTGGTCCAGGTCTTTGTGCCCAAAGCTGCGCAGACAGTGTCATAGAATCACAGAATGACCAGGTTGGAAAAGCCCTTTAAGATCATCAAGTTCATGGAGAACTCTTCTCCCAGGCTGGTTGTCTTCATACTGCACAGAGCAGGCACTTCCTGACATGGAAGAAGTACCCCCAAGAGATGTGTCACCTACTTGAATCACTCAGAGAGAAGACTTTGGGATTTAAATATCATTTTCAACTTTAACTGAAGAGCATTGAGTATTTGCCTTTCTTCAGACCCCAGACTAGCTGCTAACGTTCCAAAAAGAGCTTCTTTGTAGATTGGAGGAGCATTTGGCCCATCACTTGCAACCTCAGCTATTAAAAATACTCTAACATTCAGCAGGCAAACCTTCAGAGTATTTGGATCAAGAATTTCCACCAAAGAGCAAAGTTCTCCCTTGGTGGCACAGACGCAGAGCCAGTCACAGAATCCCAAGGTTGGAAAAGCCCTTTAAGATCATCAAGTCCAACCGTCCCTGTCCTGTGCTAAACCAGATCCCTGAGCACCTCATCTCCCCGGCTGGGAAACACCCCCAGGGCTGGGGACTCAGCCCCCTCCCTGGGCAGCCTGTGCCACAGCCCCACAACTCTGCCAGGGAAGAACTTTGCCCTCCCAGCTGAGCTGACCCTGCCCTGGGGCAGCTTGAGCCCATTGCCCCTTGTCCCATCTCCTGGCCCCTGGCTGAAGAGACCATCGCCCACCTCTCTGCACCCTCCTGGCAGGGCAGGGGAGGTGGGGAGAAGGGCTCCCCTCAGCCTCCTCTTCTCCAGGCTCAACGCCCCCAGCTCCCTCAGCTGCTCCTCAGAGGATTTGCCCTCCAGCCCCTTCCCCAGCCTGGTTGCCCTTCTCTGCACTCGCTCCAGGACCTCCATGTCCTTCTGATGGGGAGGAGCCCAGAACTGGCCCCAGCACTCACATACCTTTCTCAGAACACATTGCATTGACTTGTGTTGGTTCCTTGACAGATGCTGGTAGTCTTTAAGTCAGCACCAATACTGAAACGAGCTCTAAAGGTGAAGCAGGCCATGATGCAGCTCTATGTCCTCAAGCTGTTGAAAATTCAGACCAAATACCTGGGGCGCCAGTGGAGAAAGAGCAACATGAAAACCATGTCTGCCATCTACCAGAAGGTGCGGCACCGCATGAACGACGACTGGGCTTACGGCAACGGTGAGTAGCTCCAGGGAAGCACTGTCACTGTGCTGGGTTGAAATCAGCATGTGGGGGGTTTGCTGTGGCCTGTTAGGATCCCATAAACTCGTTTGGGTTGGTACTGGGGACTTTTATGGCACTGTTCAAGGAGGGAACAAACTGACTGGTGATTGTCCCTCTCTGCTCTGCCCTCCTGAGGCCCCAGCTGGAGTCCTGTGTCCAGAGCTGGGGCCCCCAGTACAAGAAAGATGTGGGACTGTTGGAGAGGGGTCAGAGGAGCCACGAAGATGATTAGAGGCCTGGAGCACCTGCCCTATGAAGAGAGGCTGAGGGAGCTGGGCTGGGTCAGCCTGGAGAAGAGAAGGCTGTGGGGGGACCTCATTGCAGCCTTCCAGTCCCTGAAG